>CAOLHI010003599.1:0-317408 GCA_948474755.1 Ctenosaura bakeri | reverse complement strand
GGGGGGAATGGGAGGCCTTTAACTTTTGGAGGAGCATGAAAAAGGTGATTTGGGGACCCTGAAAGGTTCTAGGACCACAAAAAAACACTCTGCAGGATAATTTTGTAAAGCTTTTGGAAAGTGTGTCACTGCATCCATTTGCATTAATTTTTAAAAATATCAGTTTACTTCCAACACACTTTAAATATAATGCTGGATTAACAGTGGACAACGGAGTAAATTACTGGTGGCACTGCACACATGCATACACAAGCTTCTTGTATCTGATGCTGCCCAAAATAAACTTTCCTGGAAGAAGGGAATGTAGATCTCTCTCTCTCTCTCTCTCTCTCTCCCCACACTCTCCCCAAAGATTGGTAGCACCTACCATTACCACCTGGCTTAATTTTCCATCTGCAGAATGCATTAAAAGGTAGGCTGTGCACTGGGGTCACTGCCTCTGACATTTTGGCCCTCAGTCACAACATATTGAATATAGGCAGAGAAATGTTTTGGCCCTGGCTTCCAGAGGAGTTTTCTTCCTATGAACTGCAAAGTTGCTGTATATGAAGCTGGCACACCAACAGCAAGCTTGTACACCAGTCCAAAGGGACAGAGTTATAAGTGCACCATGACTCCAGCCAAGTTCATCATCCCTCTTCAAAGAGCTGATCTTTTTTAAAGCCCAAAAAGATTTAGGTCCAGGAATCTGGGGTAATTACCTCCCCCCATAGGCTTTCCTTTTCTAACCTAAGATGGAGACACAGTTTATGATGACAAGAGCCAGGGTTTCTCAGTGCACCACTGGTATATAAACACCTTGCTCTAGGAAATAGGTATTTTGAATACCTTTGTCAGTCAGTAAAGACTTTTATACTTTTACTTTCTTTCTTTTTTTTTCTTTTTCTCAGGCTTAGATTATGGGTGCTTCCAGATAGAGGGGTTCTGGACCTACCAGTCAAGAGGCATTGTGTTCTATGCCATCTTTTCCTTCTTATTTTTTTTTTTTTAAAAAAAATACATAAGGTTACAAATATCACATCATCCTTTGAACAAGAGTGGGCAACTGTGGGAAATTAGAGGCCATTTTTAATTTCCATACTAGCTGGGGAATTTCACTGGTGTGCCTGAAACCAGCAGAAGTGACATCACATCACTTCCAGATTCATTTTTGCTCTTGGCAGACAAATTGGGAGACAAATGTTGTAGGGTTGGCTCTTAGCAGATTTGGGACAAAACTGCTGCATTTTGGGGCAGTTTTTAGTCATTGGGGGGTTTTTAGGATGATTTTTGAAAGAAAAATAATTTGGGAATCTAGGGGCTTGGGGAATTGAAAGGGGGCCTGGGAGAGTCCTAAAATGGAGCCACACTTGCTATATGTAGACTGTGAGCTACTTGTTTCCCAATCCTTGTTTTAGACTGCACCCTTCTAAAACAATTCCATGAATGAGATTGGACAATTATACAATAAAAGCTTTGCTAGCAAGCATTCTTTGACCCATAAAGGCAGCTTCATAATTTAAAAATAAAGAAAATAATTAAAGATTATTTTTTAAAAAAAACAAACAAACAAACAATCTGTTAGACTGTCCATTAAAACAATGGAACATCTTATTCCATTTTTTGCTAACTATAACCTAATGGAGCCAACACAAAATGGAAATGGGTGACTATGTATACTGCATGAATGGAAAAAGCTCCTATGTAATAATAGAAGCAATGTAACACAAAAGTGTGGTATTCAGGGGCTCTGCATACAACTCTGCTTTCTACTTTATTTGATTCTACTTTCATTGCAATGGAATCCTAGGGTTTGTAGTTTACTGAGGTACAAGAACTCTCTGGCTGAAAATTCTAAATACTCCACAGTAAGCTACAGCTTCCAGGACTCTGTGGAATGGTGTCATGTTGGTTAAAGCGGAATCATAGTGCAATAATTGTGTAGTGTGAAAGGCCCCCAGGAATCCTGGCTTTACCTCCCAATGTTGAAAGTTCTGCCATGGCAGACTTTTTGAAGCTGGTATAATGTCAACATGGCTTCCAAAGTAACACCATCAAATGTAGCAGGAAGTGGTCGCCTTGTCATAATGTCATCTTCTTCTGTGTCACCTGCTGTCTCTTCTTGGTTGTTTAGGTTACTTATAAGGTCACAGATATTTAGAAGAGTCGTCTTCCATTGTGGAAGCTTCGCCTTGTTTACCTGAAAGATCCAAAATGCATAGTTAGGGTGGAAAAGGCTCTTCCATGGTTTCAGTAGATAACTCCACTGAAATAACAGAACAAAATGGCAGGTGATATTGATTATCTGTTGCATGTTATAAGCTCTATCTATTTCCAAAATTTGATAACACTGAACACTGAACCATTTTGAACAATTTACTTTATAAAAGCAGGTTTTTAAAAAAAACCAATGATTCTGATTATTTGATCTCCAATGAGCTTTAAAAAATGAAACCCAGAAAATGAATTAGGTTTACTATATGCAAAGTAACTGAGCTGTGCCTGCTTAAAAATCTGAGGTCTTTCTCCCTCAGGAAAATGATTTATGGCAGCCATACTTTCAAATGTCTTGCTAGTTTATTGAAAATTTTCATTATAAAGTTAAAGAATCTGAATAATGCTTAAATTGCAGGGGTCAAAATAGAATGCTGTTACACTAATTATTAATTTAATTAAAAGATTCAGATGTTTCTCATAAATAAAAGATTTTGCATGATACTGCGTAGCAAACATTGACTCATTACAATGAAATCAAGCATCATAATTATTGAGCAGGTATATTCATGATCTTGGAAGCTAAGCAGCCCTAGTAAGTACTTGCATGAGAGATGCCAATACTAGGTGCTGTAGGCTATATTTCAGAGGAAGGAACTGGCAAAATCATCTCTGAGTATTCCTTGCGTAAGAAAACCCCATTAAATTCCTGGGGTCACCATAAGTCTACCCGTGACTTGAAGGCACAAACACATGCACACACATATTCATGTTACTAGTGCAGGCAGGTCTGTGTTAGAAGCCTTTACCCTGTCACAGGATGAGTAAAGAGCAAGGAATTTTTTGTCAGGGAATTTTGTTGGGATTGATGAAACATTCTGGAAATTCATGGGAAGAAAGTCTGGGAGCAGATTCTACCCTCCCCCCATCAAACTCTTTCTCTTTTCCTTGTCAGCCAATTGTACAAGCTAAAAAAAATGCAATATATAAGTAACTTCTCAGTTTCAGAAAGTGTTTCTTGAAATTCAACTGGGACTAATATATATCCATATATTATACGTGTGTGTGTGTGTGTATTTCCCTATCATAAAAGGATTTTTAAAATCTGGTTAAAAAATTAGATGACTCTTTCTCTTACGCGTCCTGCATCATAGTCCTATACATATTTATTCAACAGTAAGTCTGACTAAAGCCAGGAGAGACAGAGAGAGAGAGAAAGGAGGAAAGGAAGGAGGAAGGGAGGGAGGTGATTAACAAACAGGATTGAAAAACAAACATACAGAAAAGCGCTTCAAGCTTCTTAGAACATTTTGTTTCCAGCATGATAGCCATGTTTAAATATCTGAAGGGATGCCATGTATAGGAAGGAGAGGGCTTGTTTTCTGCTGCTCCAGAGACCAGGACAAGGAGCAATGGATTCAAGCTGCAGGAAAGGAGATTCCACCTGAACCTCAGGAAGAACTTCCTGACAGTCAGGGCTGTCTGGCAGTGGAATCTGCTGCCTCGGAGTGTAGTGGAGTCTCCTTCCTTGGAGGTTTTTAAGCAGAGGCTTGATGGTCATCTGTCGGGAGTGCTTTGAGGGTGTTCCTGCATGGCAGGGGGTTGGACTGGATGGCCCCTGTAGTCTCTTCCAACTCTACATTTCTATGATTCTATGATTCTTTAGTGGATAATGGTATTATCCTCTAAGGTGAGGCCATGTGGTGTTAGGGTCTTAAGTCTATAGATTCTCCCTCACCTCCACTCCAGTTTGGTCAAAAATGCCTAAAGGAGAAGGTAGTACAAATCAAAAAGACTGTGATGTTCAGAGTTGAAATGCCTGGCCACTGGTTGCTCTAGATTCCTAGTCAGGATTTCAGACATATGGTTCCTGAAGTGTGTATGCAGGTTTGTGGTAGTTTTGTCCATACACTGCAGATGACATCCCATATGTCTGCATCCAATCTTTTAAATGAGATTATACGATCAAGAGGTGATGTGCTGTTTACTATAGTAAGTCCTGTCAGTTACAGTTCTCCTAAAAGTGACAATCTGTTTAAGATATTTGCAGGTGATACAACACTTTGAATCATATGGGTACAATTCTGGATTGCTGACTGATGTTCCTAGGATACCTTTTACCTGCAATCTCTGGTCATTTCTGCATTAGATTGTTACAGTGCTATTAGTCCACTTTCAACATCCTGTGGAATTCTGAGGTTTGTTGTTTAAGGAGGCCAAAGAGCTCTCTGGCTAATTCTAAATGTCCCTCCCTAAACTTCAGATCCTAGGATTCCATAGGATGTTGAAAGTGGAATAATAGCACTATAACAGTGTAGTATAGAAATGGCCTCTGTAGATTTGGTGCTGGCAGAAGGTTATAACTAGAGGCTTTCTTATGGTTCTAGCAAGATGTTTAGAATTAGTGAGCGATAGATAGCTTTCTATAAGTGCCATATTGTGGTTGGCAGATACTGGAAGGAAATCTAAACTCAAAAGAAATGTGTTATTGGTTGTTGCTTGACTCAATCCTATTTTTTGTCTCCACACACACACACGTATATGTGTCACACACACATACACACATGTATATGTGTGTGTGTTTTTGTGCATGTAGTGATTAAGTGCAAAGGACAAACTTGGAAGAAATACTGCTAGTTTGCTCATGATCATGTGTGCCTGTGTGTGTGTGTGTGCGAGAGAGAGAGAGAGAGAGAGAGGGAAGGGGCGGGCTAATGTCCCCATACCCTTGGATGGGCAATCACCATTACATCAGGCAGAAATAGGGTCCCTGTTGCCATGGCCCTTGAAAGGGGAGATTTGTTCACACAAGGGGAAGGAGAATGTCAGCCACTTTTTGAGCAACAGGGTAACAGACCCCCATTAAGCACAGTGGTTGCTAACCAGTAAGTTGGGTTTGGGGGACTTTCATGGTCTCTATGCATTCTGTAAGGAAAATATATTGGAATCATGAATACTAAGCAGTCACAAATGTGTAACTTTCAATTATGCATTTGTAAAAACCCCAATAGAATCTGGCCATTGTAATCATTTTAATTCGTAAGCTGCCTTGACCCAAATCTTGGAGAAAAGGTGGAATATAAATAAATTCAAGGGGGGAAAAGAGATGATATTGTCCTGAACTGAAAATTATTATGGCAGCTTGTATGCTAATATAATGTACTATAATAAAATGCATTTCCTTGGCTTCAGCCAGATGTGGAAAAGATGGTCCTTAAAAATCAGGTTTATTATTTGCACGTTTATTCTGGTGAGGTGAAGAATAAACATCCACCACCCCACCCCCAAAAACATCACGCTACCCTATTGTTGCCCTGAGCAGTTTGCAAACTATCAGAATTCCCTAGCTGGATGTGGAAGAGGGAATTGTTCTATCACTCCACTGAACTGTAATTTTTTCCCTAACAATAAGAACCAGAAGATTGTCTTTCTTGAAAACTTTTAAGACACCTCCACTTTCTTTCATAACTAGTGCCTCCATGCTTTCTTTCAGTGACAGAGGCTTTTAAGGATCAGATTGCCAACAAGCAAAAGTCAAAGCAAGGCCAACAATGGACTTGTGGTCTCTTTTTAAGTAGGATCTTCTAAGTAAGGATTTTAAAAGAGCGGACTTTTAAACTTAGGGAGCTGCTGGCGGGAAAACCCCGTGGTCAGGAATAGTGGCAGGGGGTTGGACTGGATGGCCTGTGTGATCTCTTCCAACTCTAGATTTCTATGATTCTATGATTCTATGAAAAAAAAAAGGCTTGAGGAGGCATGGGAGTTCCTTAAAAAGGAAAACCCCAAGGCACAGTCTAAAACTGTGCCAATAAGGAAGAAAAATGGAAGGCATCTGAAGAAACCAGAATGGTTGTCTAAAGAACTCTCAGCTGAGCGGGAGTGTTAAGAGAAACATGCACAGGAAATGGAAAAAGGGGAAAAACCAAAAAGAAGAATTTAAGCAAGTTGCCAGGAGATGTAGGGAGGATGTCAGAAAGGCTAAAGCACAGAACGAACTTAGGCTGGCCAGAGACATTAAAAACAATAAAAAGGGCTTTTTTAAATATGTCCTCAGAAAAAGGGAAAAAAGGAGGAGGGGTCGCTGCGCAGAGAAGATGGTGAATTACTCACAGGGGGAAGAGAAAAGGCAGAACTACTTAACACCTTCTTTGCCTCATTTTTCCCCCAAAAGGATACAAGCACTCAACCTGGCGGTTGGGGAGCGGGGGAGGAAGCAGAGGAAATGAGGCACATAATAGGTAGAGAGGTGGTACAGGAATCCCTTTCCCACATTGGATGAATTCAAGTCTCCAGGGCCAGATAAATTTTGCATCCTAGGATTTTAAAAAAGAGCTGGCAGAGGTCATTTGGGGAACCGCTGGCTAAATTTTTGAGAAATCTTGGAGGACAAGAGAAGTTCCAGCAGACTGGAAGAGAGCAAATGTTATCCCCATCTTCAAGAAGGGAAAAAAAGAGGACCCAAACAATTATCCCCCAGTCCCCTTTGACTTTCAGTACCCGGAAAGATCCTGGAGCAGATCATTAAGCAGTCAGTTTCTAATCACTTAGAAAGCAACGCGGTAATCACGAGAAGTCAACATGGATTTCTCAAAAATAAGTCATGCCAGACTAATCTTATCTCTTTTTATGATAGAGTTACTAGCTTGATAGATGAAGGGAATGCTGTGGATGTAGCATACGTTGATTTCAGTAAGGCCTTCGACAAATTTCCACATGACATTCTTGCAATGCAGCAAAGTAAAATGCAGGCTTGACAGGGCTACTGTTAGTTGGATTTGTAATTGGTTGACCGACTGAACCCAAAGGGTGATCACGAATGGCTGCTTTTTATCCTGGAGAAAAAGTGACTAGCGGGGTGCCACAGGGTTCTATCCTGGGCCCAGTGCTGTTCAATTTTTTTTATCAATGACTTGGATGAAGGAATAGAGGACATGCTCATCAAATTTGCAGATGACCCCAAAATTTGGGGAAAATTTTAAAATTTCGCCGGAGGACAGGATCAAAATTCAAAATGACCTGGATAGATTGGAGAGCTGGGCCAAGGCTAACAAAATGAAATTCAACAGAGAGAAGTGTAAGGTCCTACATTTGGGGTTGAAAAAATGGAATACAGAAATATAGGATGGGGGACACGTGGTTTGGATCCCCGTCGTGTAAAAAGGGATTAGGAGTCTTCATAGACCACAAGCTGAACATGAGTCAGCAGTGTGATGCGGCAGCCAAGAAAGCCAATGCAATTCTTGGCTGTATCAATAGGAGTATGGTGTCTAGATCGAGGGAGGTACTGGTACCACTCTACTCTGCTTTGGTTAGACCCCATCTTGAATACTGTGCCCAGTTCTGGGGGACCCCAATTCAAGAAGGATATTGACAAGCTGGAGCAAGTCCAGAGGAGGGCGACCAAAATGGTGAGAGGCCTGGAAGCCATGCCCTATGGGGATAGACTTAGAGAGCTGGGTATGTTTAGTCAGCAGAAGAGAAGGTTAAGAGGGGACATATAGCCATGTTTAAATATTTCAAGGGATGCCCTGTAGAGGAAGGAGAGGGCTTGTTTTCTGCTGCTCCAGAGACCACGACAAGGAGCAATGGATTCAAGCTGCAGGAAAGGAGATTCCACCTGAACCTCAGGAAGAACTTCCTGACAGTCAGGGCTGTCTGGCAGTGGAATCTGCTGCCTCAGAGTGTAGTGGAGTCTCCTTCCTTGGAGGTTTTTAAGCAGAGGCTTGATGGCCATCTGTTTTTGGGAAATGCTTTGAGGGTGTTCCTGCATGGCAGGGGGTTGGAATATGGCCCCTGGGGGCTCTTCCAAAATCCCACATTTCTATGATTCTATGATTCTATGACCAAATGGATTTTTCCCCCGACAACTTTCATGAGTAAACCAGAGATTAGGAAAGTTTTGTTTGTGCTGGCTCAGAACATTTTCAAAGCTGTAGTGCAAAAAAGTAATATCCAAGTATTGATTTCCTACTATCCTCACATTATCACTTGCCTCATATTATTACTTTTCAAGGAGTTTCTTGTTTTTTCCCCCCCCATACAACAATTAGACACACACCTCATAATAATGGGAGACAAAGAAGTTGCCAGAATTTCTTTCAGTTAAGTTATCTTATGATCCAAGCCTGATATTGAGGAATATTCCACTCTTTCAGGAGCCTCACACATCCATCCTGCTTTGTTAGGAAAGCCTCTCAACCCATGAAAGAGACTCTGGGGGGGCGTAGGTGAGTTCTGGGAAGTAGAAGGGAGAGAAATTTCCCTTTACAAGGGTTTTTAACTTATTGTTGAATCTAAGGTATTATTTTTAGTATTATCTGAGGTAAGTTCTACTGTCTTCCCCCGTGATGAAAATAAAACCAAGGAACTGTGCAAGTCCAAACTTATTTGTTTGTTGTTGTTGTTGTTTTTTAAAAAAACCAAATTAAGTTTAAAATATATTTTCATTTGTTTGCAAATTTTCAATAATATCCAAGTTGGGGTTTTTATATTATAATTGCTTGTGGACCATATGAGGTAAGATATGCTAAGATAGACAACTTTTACTGTTTAGAAAAAAGTTGGGGATCTCTAGTATTTGGATGAAATGCTATCAGACATTCATATTGTATAGCTTTAGCATTGCACAATAGACTTAAGCTTTCTATTTTAAAAAGTAACTAGGGTTTTCTTGAAATGTCTGCTATCCAATATCACAGAAGCAGGAGAGTGAAAGCTTAAAATTGCTAGATAAAATGAACCGTGCTTTACAAAGTTTATTGGAAAACTGACATCTTTTTTTAAAGAAATGGGCAAATAGCACTTAATGGCATGTTAATCAGTTATCAAAAACCTTTCCTGGGGAAATAAAGGGTTTCACTTTGATGTTAACAAGCTTACCTCATCTATATCCTAAAATGCCAACAGTATGGATAAGGTAAGCAGTGAAAGTGAAACTGACCAGACACATAAGTCTGAAAATCAGTAATCAAAGTGTGAGCCTCATGATGTTTAAAAAGGAAAGATGCTCTCACTATAACAGCAAAATCTGACAACTGATTAAAACAAGAACACCTTCTTATCAGCTTAAATGTCCTCCAGATTAAATCTCACCATGGTAATTATCCAAAACATTCCTCACTTGAATTCCCATAGTAGTTCCATCTCCCTGTACAAGAAACAAAGATTGACAAAAAATGGCCAAGCCCATCCACACAGTTAATGTGATGCAGCTATATTTTTTAAAAAAGGAAAGAACTAATAAATTCAAGACATGATTAGAAGCAGGAACACTAAACAGATTACCGAAAGGATAAAGGATAGAAAGGTTCAAAGGGTCTTGTAAATGTCTGGAATCTGGAGTCTGCAAGGTGAACAATGCATGCAAAAATATGTGGTTCTACACCTTGAGGAATGGAAAGAATACCTGAAAATATTTAAAATATTCAAAAATGAAATGAGCAACCCTGATGAAAAGAATAATGAGAATCTTCACAGTTCGAGACTTATTCTTCGCAAAATTCACCCATGGTTGATTTGCATAGAAAACAAATTTTTCTGGACAGAAAAACAGTACATTTTCAACACAGGAATTAGTATTTCTTACTGTTTTTCTGATCTTCAAAGCTAAAACAGGGTCAGCCCTGGTTAGTTTTTAAAGGGAACCACCAAGGAGTACCAGATGCTGTAGGCTACATTACAGAAAAAGGCAATGACTAACCATCTTTTGAATATTCTTTACCTAAGAAAATGTTATCAAGTTCATAAGTTGACAGGTGCCATGATGACACATATGCATACACACAATGTCAGATAATCTTATGAACATTTATCTAGGAAAGCGTTCCATTTAGGCCTTCCTTCAGAGTAGTAATACCTAGGACTTCTGATGAAATATGTCTTTTACTGTAGAGAACAATAATGTGCTCACTATAGCAAACACAAGACAAGATTTTGTGACACCTTAAAGACTCCACCCCTCCCCTCCCCTCCCCCGAGTTGAGTGCAAACTACAGTTAACCCTCCACATTTGCGGGTTTGGGCTTTTATGGATGTGATTTTTCAAATTTGTCCAACCACAGCCCCCCCCTTTCCACCTCAGCCACTTCTTTTCCAAGGGAACCTTCTGTCTCAGCAAATCCAATCAGGCTGCACAGCCCTTTAAAAACCCACCTCTGGTCTTCCTCGTCCTCATCCTCAAGCCACTGCCTGGCCAGCTAAGGACAGTTTGCAGCCTGGGATTTCTCAGCACCACAAACCCTTTCCCAATGCCATCCCCCATATCCAAGGAAGGACATAGGAGAGACAGGGAAGTATAGGGCCACTTTTGCTGACCTACCCCTTTCCCCTTTTTTCTGACCTGGTTTGGATCCTGGGGTGTCCATTCTCCCTGCTACGCCTCAGTCCCCTTCCCACAGACATGCACATTTTGATATTTATGATTTTTCCACTTTTGCAAGGGTCCTGACCCCTAACCCTAGTGACTGTGGATGACCAACTGTACTTTTGCGCTTTGAACTCAGTTTGCAGCAATGGATATAAGCTGAAAACAAAGAGGGAAAGTACGAAGGGGAGAGATAAACTAGGTAATTTCAAAAGCAGTTGAAAAGATGGGATGGTGTTGTGGCTGAGAAAGAGATAAAGACCTTCAGGTGGTTCAAAACAACCAACTTTATTTTACTGCGCAGGGTGTCAGATTGCCCACCCCCAAACTTGGAGACATTACCTTTTATACCTTCGGCTAACAACATACACCTTTTAGCCTATTGCTAGCAAGTACGTCATTTGAGTCATTTGAATACATGCAAATACAGGTTTCAATTACAGACAGAGTTCAATATGATGTATTACAACTCCTAAAAGACACAGATGTGCTTGAGATTGACAGGTTCTCCCCTCCCTAACTTTTCCCAGCACCTATGCCTCAAGATAAGGCGGAGTGAAACACTGACGCCACCTGGCACAATTTACGAGCGGAGTTTTACAATACAAGGACCCTTTGTTCTGCTTAGTTATACCAAGATAAGGATAGCTCCAGTTAACTTATTTTCATGTATTTTCTAAAAGAACATTTGAGTTTAACCCTTTCAATGTCAGGGCATTAATTTGAGCTGATCCTGCAGAATTGGAGCAGTTGGCAGGTATGCAGCCATCTTTACCAAAGTGAGCCTGACTTTGCTCCCAAGGGGAGTCCTGAAACCTAAATTGCTCTCCCACTGGCCATTTCTCTAAAATTGCCTTCCTTCATTTTCTTGTCACAGAGAATGGAAACAACTACCTTGCCAAATCAGCACTTTCCAGTTTTCTGTATTCTCCTAAAATATTTAGGTGTGAATTGTGGTGTGTATATGTGCACACATACACAAGGCACAGTCACAACACTAGCCTGTCCCTTTCCATGGGGAAACAGAACAATGAAGACTTTAAGAATTACTTTTCCTTTAGTAATGAAATGTACTGTTTACCTTTTTAAATTGTTGCTGTGAAAGGTGGAAGTGTACATTCATTAAACAACCAGAATTCCTGCTTGTTGCTTTTTTTTTGATTCTGTGCAAGAAGGATATTTGGCCCTTTTCTCACGGGGCGCTGAAATCTTCCCACCGCGATCCAGGCAGGCTTTTCCCTAATCCCCACTAAAACGTACCGAACTTTTAGTCGTTTCTCATGGCTCGATCGGCAAGAGGCTAGGCAAGCATTATCGCATTCACACAGCATCGCCATAGCCCCTCCCTACGTTGTCCTTTCCCCGCCCTACCTAGCGTTTGATTGGCCGTGCCCTTTTTTCAAAAGAAGCAGTTGAGGGAAATAGCTGGGGTCCTTGCCCTGTTAATGACTGCCATTTCAGCCTTGTTAGGAGCGCTTGAACATTGCTGGCCCGAAGATGGTGCGAGTAGGCGCAGGCTCGCAAGGAACCGTCATGCTGCCGTGAGACGCTCGAGGTTGTATTACACAATTCTTGCACCTCTCTTGTATGAAGTCCCGCGCCCCAAAAGGTGGTGGGTTCGGGAGCGGATGCGGCGGGCGTGGTGGAGCGAGGAGGTGCTGGAGAAATGGGATGACTACCAGTGGTTGTACCACTTCAGGATGACGAAAGCCACCCTCTTTGAAATCGCGGGGCGCCTGCGTCCCTACCTTGAAAGAAGAACCACAGGGATGAGGCAAGCGATTTCAGTAGAGGAGAGGGTGGCCATCACTGTGTGGTGGCTTACATCGCCCCTGATATACCGAAAGACAGCGAACACTTTTGGCCTGGGTGTGTCAACGGTGTCTGTCATCGTGATCGAAGTGTGCCTTGCGATCGAGCATGAACTCCTTGCATCCACTGTGTGCTTGGGGACTACCGGAGGGTAGGTACGCTGATTCCCAAACCCAGTGGGCTTTAATGGAAGGAGGAGGGGTTTTTGATTTCTCTGGGAAAAGAGGTTGCGTTTTGCAGTGAACTGGCGCCAAGACTGTAGAGTTGCTAGGCAAATTGCCACCCAGAAGAAAGTGCTGCGGGGTTTGTTTGGATGCCCGCTGTGTGTCCCTTTGCTTTAAATCCATATCTTGGGGATCTCGACCAGCAGGGCCCCTGGACCAGCAGGTTCCCTAACCTTAAGCCTGCAGAGCAGTTTACTGCTGGTCAGTGTGTGCGGCTGCGTGGGAGGGGTTTCATTCCGGGTTTGCCAGAATGACCACAGGGTATCCCTTTCAGCAAAACACAGTATATGCCATCTCGGCCATCATGGCCCCTGGGGCTGAGCAGGAGGCAGCAGGGCACTTTGCCCCCTCCAACAGCATGACACTACTGCTGAAGGCCACCAGGTACACTCTGCGAGGCTTGCCTCTTGTTTTCCCACAGCGTTACTTTATTATCCATGGGAAGGGTGCAAGTTCTTTGGATTTGGTGCCCGTTTTAATGTGTGGGCCAAGCAATGGATTTGTGGCCTGTGCTCTAAGATACTGGAAGGTCAAGCAGGTGCCATTGGGTGTGTGCGCGTACGCCACCACAAAACTTTTTATCTCAAACCAGCTAAAAACTGACTACTTGTTTCCCTGCCCTCTACATCCACAGATTATGGATGGTTTCCGCCAGATGGGTTTCCCTCAGTGCGTTGGAGCTGTGGATGGCACGCACATCAAAGTAAGACCACCCAAGGGGCGCGGGGAAGAATTTGTGAACAGGAAGAGCGCATTTTCCATTCTCCTACAGGGAACAGTGGATCATTCGGGGAGGTTTGTGGACATCGTGCTGGGCTACACTGGAAGAACGCACGATGCCTTCGTTTTCAGGCACTCATCACTCTGGCATGCCATGGAGGCTGGAAAGTTTGTACCCGGGAACCCGACCATCACCCTAGACGGTGTCACCATAGGCCCAGTAATTCTGGGGGATGCTGCATACCCACTTTCGAGATGGCTAATGAAGCCTTACGGCGGACATCTCACCCCCAAGAAGATAGCCTACAACAGGGTGTTCAACCACTGTAGGAATGTTGTGGAGCGTGCATTTGGCAGGTTTAAGGCCAGATGGGGGTGTCTCTCGGCCCCTTTGACCGTCTCGGAAAAGAACTATCTCCCGGTGGTGTCTGCTTGTGTGGTGCTACACAACATTTGTGAGAGCAAAGGACACCTTCTCCACCCCGTGATACAGAAACCAGCCCCCTTGACTCTGACAGGGATTCCCGTCCTCATGACTCTTCCAGGAGGATCCATGAAGGGGAACTGGTGAGGGACGCTATCGCCAATATGGTTGCGGGCGACTGCGATTAGCTGTTACTGGTTCCCCCCCTTTTTTTGGAGTGTTTCTCCCCACACAGCAAGGAGTAGGTCTTCCTTCAAGCTGTACCTGGACTGTATTGACCTCTAATGTTATTCGATGGCCATTCAACCAAAAATGTAATAACAAATAAATATTGAGTCTGTTTATAGAAAATGGTATTAGATTTTATTTGACTGTTGTGAAAATTGCGGATAAAAAAATATCTTTGAGGGAGAAACGGTCCGTTATGAACACTTCTCATCAAAAAACAAATACATCGTTGCCCTGCTTGGGAAGGAAAAGCTAGGCCTCGATTTTCTTTCATGCGCCAGGGCCCACGACATGCTCAAGGGCTATAAATTTGCCGTGGCTTCCTGGCCCTTGCGGCCTTGCCCTTCCCTCCCTCCTACTCCTGGCTGGGAGCCGCCTCTGTGCTGCTCCCGGCTACGTTTGCGCTGTGCTCCCCAAAAGTTAGCTGTCGGGACTGCGAAGAGCCAGGCGGTGATTGGCTTGTCCCGCCCATGCCCGTAACCGCATCTGAAATATTGGACATGGCATTGGCGCATACCCTTAGAATTGATATTATCTCCTGCCACGCATTCTCTGCCCTGTCGCTATCTCGAGACGCCTGCTTGCGATCCATGGCCATCTGTTGCAAGTTCCTTTCCTCCTGCTCGCGCATAAAGTCCAAGGTTGTTCTTGCGTAGGCAAACACCTTGTCTCGGCCCCCCGCTGCGGTTCTGTTCCTGCTCATCCTCAGGCGTGACAGGGGGGACATTCTCCCCATGGGCATCTCGCTCTCCCTGTCCGGGCTAGTGCTGAGGCAGTCATCTGTTCAGAATAAGATTGAGAAGTCAATCTACATGGTGCGGACATGTGCATCATTCGGAGCTAGGACACAACATGTATGAGCAAGTGGCGATTAGACAGGCTTTTTTTAAAATCAAGGTACTCATAAAACTGTAGAAAGATAGAAACCACACCAAACACTTATCACAGTCATGTACCTTGCTTCATGTAAGGTTTCAGCCTCCAACAGGAAGGTTGCCAAGAAACGTTAAATGGCAGTCCAACAACAGGCAGAATGGAAAATGCCATTTTCCGGGCATTGCCCTAACGGTTGCACAGAAACTTTAACTGTGAAGATAACAGCATGCTGAGGTTGTCCCGGCCATGAAGGCTCGAAAAGTACAATGGGCATATCAAGGCCGCCGCGTAATGCCATGCTCTGAATCTCCAAACCTGTGGTGACAAATCATACCACGGTTATCCCGATGCAATATAAACTCCCTGCAGCAATATTTCGGCTGCAGGACACCTTAACTCACCAGCAGCCGTGGTGCTAGAACTCCCCGGTGCAGGAGTTTCAACCTGCATAGGTGTGAGGCGGCTGTCCTTGATCCCTGCTTGGAGGTAAAACGAAATAGTTAGACCTTGCAGCAGGAGGCTATAAGGGGTTGGCCTGGGACAAGACATTGTCACTTAAGTCCCATAAAGTTGCTCCTTTCGGAATTTCCTCACTCCTGCTAGGAAAGAAGGGATCACGGTAATGTAAATGGCCCTGATGGACCCTAGAGAGTGAAAAGGTCCCTGGAAAGTAGAGATGCCACCCCTTTTGCTGCAAAAGAAGAAGTATTCAAAAGGAGCAGCACGAGTGGTGGGCCGTTGTGGCCATGCATGTGATGCGCCCTGCTTGCATCTGTTGCCTGCTCTCTGGCCCTCATCCACCTGTAATTTGTTTATGGCCGTTTTCCTGAGTGACCCTGAATCCGCGAAGGGTTATTGTAGACTAAATCCAAATGTAATGTATTGTAAACCCATGCAGCCTCACCTGACGATTCCCCATCATATGATGTGTGTTCAAACAGTTCCTGGCTCATCTGTTCGTCCAGCCCTGAAAAATGAGAAATGGAATTTAGGGGCGCAAAACATTCATATAGGGGATGGGAAAATACCTCGACTCGCTGCCCTACGTACCTTCTGATGCCACGTTCTCATTCACTGGTTGCTCGGGTCCCATGGCGACCTGCAAGCTCTCTATGACTCTTGGAGGTTCGGCACTCGCGTCCCCCCAAAATCCTGGATAGTTCATCAAAGTAGGGACATTCCACCCTGGCTGCGCCCGTCTGTTTATTTGCCGCCACAGCCTCACGGTAGGCTGCACGCAGTCTTTTAGTTTTCGTCCTGCACTCCTCAGTGGTCCGCCTATGTCCCCTTCTAATCATTTCCCTCGCAATGTCCTCGAATATTTCTATATTTCTGTAGGTAGCCTGGAGGTCCCTCTGGAACCTACGTTCACCCCAAATGTCCAGGAGATTTTTTATCTCTGTATGGCGCCAGGCCAAGCCTCTTGGCCTTATGGGCTGTCACCTCAAAGGAAACCCTTCCTCCTCCACGCTGCAGTCACTCCCCTGCGTGTGCTCCCTGCTTTGCATGTTACCTTTTTATTTTGGTTTTTTTTTTCCTTTTGCAAACCTCCTTCCCCCTACTACATGTCCGCTCAACCGAAAAATGGCTCCTCCCTTTGTTTTCCTTCCTCTCGTCGCGTTTCGTGCATGCGTCCTCCTGGCGCGCGGGAAATGGCGACGCCAAACCAACCCCTAGTGGACAATCACTGGTACTGCAGCCGCGTGGTTTGATAGTGGAGGCGGACGAGGGCAGCGGCAATGGCGGCCGGACCGGTTGAGGAGGGGCCTCGGGAGTGGTCGGAATTCGAGACCAGGGAGATGTTGGCCATGGTAAGGTGATGTGGCGGTGTGACGGAACTGATGCGCCCCCACACAAGGGGAGACGATGATGAGCACCTCCACACCGTTGCCCACTGCCTTACGCGACATGGCCACGAGAGGAGTGTGGAGGAGGTCCGGATCCGTTTCCGCGGGTTACGCGGACAGTTCTATGCCGCCCTGTGCTCCTACGACGGCCACCCGCCCCCCCACGCAAGGCCTCCCTTTTTCGAGGTAATGCGCAGCCTGTGGAGGGCGGCGGGGCCCCAGCTGGACAGCCGGTGGCAGACGTGAGTAAGCGCAACACACAGCGCCTGTGTGGCTATGGGAACCCCAGGAGAATGGTTGTAGTGTATCCCCCGCAAAGGGGGATGCATCCTGCCTGAGGATAACCCATGCTAATTTACTGTTGCATTTCCATAGGCAGAAGACACGTGGACACGCAGGGCATGGCAGGGATGGAAGGTAGGAAAACCTCTTTTTAAGTGGCCCTTGGCTTCATTTTCATTTCCCCCCTAACGCCCCAACAATTAATAAACGACACAGTAAAGTTTTCTCCTTCAAAAAGGCCGTTGTGGATGCGCACATGCCTAATCAAATTTCACCATTGTTTTGGGTAGCAGACCAAGAGAACATCCCTCAACCAGAGCAGCCAGGGACAGAGTGGAGGAGCCAGAGGAGGAACACCCCTGTGCCCAGGACTAGAAAGTTGTAATCCCAATGTTAAAACCCCCAGCCCTTTCCCAAACGCACACCCACCCTGTACAGCACTTTTTTTTTGATTTATGTAAATATGTACTTATGTAAATATATATTTTTTGGAAAAGAAAACATTTATTAAACATTTATTCTTTCAAGTTGGTGTGTGGCTCCTTGCATGTATCCCTCCCCTGCAAAGCTGTTAGGTCAGCGTGGCGTCTGTGACATGGCACTGTTTCAGTCACGGACCGCTGGGAAATTTGCCAGCAAGACAAACTGTTTTGCGTGTTTGGCGAAGAGGTGGAAAGGGCGGTAGTGTCAGCGTGGAGTTTTCAGCTTGGATAACACTGCGTGGAAAGATTTGCAGTGGGAATGCGCACTCCCCGTGGATTTCCAAACCTGTGGAGACAAGGAGGGGCGTTAGTATTTGTCAACAAACCAAACAGTACGAAACAAACAGCGGGGCTTGCCTCCCCCAAACAATGATTTGCGTTCCATTGCCCTATGGATCTCTGCCACATCCTGGACAGCTAAAGAAGCATGGAAAACTACTGAGTCTCCTGCCCTGGCTGGAAGATCATCCCCCTCTGCATGTGGCACAGGTGGGGGGTTCAGACAAATAAAACAGCAGGCCCTCATGGGGCGTGACTGTATTCATGTCGATCGCTAGAAAAATAACTACTGTCAGGGGACAAACAGAAGCCACTACCCCCTACACCCCCAGCCCGAGAATCTGGTTTAAAAAGGAAGATTTCCAAGGGCCATTTTTCTCTGCGGGCGCCAAATAGTCCACAGAGAAAAAAAAGACGTTTATGCATCCACAGGTAGGCCCCAATAAACAGGAAAAAAGTTTCCCAGTCAAAGTTTGCACGGGGACCTCGTGCCGGAACAGCACAGCAGCCATCGCCAAATCTACACAGCATCCCGTCACTGTGCCATGATCCCGCTTCCAACGTAACCTGGAGAACGGGTTTGGCGCGGTGGCTGCTTGGGCGTTCCCTCCCTTCCTACCTGCCCCCCTCCCCAGCTTTCCCAATTTTCCGTCACCTTTAAAAGCATCCTGCCATGCCATCCTCGGCGAGTGTATCCACTCGCCAGCCACCACCACCCCCTCGACCCCGTATTTAAAACCACAGCGGGCCACCTCCCGGGTTCTAGACAGAGGGTTGTAAAGGAGGATAGTGGTGGCACACTTTCTGCACCCCGCGAGGAAAGAGCCAAGCACTCTGCGAGTGTTGTCTCCAGGGCAGGGCAGCCCAAGCCCCATCCCAGGGCACCTTCGGGAAACACAGCCCCCGGAAACCCGCAATTCACAATGCCGCACGGATAAAGGATAGTTAAGGGAAAAACCAACCTTCCTTTTTTCGCCGCCGTTCCTCGTCCCTTTGCTTCCTCCTTGCAGCCGCTTCAGCGGGTTTGGAAAATGGCGCCGTCCGCTCATGCTGGGGGCGGTCCTGTGGGTTCTGCTGGCCACGCCTTGATCCCTCCCTCCCTTGATCGCCCTCACGAATCAGGACGCACCGCCGCTTTCTCACGAAACGTCGAGCACGGATTGGAGGAAAAGACAACATTTTATCCGGTCTTTGAAAAGTTCGCAGAAATGCTGATTGGTGGCTCCCCCGCTCGGATTGGGGTGAGAAACCAAAAAAGTTTAATGCGACCACGTGCTCTCTAACTTGAAAAAGGCACCCAATCAAGGTCGAACTGGGAAGATTTAAAAACCCCGTGAGAAAAGGGCCTTAGTGACGAATTGCTCCTTAATTGTTCAACTTCTGTACCCTGAGGTAGCTACAGAAAGAAAGAGTTTAATTACTGCATTTCACCTCCACTTCTATTTTGGTGCAGAAAAGAAGAACGTAACCAGTAATTAACACTCCATCTCCCAGCAGAGAGAATAGCAAAGTAATAATTAGTGAGTTCATGGCACAAGTAAATTTCAAGCCTGCAGTTTCTAATAAACGTAAAACGTATATATTTTTAGGAGAACAAATAGGAACTAGTAGTCCAGAATATGTTTCCCCCCCCCAGCAACTTTTGCTTCTGTTTTATAGAGGAAAACCTTATATTTGAAGCAATGCAGTTGGCTCTCCATATCGCAGATTCTCTGTCCCTGGATTCAACCAACTATATAGCTTGAAAATATACCTAAATAAATAAATCCCAAAGTTTAATTTTGCCATTTTATATATGGGATGCCATTTTAAAACATCAAAGTACATACTGGGACCACAAATGTTGGTATCCAAGCGGCAGGGGGTGGGGCAGATGTTCTGGAACCAAACTGTAGGAGATACTGAGGGCTCGCTATACTCTGTTTCAGTAGTAAGGAAACAAAGGCCCTTTGCTGACTACAATATCCATCATCCATGGTAATTGATCGTGCTGTCTGGTGCTGATAAGATATGGAATCAGAAACACTGAGAGAGCCAAAATTCTCCCATCTTTGCTTTGTTTAAAGGTCTGTCCAGTTCAAGAACAGCTTAAAGAGAAGTCACCTTAGGAAGGGAAAGAAGAGTATTTTATTACTGGCCATCAACAGTTAGCAACTGGATGACACAGGGTGTACACAGTTGTCCAGTCTTCCCATATTTTTCCCAACTGTGGTATGTTGTCTTTCTGCTTATGTTTTCTGCTGCTCTGGAGACCAGAGGCCCCTTTACACTACACAGTTCTAGTGCTGTGATTCTGCTCGAACTGCCATGACCGCAATTTATGTATCCCTAAAGTGTGTAGACTGTTGAGCACTCTGGTTGAGAATGCTAAATGCCTCTTCTGGAACTGCAAATCCCAGGAGTCCATGGGAAGGAAACATAGTTATCAAAGTGGAAATACAGCACTATATCAGTGTGGTGTGAAAGGGTCCTAGGACACACACCAGTGGATTCAAATTGCAAGAAAAGAGATTCTACCTCTACATTTAGAAGAGCTTCCTGATGGTGAGAGCTGTTCATCCCTACTGCAGAAAGCAGTAGACATGCCTTCACTGGAGGTTTTCAAGGTGAGGTTGGATGGTTTTAGCTGTAGTTTCCTTCATTACAGTCAGCCCTCCATCTTTGCAGGTGTCACTTTTGTGGACTTGATTATTCACGGATTATTTGCTGTGAGCTCTACTCCTGCCCTATGTCATTTTTAATAGGGACTGCAAGCCTCATGAGACTTAGAAACTGCCATCAAGGCTTGTAAGTCCCTATTAAAAATGGTGTGGGGCAGCACTGGAGATGGCAGTAAGCCCCATCTGCCACCAATTTCTACCTTATGAAAGAACCCTGATGCCTCAAAGGAATCCACAGTGGGTTAAATATGTTAATCATACTTTTTTGTGTGTTTTAAATATGGTTTCGAAGGGCCTTTTTTTCACTTTCATGGAGATCCTGTGCCCTAGCAAATGTGGAGGGATGACTGTATTTCTAAATTAGCACCTAAATGAATTAACATATATAAATAGGTGTCTTCTTTTGTCCTTTTTTTTTTTGGTGGTACAGGGTAAAGCATTACATAAGGATAGGTTCCTTAGCTATGCATGTAGTTTGGAATTATGTCCAGATGGATGAGATTTGGGGCATGCAGGAAAGCAGAGACAGTGAGCAGGAGGGCAAATTCACCTTTACTGGGAACAAACAAGGTTGTGGAGGTGACACTACTAGAGGAAGCTTTCCAAAGCATAGAAGTATTGCAGTGGCCGAGAACCTAACACCAAAACCAACAGCAAAGAAAAATAAACCTTGGAACGAATACCTGGTTTTCAGGAAGGATGGACAGACTGCCCTCAGCCTGTGTGGTGAGTTGTGACTCCTAGGAACCAAAAGGACAGAGGTGGAGTCCATATGATGTCGCACCTGTTCTTGGACTGGACTTCAGAGATCCAGGTTCTGATTGACTCTGAGCCAGGAAACACACGTCGAAACTGTAGGCTGGTCACTCCCTGCCAGCTTTGTTGTAAGCAGTGGTAGGCCATGAATCAGGAAGATGTTTTCCCTGTAAGGATTGAGGGGAGGGGCCTCCTGCTTGGTCCATGCATTGCCTTGTGATTATTAGATCAAAAATGGGAATGAGAAGAGCCATATATTCTGCCTTGAACTCACTGGAAGAAGGGAAGAGAAAGAAAGAAAGAAAGAGGTCAATTTGCCCTTATGCCAAAGCACAGATGTACTTTTGGTTGGATCCAGCAGGGCCCTTCTTAAGCTTCTGCGCTGAAAGATTAGGGAGGATACATCTGTATGTATTTAACATGACTTCCCTGTTGTGTTGTTGTTGTGTACCTTCACATTACTTCTGACTTATTTCTGACCTAAAGCAAATTTGTCATGGGATCTTCTTGACAGAATTTGTTCAGAGGGGGTTTGCCTTTGCCTTCCTCTGATAGAGGCTGAGAGAGTGTGACTTACTCAAGATAATTCAATAGGTTTCCACAGCTAGGTGGGGATTCTAACCTTGCTCTCCCGGTGTGCTAGTTCAACACTCAAGTAAAAGCAAAATCCAAAGATGACACTTTTATAGAAATGAAACACCCAACACATGTGTACAAGCTACACACAGGACATGTATTTTATATTTGCCTGTTGCAGTTTCTCACAAGCAATAGCTCCTCCCAAAATTAAGGTTGAATTTTGTTCAGCCATATGGATGTGTAGATATATATATGTCTATGTGCCTTCACAGAGTGACCCCATGAATTCCATTTGTTCAGAAACATTTTGTATTAAACATTTTTGAGGGGGGAACTTAATTTCATTTTAATTTCATTCCATTAGAATTTGAGATACGGCAAAGAAGGGATATAGTGATAAACTCAAAAATGCAAGCACTATTAGCAGAAGAGCATTTGCTGCCCTGTTTTTAAAGTTAGTGTCTAGAGTATCAAATTTTATTTCTTTTAAAAATAAAATAAGAGTGAAGCACAATACATATTGCATCATTATGGGCCTCAAAGCAGGGGAAAACAAGACTTCCGGTGGAGGCGACACAGCGAGCAGTCGGAGTCCACGAGGCTGTGGAACTCCTGTCTCCAAGTGGTCGGGATTTTCCTCGGAAAGTTTAAAATTGCTAGAGGAAATTGATCTCCTATGAGAGGGGGATCACGGAGGAGGCTCGACGGGGATCCGGATCATCCCGAAGTGCAGGTAAGAAGAGGAGAAGGAGAAGAGGCGCACTCGGGCTGTGGGATCGCAGAGTCGCCATTACCGCTTGGAGAGCCTATGGAAGGCAGGCTGTGTCACCACTGTTTCAATTCAACTTATAATTGACAATAAGTAAGCGTAAGAACCTTTGGGTGAGTTCCCCTGTCCGACTTTTACTGAGACTATTATATGTTGAATTCTGCTTGGGGAAACGCGACGAGCTCCTGGATTGGCATTTCCAGGACAGAGAGAAAAGAAACCAGGGAATAGAATTGTGGTTAAAGAAATGAGACTGTTTTTTTCCCTTTTTTCCCTCTCCTTCCACTCTACAAGAAGAAATGAAATAAAACTGTTTAATATTTGAACTTACCGGCATTGGATTCATTTATTGGACTTTTGGGATACGAATTGGATAGTAGGGAAGATGTGGAGTGTAACCCCATTCTTGATTTTGGAGTGCTCGAGGGATAGACTATCGCCATTTTGTTTTCATAAAGCTTCACGGACGGACTTTCTGGACTTTCGGGACGTGAGTGCTGCTCACTCTGAGGGTTTTCTGCGGTTTGGATTGGAGAAAGCAGAAGAAGAAGAAGTTGGGATTCCCAGTTGGAGTTTGGTGGCAGTTAACTCTTCCCTTGTTTGCTGGTGAGTGGGATTTTGGGGATTTCGTCTGGTGGAGAATTGTGTCATGGACGGAGCTTGGGGAACTGAATGGGAGAGAGGCAGAGAAGCAGAAATGCTGGGAAAACGTGGCAGTGGAGGAGGTATAGAGAAGAATCCTGGGAAGGGGACGTACAAGACTTCAAGAGTTCTAAAAGACTGAAAGGACCCTGACAGAAGCAGAAGAACTGTAAGAACTATAAGCATTCGAGAGGGAATACGTAATTGTTTGAAGAAAAGAAGAAGAGGGGAGAGTAGTGATTGGATTTATTAGGCTGTTGGGAATCCCTTCTGGACGTTGGTGTATGGGAGAACTCTTCTGGGGATCAGAAAAGAAGACTTTATAATATTGCATTACAGTTATTAATTATGCTTTGGGTTCTCTCGTAAGTATTTATTCTTAATTAGTACCAATTAAATTAATACACTTAAATAAGTTACTGCAGTGAGCTTTAAATATTGGAATTGTTGTTTAAAAATTTATTGTTATTCACGTGGCTTACTGATGCTTCTGGATTCTCCTTGAATATTTATTTCTAACTAGTGTCAATTCATCATATCATTTAATTTAGCATATTTAAAGAACTGTCACTGGTGTAGCTTAACATTGAATCTGTTGTTTAAAAATGCATTTGATGCCTAAGTAATATGTTGATGTAGTCTGTGAAGGTAATATATTGAAGTGATTGGACTGCCTATTCCATTGTGGCCCTGACCAAGATAAATAGATAACTAAGACAAGAAGAAGCAGAAGGATTTTTAGTGAGGTGAGTATAATAAGCAGTTTGGATTCATTTTGGTAGATAGAAGAGGGTGCTAATTGGTAGGAAGAGAAGAGGATTTGGGAAGACAATTTGGGAAGAGTCTGATTAGCTACAGTTATATTTAGGAATTGATTACAGATCAGATATCCTAATAAGGTAAGAAGGTAGATTAGAAGTAGTATCCAAGGGGAAGGAATTGGAGATTAGAAGAAGGGAAAAAGGAAGGTAGGAGGAAGGTTTGAGGAAGTCAAGATCAGTGGATATTATAGATAATAGGGAGTAAGGAGTATTAGGGAAGAAGGAGGAAAAGGAATTAAGAAGAATAATTAATAAACGAATTCAAGTAAACTAATCAACCTATTAATCCAATTGGAAATTAAGTCTAATTAGTGGAAACAATTAGTGTCTTAGGGACAAAGCAAATAATCAGTTAATTCAATCAAGTTAAAATATTAAGTAGAATTGGGGGGGGAAGAATTAATCAAAATGATGGCAGCAGGGAAGAGGAAGGCAGGGGTAGGAGCCCAAACACAAACTCAGATCCAATTTCTTCTACAAAGAAGAGCTTCGATTGAGACTAAGACTATGACTACGGAGACGAAAACGGATATACTTGAAAATCAAGGTACTAGTCAGAACACTGGATCGGGTATAATGGAAGAGATACGGAGACTTACAACAACACTTCAAAACAAAATGAAAGAAGTTAGAACTGAAATGAAACATATGAGAACAGAATTAAAGACAGACACTAAAGAAGAATTGGCGACTTTTAACACAAAATTGGATATTGCGAAAGAATTAAAACAAGTGAATGAGAAGATAAAACAAATGGAAGAGAAAACAGAGAAATTGGAAATTCAGGCGAGGAAGACAGAAGAGAGGACGGAAACATTAGAACGGTCAACATTATTGATGGACATGAGAAGCAGAAACAAATCGATAAAGATAAGAGGGCTAGCGGAGGTAGCCCAGGAAGATCTATACAAAAGATTGATTACACCACTAGCACACTATATAGGGTGGATCCCTGAACAATTGGATTTGGAAATTGACAAAGCATTCCGTATAAATTCTACAGTTGTGAAACGCAAGGGTATACCATGCGACATCGTGGTGTACTTCTTGCGGGAAAGAGTTAAGGATTTAGTCTTACAATTTAGCTATGAGAAGAAATTTATTGTGGAAGGTGTGGAGGTGAAAATATTCAAGGACGTTCACCCAGCCTTATTGAAGAGAAGGAGAGATTATAATTTCATAACCCAATTGTTGAGAGATCATAACATCAGATATATGTGGGAAAAAACTGAAGGCATTTCCTTCATATGGAAGCAGAAGAGGATTGTATTAAATTCAATCATAAAAGCTCGAGAATTCTGGCGAAAACATAAGGAAGAAATAAGTGGACGGGAACAAACAATATATGAATCAGAAGAAGAGAAAAGAGAAGAGGAGGTACAAAGCAAACAAGAACCAAGCAGGAAATCTAAATCCAAGAAGGAACAAATGAAACAGGAGATGGCCAAATTACGGAGAGAAGAAGAAAAGTTAGGAAGGAGACAGGAAGTAGAAGAAGGTAGTGAAGAGGAGGAGGATCACGAAGAAGAAGAGGAAGAAGAGGTAGAGGAGGAAGAAACAAGCTTAATACAGGAATCTGAGTCAGAAGGACAAAGAAAAGAAGAAAAAGAAGATATTGAATAGTGCATAAAGAAATTAATTCAAGAAACTAAAATAAAATGAATTTGAAATTTTTATCATGGAATGTGCGAGGAATGAATGCTCCCCATAAGAGAAGACATATTTTTCATTATTTAGAGAAGCTAAAATTAGATGTGGTTGCCATCCAAGAAACGCATATAAGAGTTAAAGAATTAAAATATATTAAGAATCCAAAATTAGGGCAGAGTTTTTCATCATCTATCGATAAAAAGAAAAGAGGAGTAACGATATATATAAATAATAAATTTGAAGCTGAACTGATTCATAGTGATGAATCGGGGCGCTATTTGATAGTAGAAGTAAGTCTGCCAGATACGAAATTGATAGTAGTTGCAGTATACGGACCATTGGAGAATAAAAGTAAATTTTATCAAAACTTAGCTGGGAAATTATTAGACATGGAAAATCATAAAGTAATTTTAATGGGGGATTGGAATGGGGTATTAAACCCACAAAAAGACAGATTGGGTGAACATAAGGGGAAGCCTAAAAAGAATCAAGGGAAACTACCAAAAAGCTTTTTAGACCTATTAGATTATATGTCCCTTGTGGAAGCGGGAAGTAAGACAAATAAAAATGGGAAAGATTTCACTTATTATTCAGAGCGCCATAGAACATGGTCAAGAATAGATAGTTTTTTTATACCAGTTGAGTTGGTTAAAAATATGGTAAATATGGAAACCCTTCCCAGAACAATTTCAGATCATTGCCCAATTACTCTGACATTAAAATTGGGTGGGAAATATGGGAGTTGGAGATTGAATGATAATTTGTTAAGGGAAGAATCGGTAGTCACCAAAGCGAGGGAAGAATTAAAGTTATTTTGGGAAAATAATATAGGGAAAGGCCAATCAGTGCAGTTAGTATGGGATACAAGCAAGGCAGTGATGAGAGGGTTCTTCATAAATCAGCAATCTTGGATAAATAAGTGTAGGAAAGAGAAAGAAGTGTATATTCTAAATAAACTTCAGGAAGAAGAACTACAATTAAAAAAGAGACCAAAAGATATGGAAATTAATAAGGAGATTAAATTATGGAGAAAACAATGATCGTTATTAATGACAGAAGAATTAGAAAGGAAGCTAAAATATTTTAAGCAAAAGCAGTTCGAATATGCAAATAAACCAGGAAGATGGCTCGTATATAAATTGAAGAAAGAAAGGGAAAGAAAGAACATTTTAGAGTTAAGGGAAGGGAAGGACATACATCACCGACAGGAAAAGATTAAAAATATACTAACAAGCTATTTTGAAGACTTATTTAAGGAAGGAGATCAATCTCATAATCAAAGTTTAAAGATAAATAATTATTTACAGCAGTTGGATATTAATAAATTGACTGAGACACAAAGAGAAGAGTTGGAAAAACTGATATCTCCACAAGAAATCAGAGAAGCAATTAGGAATTTAAAAGAAGGGAAAGCACCAGGTCCAGACGGATTTACTGGGACATATTATAAAATCTTTCAGGAATCATTAATCCCTATTCTTGTTCAAGTAATGAATTCTATTAAAGACCAGAAAATACCAAATTCCTGGAAAGAATCGAATATTACATTAATTCTAAAAGAAGGGAAAGATAAACAAGATAAAAAAAGCTACAGGCCAATCTCATTATTAAACATAGATTATAAAATATTTACTTCAATATTGGCTAATAGATTAAAGAAAATATTAGTGAATTGGATCCATGAAGATCAGAATGGATTTCTACCAGGCAGGCATCTAAAAAATAACATAAGAACAATGATAAATACCATTGAATATTATCAAAAGAATAGTCAGAAAGAATTGGCATTAATATTTTTAGACGCGGAAAGGCCTTTGATAATGTAAATTGGAAGTTTATGATGGCAGTGATGATGGAGATGGGTTTCGGGGAAAGGTTTAAAGGATGGATCCAAACAATTTACGAAGACCAAAAGGCTTGTTTAATTATTAATGGGGAAAAGTCTAGATCATTTAAGATAAATAAAGGAACAAGACAGGGATGTCCTCTTTCCCCTTTACTTTTCATTATGTGTCTAGAAATTTTGAATATAAAAATTAGGAACAATAATGACATACGGGATATGAAAATAAAAGGACATGAATTTAAATTGCAGGTCTTCGCAGACGATATGGCCTTAATTGTAGAGGACCCAAGCAACAGTATTAAGCCTATAATAGAGACCTTGAAAGAATACGGTCAGATGGCGGGATTAAAAATCAATAAAGATAAATCCCTCATGATCACAAAAAATATTACACAATCAAAAGAAGTAGATTTGATGAGATATTAGAGTTTCAAAGTAGCAAAAAAAAAAAAGATATTTAGGAGTAATGATAACAAAAAATAACTTAGATTTATTTGAAAATAATTATAATAAAACGTGGAAGGTAATACGGGAGGACCTACGGAAATGGAAAAATTTATATTTATCCTTACTTGGAAGAATCTCAACCGTGAAAATGAGTATACTACCAAAACTATTGTTTTATTTTCAAAACTTACCCATAATCATTAGGGAAAAACCCTTTCATAGTTGGGAACAAGATCTAAGTAACTTTATATGGAATGGAAGGAAACCAAGGATTAAACGAAAATACTTAAAAGAAAGGAAAGAGAATGGCGGGTTGAGTATGCCAGATCTAAAATTATATTATGAAGCTTCCGCACTATTGTGGATGAAGGAATGGATTCTTTTAGAAAATGATAAGTTGCTTAAATTGGAGGGATTTAACCTCTATTTTGGATGGCATGCGTACATCTGCTATGACAAATATAAAATTGATAAAATATTTACTGATCATATCATCAGGAAGGCTATTTTAGCAGTCTGGATAAAACTCAAGAAAAAAATGTATTTAAAATTACTGTACTGGACATCTCCCCACGAAGCTTTTTATAAATTAGAAAAGGTAAGGATAAAAGAGTGGATAACGTGTAAAGATATTCTCAAGAAAGAGGGGAATAATATCAGACTAAAAACAAGGGAGGAATTGATGGGGGAAGGATTTCTGACTCATTGGTTTCTACATAGACAATTAATGGAAAGGTACAAAAAGGATATAAGAGAGAAAGGAATAGAGTGGGGGGATACTGAATATGATAGGATAATAAAATCTGAGACAAAATGACCCCTAAGTTATATTTACAAAATGTTATTAAATTTGGATTTAGAAACAGAAACAGTTAAAACCAACATGATAAAGTGGGCACAAGAAATAGGTTATCCAGTATCGTTAGAACAATGGCAAAAAGCGTGGAAAATCAATCAAGAATTCACTTGCAGTTATTATTTAAAAGAAAATTTCTTTAAATTATATTATAGATGGTATCTAACCCCAGTTCAAATATCAAAAATTTATAAAAGTAAGGGGACACCCGCACCCACATGTTGGAAATGTCAGGAGGTTGGCTCCTTTTTCCACATGTGGTGGAGTTGTAAAAAGCTAAGACATTTTGGACACGAATTCATAATCAATTAGAAAAATTGTTTAAGATCAAATTTAAATTGTCCCCTGAATTTTATTTGTTAAACATTTTAGATGGGGTAGAGGTAAAAGTGAAAAAAGAAACCCTGAGGATATTATGTTATTTGATATATGCAGCAAGGATTATTTATGCAAGGAATTGGAAAGGAAAGGATATCCCCACTTTGGAAGAATGGAAACTTAAAGTTTACGAAATGGCGGAAATGGATAAGTTAACTCTGAGTTTACGGAATAGACCTAAAAGTGTTTTCTCTCAAGAATGGAAAATATTGAAGTTACTATGGGAAGAAGAATGGGGAGAATCGGCTGTTATAGGCATGTTTGACTAGGTATGTATAGTAACAGGAAAGGAGGGAATGGTGGGAGAATAAGAGAGAGAAAAGAATGAAGACTATGGAAGGAAGAGAGGGGAAAGGAAGTAGAAAAAGGAAATTTGCGGTTAGGAGAAGTTCAGTTTAGAAGCTTATTAGGATAGTGAGAAATAGAGCATAGCAGAGCAGAATGGATAAATCAGTAAAAGTATTAATAATAATTACAATTTAAAGGAGTGTGATTGATAGTCATAAGATATACCCAAGGTTATACTGGAAGAAGTCAAGGATGTAGTATGAATGGAAGATGGAAGAATGAAGGAGTCATTGCGAATGGAATTTTCATTAAAATGAGGAATAAGGTAATGTATAATGAAATGGTTTGTATGTTTACCTATTCTGGTTTTTTCTTTTCTTAGTTTTTTTAATGGTTTTGTATAATATGATTTCTCTTTTTTTCTTTCTTTTTTTCTGAACTAAGTGTTTGTAATGTATGTTGTGTTTATTGTTATGAATGAAGTTGATATATTAATAAAATTATTTTTTTAATAATTAAAAAAAAGGCAGGGGAAAACATCATGTTCTGTGTGGAATGCCATGGTCATTTTCAGCTGCAAATAGGGGTGAATTCAATTTGAAGTTCAATATCTTTTTGGATTCCGTAAGAAATTACCTGCTTGTTCATTTTTCTTCTGCTACTATTGTCTGTATCAGTGTTTCCTGGCTTGGCACTCTCAAAGTATGTTGGACTATATCTCACATGCTGAGATGATGAGAATCCTAGTCCAGTGTATCCAAAGGGGATACAGTGTATTCCAATGGGGGAAGGCTGGATTTAAATTTCTGCACTTAAAAACCTCCCAAAGTTTGTATCAAACGTTCTCAAATGTGCAACACTTACTTTGAGCTACCAGTTTTCTTTGAAATTGCCTTGTGTTGTTCATTTGTTTTCCCCCCAGAGATGCTGGATGTTTACCATTTTATTCTGTCAAGCTTTTGCTGTTATGTGAAAAATAATGTTTCTATGTTTGGATTTTAACATCTGATTCTTACCTTTTGGGTTGATTGCTTGATGTTGTTTATCAAATTGTAATTTTAAAATGGTGTTAACTCTCCTCCTCACTGCATGCTGTTGCACCAGATGGGCAAGATCTCAATATTTTAATAAATAAACCAGCAGAATTACACAGTTTTGCAAAGAGTAGGAGGCCTTTGGTCTTCATTCCATCACAGAATTCTTTCCTTTTCCCTCTCTGCTCTTTCTATTTCTGGTTGACCTTCCCACTTGCCGTCCTGGGGCTTCTTCAGCTTTTCTCTCTGCTCATGCTGCTATCTTGTTCACTAGGTTCCAGGTCACATGTTTTCTTTCCCTTTCAATTGTTAGGAGAGTTTTCCAAAAGGAAACCAGATAGATCTGGGTAATCACTCTCTGGAGAAATAAATCACCCAGTCCTGCTTGTAGCTTTGTCACTTTGGTTAGAGAAGATCTGACACCTAGTGGCTAAAGATGATAATGCAGGTTACAAAGAGAACACCGCTAGATTCCTTAGCCTCCATGCCATGTTTTGGATGTTGAAGCCATATAGTGTTGAAGCTCTGGCATAGGTAAGGATGCACATATGCATGCACACACACACACTTTTGCTGATATCGATCAGGAATAGGGATTGTATGGCTCTCTAGAAGTTGCTGAACTGCCACTCCCTTCATTCTTTACCATTGGCTATCCTGGCTAGGGTTGCTAGAAATTGCAATCCAGCAACATCTGGAAGGCCACATAATACCTATCCCTATTATACATGCTGAGGTTTTTAAAGAATGCTATACCTTTACTTGACTGCATTGCTTTTGCTTTTCAGCTGTTGTAATCTGCCTCAAGAGAATTTTTTGCCTTGAATGCTCAGATATAAATGTATTAAATTAACAAAAAGTCCTGTCCATTAAATAAAATATTCCCATTTAAGACCTGGCTGCTTTGTTTCTTCTACGGGCAGGTTAGCTATTAATTGCTTCTTTGTAATTGAACCTCTTTTCCCTCTGGAGTGCTTTTTAACATGTTCTTTAGAGAGCAATCCTAGGACCTATGGTGGAACATTTTAATGCTGGAATGTCTAATCCATCCTACATCCTTAAGGGGTTTTGCTGGCTGGCTGGAAGTGAAGTTTTCCCCTACTGCAAAGCTTTATTTTTACCAATTAGAAACAAATCGTATTTTCCAACTTACCATTCTTTTTTTCCAGAGGCAGAGCTGGATCTTGGAAAGGCAACAGGTCCAAAGAGTCCATAGCTATTTATTTCCTGACATTTCCCACTTCATACATTCTGTTGCATCAGCAGTCTGATTCAAGATAAATGGGACTCCCATTAGCCATGGGAGCTTTGAATCTGAAATTCTCTTTCATGAGGTAGGTAGTTCTCCAGCATCTGATGGCTTTATATATTGTGAAGTCATATGTTTATTACCTTGTGCTCAATGACTTTGTGACTTGTTTCAAAGTATCAGTCAGGAGGATTTAAACTCAGAGTCCTGGTACCCGTTAACCTGCATGATCTCAAGGAATTCTATTAAGTGGCCTTAGGCAATAGTTTATTACCTATGACCAAAGGAAAGAATTGGATTAATAATAATAATAATGAAACCCTCACACTTAAGAGCTAGAAATTCCCCCTTTCCAATCTGAATGCAAAAGTCTTGAAATGTCCATTCCTTAGGTCATGTAGGCTAGATTATGAGCCTTGGCTCCATCCTGTGTTTTAATGTGTCGGTGAGAAAAGGAAGCTTCCACCATGATTTGTGTTCTTTGTTTAAGGTAACAGACTCTCTGAAGAAAGAAAACACCTAAGTTCCTGTTGAATTATCATTTGCTATCTGAAAATAAAATAAACAGATTGGGACAGTTTGAAAATGTTGATAGATGCCAGACAGAGAGGATGTGTTTGAACTAAGTGTTAATTGTTTTCTAGATGTTTACATCAGGAAACTCACCTATTTAGTGCCTATAGGGTGGGTGTGGAGAAATGTGCTTTGTCTCATTTTGGACCTCCACAAGGTGTTGGCCTATTTTTGCTGCAGAAATAAACCTTGCCTTAACTCCTTGTTCACATTGCTTTGCCAATTTGGACTCTCTGCTGGGCAACAAATCTCACTCTTGTGACATTCTATAATCTTGAACAGATTGTTTACATGTCCCAGTTTTCATCTGTGAAATGTTGGAAGGTATACAGTTTGGTTTTGGTTTAGTTTACAAGAAAGGGCAAGATTCTGCCCCCTCTTGTCTTCTTCCTTTGTGAAGTTAAGTACAAAGTACTTTTGCAGTACTCAGCTTGCAGCAATTCAAGTAATCCAGAAGGAAGTGGGAACTGGGACATTTTAACAGCAGCTGTAAAACAAAATTTCATGACAGAGGATTAATTGGGACCTTCCCTGCCAAATCCAGGAAGGTGAACAGTATGTGCTTAGCGGGATCTTTCTTTGGGAAAGGCACGGAGGCATTTCCTGTGGCTTGTAGAGAAGCTTTGCCATGTTCTTTTGCTTTTCCATCACAATGGACATCTGCACACCACAGATCAGTGCACATAAACCATTCAAATGCACGTACCAGACTGGGGGAAAAATGAAGCATACTTACCTATGTAATCAATATGTAGTCAAGCCAAATTTTCTCCTTCTTAGCACAAGTGCACATAGGCTCTTATCATGTGGCATACTGAGCAAAGGGTTCCTTGGTAGAGGCTCTCTCATCACTAAGTGGGCCCTGACAAGATTATCTGAATGCAGTGGCAGCACTGTAAGTCAACTGTGCTTAGCCATGATGGAATTTCCTATAAATGACACTAGGTCAAGGGCGTTGTAAGCTATGAAGAAAGACAGCTAGACCCAGGCCATTTCCGCACTAGCCTGTTATAGTGCTATTATTCCACTTTCAACATTCTATGGAATCCTGGGGTTTGTAGTTTAGGGAGGGGGTCTTTGGTGCCCCTTATAGCAGCACTATAACAGACTAGTGCAGAAATGGCCCTAGCTACTCATGAAAAACTTTAATTGTAGCTCATAAATATTTTTGTTACTACTGAGTAAATTGGATGTAGGCTTCCTACATTATGACCCTGTGATGCTGCTTTTAAAAGCTTTGCTGCATTTAAAGCTGAGTTTGACTCATTTCAGAATGTTTCCTGGCTTGTGTTCAACTGAAACTTGTGTTATCTTAGCTTTTTTAGTTCCTGTGCATGTATTGCTTCTGAAACTCCACCACTGTTATTGGGTTCCAATGTAGCATAGTACATAAACCTATAAGGCCCTTAAAGCACTATGCCATGGTCCTGCATTGTCCCATCGTGATCCTGGCAATGCACCGATCGGCTGCCGGTGGATGGGCAGCATTTGGGACACACTCCTTCCTACTGCAGTGAAGCCAGCCCCTTCCTGTACTGCACTGGAAAATAAAGTGCTTGATAGAGCTTCCGCCCTTCCCACATGCCGACAGTCGATGGGATCATTGTGCGAAAGGAGGCCATTACTGGATTTCTTCTGGTAACGGTATATGGTACGATCACAACAGCTGGAGACATGACAGCAGCAGGACTGCAATGACATTGTGCAATGGCACATGTTGTGGACTGGCAGCAAAATGTCCCCATGCTGGGATGATGCTGAGATGCAGTAAAGACCTAAGTCTAAGTTCTAAGCAAAGGAAAAAAGGGAATGCTGGCACTAAAACAAAATGATGCTGATAGTGCTAACTAGTGCTAACTGGTGCTAACTAGTGTCAACACATACTAGCATTTTGATTATAACTCCTGAATAATAATTAAAAAGGCTCAGTGGAAATTGGTGAAAACCACTTTTGGAAATGCTGCCAGAGACTGGATGTGACATGTGATCAGTGGGAGGGGGAAGAATAAAGACAGAAGGGAAGGGAGGCTGCACGGCATATTTCAAGAAAGAGTTTGGATTCAACTCATGAATAAACTGGTTCCATTAAAAAAAAAAAAAAGAACTGGAAACTCTCAAGACTTCCAGAGACTTCTTTCTCTCTTTTTCTCCCGTTTTAAAGAAAAGGGATTTGCTTTAAAAACAGCGAAACAAACCTGATTTTAAAATGAGATTTCATGATAGGAGTGTTAGACTTCTCCTTTTTGACCACTGGATCCCAATTGTGGTCATACACTCACAGACACACAGACACTGTCCAGTGACAGTTATTTGTGGCTTAAAATGATAACGCAGTGCTAAACTACGTTTAACATGTAGTTTGACTCATGATGTATTTAATGTGCAGAGAAGAGTACAGCTTTAAATACAAAGGTGCCATTCCACCTCTATTCCACCATGTGGCAATATTGCTCCATTATTTGTTTAGGAGTTTAAAGCACTGCTGAGAGACATCAGCGTAGAGTATCTTTCCATCTGCCAAATCTCCCTCTGCACCTTTCTCAGTTTGTTGTTGTCGTGTATGACTTCAAGTTGTTTCTGACTTATGATGACCCTAAGGTGAACTTTTCACGGGGTTTTCTGTGTGACACACCCAAAGTCAAACCTTCTGCTGGGCAGTGAATCTCACTCTGGTGACAACCCAGTGGGTTTCTGTGGCCAAGCCCTTAATGCCCCTTATAGCCCTGCCCTATGCTCAATTCTCATGGAACAGGATATGCTGGGACAGTGAAGGAAATGATTCTGAGCTGCTACATCATTTCTTTAACTTTACAAGTGTCAGGGCTGGTTCTACAATTAGGCAGAATGAGGCAGCTATCTTAATAGGTAGAAACTGATGGGTATACAGCAACGGTAAGACAAGGTTGTTCCAATAGTATAGCCACTCCATAAAAATTCTGCACACACCTCCCCAGTGAAATGTTCCTTCCGTTTCAAAATTTCTAGCATTGCAGTAACTTAAACCTTCAGTTGAACCTGAAATACAGTTCAGGTGACCAAAGAAAATGATATAGTAGAACGTGCAAACCCTCAGCACCAACACTTCATGATCTTACTAAAACATTGTACAAGGAATCCTTTCATGCTTGCCTTCTTTGCTTGCTGAAGGACTTAGCTTTAGTGCAACTACAGCTGCATGTGAAAATTTCTTCTCAGCTTTGAGACTTGTGTTGGCACCATCGAGGCATTCAGTGCTTCATCAGAGAAAAGCAAATGTGGTAATCTTGGCTTTTGAAAGTAACATATTTGAAGGAATTTCAAATGGTCAGCTTCTTTACAAGTTTGCAGAGAAAACATAGTGCCTTAGATTTTCTTAACAGTTCAAATTTTTATAGCAGGATGATTGGCACAACTTGCATTTAATTCCTTTTTGGATCTGGAAAACATTGTATTGTAAATTGATTGGCTCTTTTGGAAGCTTCACAACATGCTTCCTAATTAAAATGCATTTTTTGGGAATTATTGTTGCCATTACTTATGATAACTTTTTCTCTCCAGTGATAGTGATCAATTGGCACTAATGCTGGAATCATTTTGGTGCCAAGTAAGAACTTGGCTTTTTCTTAAAGCCTTCAGCCAGATGTATTTTACCCAGGCTGCATGTGTTTGATGGTTATATTATTAATAAATGTTTTAACCATTTTTAAATTGTCTATTTTTATTTGAAAAACTATTTAATATATTTTTAATCTTTTAAAACTTTGGTAATTATTTATTGTTTTAAATAGATTTTATTGGAAGCCGACTCGAGATCTTTGGATAAACGGCAGGACAGATATATATTTGAATAAATAAATGAATAATGCCCTTCTCTCCCCCTCCAATTTTTGCTACACACTTGTGATTTTGGAGGACAAAGCTGTGTCCTGTAGTGGCATTTTTGCCATGTTTTTAGGACCAAGAGAAGACTTTTTGCAAAACAAGACATGACCAGAAATCACATCTAGTTTACTTCTGTTTTTCAAAAAGGCCTTTTCTGGGCTTAAAAGAGTCCAGGGGGTTGTAAACATGGCAAAATGCACCTCACATTCTCTGGAGGACATTTGGGAGTATCTGAGGAGTAGACACCAAAAATATGAGACAACATTTTTAAGAAAATATTTTTTCATCCCTGGACAGTTAAAATATCTGCTAAGCACATACTGTTCACCTTCCGTGATTTGGCAGGGATGGTCTCAATTAATCCTCTGTCATGTTTTTTTTTTACAGCTAGCGTAAAACGATTGTAAGAATACCCCATTACAACCCTTTCCTTAAAAGCCTTCAGTTCTAAAAAACTGCTTTTCCCTCCAACTATAGCTGTGAAGGCAACGGAACTCAAAGAAGAGCCTAGCTACACCCAAAAGGAGTACAGGAAGCCCCCACATTTTGATGCCCCTTTAACTTACAACTTGCTGTTTTGATGCTTCCAAATTAAGGACAAATTCAACAGGAATCCCACTCTTTTATCAGTTCTTCTTGCCTACAAAAGCTTGTTTGGGTCACTCATGCATGTGTGCTGCTTGCAAAGCAAGCTGAGAAGAGAAAAAAAGCACTAAGCACTGTTTTCATCTGTGAAATGCTGTAGGGCAGTGGGTTTTAACCTGGGGTCTGGGGACCCTGGGGGTCTGCAGAGCTCTCACAAGGGGTATGTATGCAAAGCCCTACTACTGGACACCAACAGCAGTGGCAGCAACAGGGACATGGTAGCAGGGGGTGTGTATGGGTGCTGAAATTGCTTCCTCAGAGCAGGTGTATGAGTGCACCCAAACCCCCTGCTGCTCCACAACCTCCCCTGCTGCTGTGTCCCTAATGAAAGGGACATGGCAGTAGGCATGTTCCCTCATTTGCAAACAAGGGAGCAGTTTCAGCACCCGCACCCTCACATCCCGCTGCCGCATTCCTGATGAAAGGGACATGGTGACAGGTGTGTGAAGGTGAAGGTGAAGGTGACCAAACTATGTCTCTGGAGACCTGGGTTTGAATCCCTGCTCACCTTACAAACTCACAAGGTGAGTTCAGGCAAGTCACATTCTCTCAGCCTCAGAGAAAGGAAAAGGCAACAAATCTTGCCAAGAAAACCCCCATGATACCCCAGGGTTGTCTTAAGTCAGTTTTTTAAGGGGAGAGACATGGTAACAAGAAAGAATCTCCCCCTGTCAGCAGCACTTTGTTGTTCTGTGCAACCCTAAGGTGACCCTACCACAGAGTATTGAGTTTTTGTTTTTTTGCAAGACTTGTTAAGAGGGGGTTTGCCTTTGCCTTCCTCTGAGGATGAAAGACTATGACTTGCCCAAGTCTGAGTGGGGATTTGAATTCTAGTCTCCAGAAGCCATAAATTAAATAATTAAATAAATATTTGAATATTTCAATCTAATTTTAAATATTTAAATCTTGAGTTAAGTCTTGGGGTTCCCTGGAAACAAATTATATTTACAGGAGGTCCCCAGTAAAGAAAAGGTTATGAACCATTGCTATAGGGTTCACAAAAGGAATGCCTAATAGAATAGTTACATTGATATAAAAAATTACCATAACTCCAAATGAAGCAAGCAAGCAAACAAACTTAAAATTCTAGATGTCTGATATTCCCTTTTTTGTCCCAAAATCTGAAGTGAGCCTGTTGGACATGCAGAGGTGTGTATTCTGGTACATAGGCATTGATGCACTTCTAGTTGACCCAGAGACTTATTTACAATCGGGGTTCAATATAATGTAGTATAGAGTTGTTGTTGTTGTTGTTGCTGTTGTTGTTGCTGTGTGCCTTCAAGTCATTTCCCACTCATGACGACTCAGACTAACCTAGCCTGGGCTTTTCTGGGTGCTGAGAATATGTGATGCACCCAAGGTCACCCAGTGAGTTTCCATGGCTGAGTGGGGAACCAGACTCTGGTCTCCAGGGTTGTAGTTCAACACCTAAATCACTACACTACACTGGCTCTCTGTAGTTTAGAGTAACTCCTGGTTATACCAGTGGATGAAAGATTGCAATTTTCATGCCATGCTGATGCAACTAACTGGAAAGGTTGTTTGTTTTATAACAAGGCAGTCAGGGAGGCAAAGTGCTGTGGTGGTGGTGGTGGTTATGGAGGATGATCCTGGCCTTACATACCTCCCTTTGTCTTTTATCCAATTTCCCCATTCCTTGCCAGTGCTAATGGGGCTACTAGTGCTTGTTTGGAAGAAGCAAGGTGCTTGGTTACTATGGGAACAAGGCCCTGTGTGTACCTTTTCCTTTCTAGACACAGAAGATTTGGACAGCTGTGACAAACCAAGGGGCAGCTACAAGATCCAGTTCAACAATAGATTGGCACCAAAACAGTAGCATGGGATATCAGAGTGGTCTGACAGGTAGCTCTGCTTTAGCTGTCCCAGTATGGCAGAGATGGGGACCTTGTGGATGTTGCTGGAGTACAGCTCCTATAACCATTTGCTACACAGCCTGAGATGGATGGGAACTGGAGTCTAATAACTTGTGGATGGTTATGTGTTCTATACTGCTGTGGTGGAGCCAAGAAATATGTCAAAAGCAATATAAGGTGTTTCATCTTTGTTGTTGTGTGTCTTTAAATAATTTCCAACTGCTAAGGGAAATCTGCCATAGGATTTTCTTGTCAAGATTTTTCAGAGGGTGTTTGCCATTGCTGTCCTCTGAGGCGGAGAAAGTGTGACTTGTCCAAGGCCAGCCAGTGGGTTTCTGTGGTCGAGCAGGGATTCAAACTCTTGTTTCCCAGGATCCTAGTCCAACACTCAGACCACTACACTACATTGGCTCTTTGGCCCTTTCTGCACGACATCACTGTCTTGTTTCTGTCACAGGATGGCAGTGGTCGGCAGGTCGCACTTCTGCATGTTGCCGTTGCCGTCCCACTGCCATCATGTTGTGGAGTGTCATGCTCATGCAGTTTTCGCAAATTGGAAAAAAACCTGTTTTGCATCTGCAATCGCGCAGCACTCCTGTCACTTCTGGCCATGTGGAAGCGCATTGGCAATGCTTCCTTCCATGGCGCAGCAATGGAAAAAGCCCAGCTACGTTGTGGAAGGAAGATGTGGTACCATTTTGTTCTCTTCTGCATGGACTGAGTGGGTGCAGAGAGAAGCGTTGCTGACGCGCTTCCCTTCTGGACCTGGGACTGCTGCAAGACGATGCAGAAAAGCATTGTTGTGTGGAAATGGCCTTTGTTTAATCTCTTAGGTTAGGATTTGGCAATCTGGTGTCTCTAGATATTTTGGATGGCAACTCCCACAGTCCATGGACATTAACTACAGTGGCTGGGGCTGATGGGAGATGTAGCCCTTGAAATACAGCAAGATGGATGCAACTTGTGAAATCCTATGAGAGACAACAGGAATAAACTGATGGATTTTTCGCAAGAAATTTCACTGGGGTGGAAGACCCAATTAGCTTCTCAGGGCTAGGGGGCAGATCAATAGTCAGGTGCAAAAGATGCAGTCTCCAAACTGAGGCTTACACAGGTGACATATTTTGCATCCAGGCAAGGTGCGAGATAGTTTCTTTTTTCATTGTTGAGCCAAGCATGTGGGAAGGACACGCCAGGCCCTTGGGGAAATGGAAGCCTTTTTCTCTCCTCTGTTGTGTGAAATTCAGCACACAAGCCGGAAACCATTCTGTGTTGTTTTGATTGCCTTATTGACCATGAGCATTACACACAGGGCACTTAACTGGATGCTCAACAAATAGCCTGATATTTCACAGCAGGCCAGACAGCAGGTAGTACACGAGATGAGATATGCTGCTGCCCTCGTGCACTTACCCACTTTAAGTCTTCATTTTTGCCAAAGTACCAATTAATGAAGACTGCCCACGGGGTCTGCCCTGCTGCCGTCTGATTTCAACCCCTTGGAGAGACAAAGAGCAGCTGGCCCGTCATTAATGAGATGAAGGAGAACAAACATTAAGCTTGCCCCATGCTTTCCCTAAGGGGGCTGGTGGAGCTGAGTGGGCAGATGTAAGGCAGGAAACCCTGCTGAAGGAAGGACCACTGCCACTGCAGGGCTGAGGAAATTATTTGCAGTCTATTTGCATATCAAAAAAGGGGCTGTAGCAGGCAAGACCTGCTCCCCTGTACTCTCTGGGCAATTGAGGTAGCTTGAGTTCCTCTTTTTGTGTTCAATTCTCAAAGCCTCCTTTGCAGATTTGTACTAGCTCCGCAAGAGTGGAATTTGATCATAAGAGGAATCCTCCTGGAGCAGTATGACATTCTGATCCAGAACATGAACATTTTACTTAATTTTTTTAGACTACAACTCCCAGAGTCTAGCATCTGTTCCAGATCTGGAAAATTTTTACTTTTTTGGACTGTAATCCCATGGGTCTTGGCAGCTGCTGGAGAGAAGGTGCAAAGCTGTGCATGCTGAGTTTTATACTCTGTGTGCATGGTACAGAATCCTCTGTGTTTCCAGGCCCAAACTTCACTCGCTGAATCTAGACACTTGTACCAAATAGTAGCATGTGTGACCCAGAACCCAAGACTGGATTTGCTACCTTAGCAATAACTGAAAACAAGATTAAAGGAGAAAGAATTTATTTACAAACCTGGGGCACAAATAAATAGCCATTCAGATAAGAACCTTTTGAGGAAATAGAGGACAAACAGGTAAAACAATAGAGCTAACTTTCTGGTTATATTTGCCACTATACAGGTTAGCTGTTTCTCTCCCAGGAATCAAAACATGAACTTAGTACAATATTGCACACACTGAGCCATGTGTAGGGGCTAATACGTACATGTGGAATATGCTATGCAGCAAAAGCAGGGGTAACCAATATTGGGCTGGAATAATCACACTTAGACAGTGGACCAGCCAAAGGCCTAAAGCCTAAAAGGTTCTGGTAGAAGGTTTTATGCATCCTCTCACAGGGCTGCTAACAGCCAATTGGGTTCATGCTGGAAGCTCTTGGCTCCTGGAGCTGCAAGATAACCAGCTGTAACCAATGAACTAGCTGTGAGGAAATGCATAATTACAATGGTGATAATGAAGGCAGGCTGCTTAACCATTAAGGAAAGTAGCTGCTTAATCCATTAAAGGCAAGATCAAACTTGTGAAATCAGGCTTTGGCAATGTATGTAATACTACTTTTTTATTATTTAACTCATAACTAAGCAATATGCCAAATATATCTATCTATCACGGAAGGTGGAAATTTGAATACAAAATAGTGCTGGAGAAAAGCAAGGATCAAATTAATGGATTCAGAAGATGGTGAGTTACCAGGACTGTAGTTCTGAGCCTTTTCAACCTCACTGCAGCCATTTATTCCCCTCTAAAATTAGGAAAAGGTTATGAGTTGCCACTTTTGGGCAATCCCCCATTCCCATATTCCTTCAGTCTTTGTTTTCTCTCCCCACTCCCCCTTCTCATGGGAAATGGTCCAGGAGCCATTATTCTAAAGCCTGGTGCAGTTTAGAGGAGACGGTTGTTGGCAGGAAAATTGGCCATTGGTATAATTTGCTTCCCTTGTCACTAATATGAAGGCTGATAAAAAGCTTGATTGCCTATAATTAAGGCTAAAAGGAGGAGAGGGCTGGAGAATTGCACTGTTCAGCCTGTGAAAGCATGTGGCAAGGAGATGGAGGCCAGTGTCTTTGTGTGTTATATACATGCATGCTGCTCACCTGTGCATGTGTAATGCCAAACACTGGTATGGGGCAATTAAAGTGGTCAGGTGAAATATGCAACATGTGTCTTTAATTAGGGCTGTCAGAGTGAAAACTGGAAAAAGCTCCTCTCTATTGGCTGCAGAAAAGGGAATTTCAGCAGGTGCAGTTTGTTCCTTGGTTGCCTGAAAAGCAACACCAGCAGTTACTCCCTCCTCTACATCTAAAGATACAGGAACTGTCTTCAGTTTCCACTCTGGCAACCCCTGCATTTAACAATTGCTTAGAAGAAGGAATTTCAGCAAATGATGCTTGCCATTTCTCACATCTTGTAAAGGTACACAACCATTAAAGGTAAAAGAGTGCTATCTCTTTTTTCACCTGGTAAGCCTAGCTAGAAAAAGAGCAGAGAACCCATTTTTGGCCAAGGGCCAAATTCCTATGTGAGAAGGGTCTCAACAGCCTAATTGCAGCGATGGGAAGGGCCAAAGGCAGGGGGTGGTACCATAAGCAAAGGGGCAGGGCCAGAGCTTAATCTAAGCCAGTACAGCAGCCTTCAGGCATAGAAAACCTTCCCAATTTGTAAACCAGGGCTCCTGTTTCATGCAAAATCTTCCTAGTCTGTACTCCAGAATTTCCTGTCCTTTTCAGCATTGCAAATCAAAGCTCATTTCAATATGAAACCTGTAGGGTTGGAAGGGACTTCAGGGGCCATCTGGTCAAACCCTCTGCCAAACCCAGCAATTCTATGGGCCTCTTTTCAACCAAGCCAACAACACTCCCTCCCCTCCAAACCCTGACTGGAAACAGGAAAACAACTTGCTGGTAGACTGGGATCCTCGACAGGCCAAATTAGGCCTTCATGCCAGAGATTCTCTTCCTGCTGATGCACCAGCCTAGCAGCTGTGCTTTTTACAGGTCCGTGCAGTGCTCTGAAGGGAGACTGCCCAACTCGATTGTTTTAATCTTTTCCAGCCTTCAGTGCTGCTACACCTGTGGCTTTTTCATCTTTTAGTAATTGCCTACACCAGTGTAGTTATGCTGGTATAGTAAACCAACAGGGGTTCTGGCCATTTTGGGCCATTCAGATGTGGAAATTCCCATGGCTTTTCTACAAGGTGATTTGGACACTTACTGTTCAGATTATGAAGTAATACTAGATATACTCATAGTTTTACCAAGGCTAGTGAAACATTTAGGGACTAGTCTAGGCCAGCATACTCTCCAACTGTCCTGATTTAGCAGGGATGGTCCTAATTAATCCTCTGCCATCCCACATTTCCAGCAGCTTTTAAAATGCCCAGCTTTTACCTCTTGTTCCCACTTTCCCCCTTTGTTCCCAGCTTGCTTTGGGTGCTGCAAACTGAATTCAAAGTGCAAAAGTAGTTTATACCTAACTCAGCCATAAGGAGAAGAAAGGAGGGAGTGGAATCTTCCCAGCTGGCTCAGGCAAAAGCAAACTGATGTAGTCTTTCCTAGCTTGTCAGCTTGTTTGATATTGCTTGACCACATATCTTTTAATTTGCAAAAAGCTGGAGAACCTTTACCACTAGGCATAATCTGGACCTACTGCTGTGTGGAGATCCTCTTAGCTGATGGGAGAAAACAGCTGCAATCCTACATGAAACAGACAGAGCATAAGGTGCTTACCTCAGCATATCTTTTTCGGATGGGGGTCAAGGGACTAGCCCTTTGCACTTCATCTAACACCATCAGGAGTTCTGAATCCACACCTGCTACTACTTACCAGTGGAGAGGGGTGGGCAGAAAGTGGGGAGGTAAATCAAGCAGTGAAGAACTTTGAAGAACGAAGGAAAAGTATTTTAATATGTTTTTAAATCTTTGTATTGTTTTAGTTGGTTTTTATTTGTTCATTGCCTTGGGAGCCCTTGGAGGCTGGGAGGTGATACAGAAAGCAAGCAACTGGCTGCTCTTAGCTCAGAAGGGGAAGGAAATGAGAGTGCACTCACAGGCCAAGTGCATCCTCTTCTGCTAAAGTTGCTAGATTGAAAATCAGAAAGCGCTCCATTACTGGTTTTAATGGTTGTGCAGAAGATGGAATTTCAGCAGGTGTTCCTGGGAACACTACATTAAATGTACAAGAAGGTGTGCAGTTTTACTCTGGCAAACCTACTTCTCTCCCTTCCTCTCAGGAGCTGAACTGCTTCCTCTCTTCTTCCCCTCCCAGGGCTTTATGGCTGCAGGAGGGAGGATTTGGGTGCGTGCAAATGGCTACAGAAGAGCACCTTGTGCTCTCCTACCCCCACCAAGACATATGTATTCACATGTTATTAACAAGATTCCAGCCAGCAAGAGGAACCCCTTTTCTCTACCATGTTTCCAAATTGGGAATACATGGAGAAATTGCTACTACAGTTATTGCTGACCAGTGACTGGTGATAACTGTAAAAATTCCTTGAATCCAACCTCCCTCCCCAGGTGTGGCTGAACTGGCTAAGCCACTTTCTGCAGGATAAAGGCCATTTCCACACTGGCCTGTTATAATGCTATTATTCCATTTTCAACATCCTATGGAATCCTAAGGTTTGAAGTTTAGGGAGGGGCCCTTGAGGGCTGAGGGTGTGTGATGTGCCTTTCAAACTGCAAACCTCAGGATTCCATAGGATGTTGAAAGTGGAATAACAGCACTATAACAGGCTAGTGCGGAAATGGCTTAAGAATTGGATTGTGCCTTCAGCTGCAGTTTGTATAGTTTAAAGCAGCTGCCTCTCTTCCCTTTAGCATTACATGTAACTTGCTGAAAACCTGTTGGTGACAGAGGCAGGCATAACTGCAGATTGAGAGCCAGTGCGGCATAGTGGCTTGAGTGCTTGTCTAGGCTCTAAGACCTGGTTCAAATCCACATTTAGCTACAGGAAGGCACAGGTGACATTGGGCAAGTCACACTCTTTCAGATCTAAGGAAGGCAATGGTAGACCTTTGAAGAAGTAAAGAAAAACCAGCCATACAGTCAGAGTCAATTTGAAGGCATGTAACAACAACACCAGTAACAAGTTAAGCCTGTGTATGTCCTTTTTTGATTACTATGGATAGACATATTGAGCTTTTCCATTATGCCCCCCCCCAACTTCTCACTTTGTTATGTGCCTTCATGGCTTTGTTGTTTGTTATGTGCCTTCAGAACCTATCATGGGGTTTTCTGATGGCTGAGAGCGTGTGATGCACTTGAGATGAGCCACTGGGTTTCCATGGCTGAGTGGAAATCAAACCTGGTCTTCAGGATTGTAGTCCAGTATGCAAACCACTACATCATGCTGGCAGGCTGCTCCCCCATGGCAATTTAGTGGCTAGGAGAAGACACAAGGAATGCTAAAGCAGGACAGTCAGGCTCATGAAGATGACTCTCCAGTAGGATTCCTGCTTCTTCATGCATCCAGCTGCCCAATTCTGCCTGGTTAACCCCCACCTCCATCCTTCCCTAGACACTAAACAGGATGGGGTGGCTTCAGGATGATTAGGGAAAAGAATGGGGGGCAGGATATGGAGTTCTGTCTGGCAGAACCTTGTGCTTGGTCAACTCCTTTTAGGATCCTGCCCAATGTGATGGCTAACAGCCCACAGGAATACTGGCACATGGGTTTTCTTTTTAATTAAGTAATTGAGAAGAAAGGTGTGCACTCTTATGTGTATCTCAAAAGAGAGGTCCCCTCAAATGGAAGAAGATGCATTTGGAGACTTTAGAACACTCTGAATGAATGAGGACATGATGTGGGAAGACCCATAAGGTTTCAGTCCCCTCCCAGTCACTAAAACGGAGGGGGTTGTTGTTACCCTGTTTACTGGGGATCCTGGGAGGGACACCTATATGCGCTCTCAATTAACTAAGTTTGGGGAAATCAGCTAGAGCACAAGTTAGCAATGTGAGAGGCAGAGAAATGCAGCAGAATCTTTTCCCCAATGTCTATGGGGTCAGGCCAAGCCAAGGAGCACACCAAGTTTAAGAATAATTGAGATTTTATTAAATACAGACACACAGTGTATGCAGCACACACAATCACACAAGCAGCTAAGGAAAGTAAAAGTTGGAGTGGTACAGAGGGATTTTGAGAGGGATTGTCGAATTGGGTGATAGGAAACCTGTCCTGAAGCCTGGAAGAATAGAGAGCGATGCTGGGGTTCGAGGTGGCTCAGCACGGGTAGCTGAGGGGAAGCTCGCCAAGCAAAGCAGCAGCAAGGTGGTCTGGAACTCGGGAGCGATCCGAGCAAGGTCTCGGAATCAGGGGTTTTTATAGGGAGAAATGTAACTGCAGGCTATTCCGTACTTGGGGAAAACAATGAGTTTCGGGCGCAAGACAAAACTTTGGAAAGGTCAAAATTTAGCATGATTGAGTTAGGTCTGAATTGACAAAGAGGTAGACAGTATGCAAATGCTTGGCAGTTGAGTATTCAGCGTGCCAAGTTGCCTGCTCGGGGCAGGGAGTCTTTTGTAAACAGCGTGCATACATAATACAGAGAGGTCTCCTAAAGCGGTGATCTGGCTATTTCTGGCTTGCCTGTATTGTTTTGGGATATTGCATTTGATGGCTGAGCCTAGTTCTATGCTTGTCTGGGGGCCTCACAAACACGTGGAGAGGGGTGGTGGAAGAGAGCCAAATTATTGATATCAAAATGATATCTTTATCCTATCTCCAAGGAGGCCTAACCTGCAGTAACATTGTTTTTCCCTCTACTTTCTCAAAGTAAATAAGAAAATCAGTGGTTAAGGCAAAGACAAAGGCCGGCATTTATTCCAAGTGTTTTTCTTCCTCCCTGCAATGCATAAACAGCTCACGCAGTTCTCAGGGCTGCTACTACTACCAAGAAAACTAGGGAGATTGCCTCAGGTGGCAAATGTTGTGGGGTATGTGTGCAGTGGGATCACACACAGTATTATGCCACCTCACACATTTCCATGTTTGATATAATATGAATTGGCTAAATACAGTTTAATTGGTAACATACATGATTTGGGCTTGATATAAAAGTGACTCTGCATTGGCCAGATAGCTGGGCTGGCTCAGAGGATGACAACCTGGCAGGCCAGAGAACCCCCCTGTGAGACAAGGTGAGATCGTAAGCAGGAAATTAAGCAGCAAGACATCAGAAACAAAGATTGCTGTCAGTTCTGTCAAGTGGTGAATTATGAAACGGGAAGATTCCGACCAAAACCAATAGCTGCACCAAGCACCTAGCTGTCTCATGTATACTCTCTTTCCATTGCCCTGATCCCACCCACAATTACTGGGCTATCACATAGCCATTAGCACCCTCGTCCCCCAATGTTAAGTCCATCAGCCCATTCTGGACTGCATCAACTGTTTACAAAACTCCATTGTCTGAGCGGCCAGAGAGAAATTAACACACGTTTCTTGAAGGCAGATTTTTGGGTATAAATAGTCCTGATTTTGGGCTGATCAGGGCAGTACTTCACCTGCAGGGACTCACTCTGTTGCCGAGATTTATGATCAATACTGTCCTTGGGTGCAAGTCCAAGCCATCTCTGCTTCCTTCCAGACAGTAATTATCAGCCTATCCCTGCAATCTCCACTATCCACTTTCATCCCTCTCTTTTCAGTTAGCCTTGTGTAGTTGTGTACGTGAGTGATGATCTTTGTGTGTGCATGTGTACTTCCCCCAATAAACATATTCTTAGTTTAATTTCGAGTCTTATGGGATTATAGCAGCAATCCCATAAATATTGGTGGAAGGTCTTGCTAGTTTGTCTCCCTCTCATGAGCGTATAAACCACAATCTGGTAATTTTCCTAATTCGCACAAAGGTATAGGTATGGATAGTGGACCCTCAGAGGTCCCACACATTTTTGAGTAACAGCACCTATTTCCCCAGAGCCATTCAGCAGATCTCCTTCATGGAGGGCAGAGCTGCCTCCTGCCTCAGGTGCAGTGCAGGATGTGTCCCATCACACATGTTGAATTAAATGGCCAGTTAATTTGGCCTCTGCGCATGGCACAGGAAGAGGAGAATCTTTTGCTCGGGCAGCAGAATGCCTTGGGCTTTCCCTGGGAACTTGCTCTTCCCCATTTCATGAGCATCCCCCTTTCTAAGGAAAAGAAAGGTGAAGGGTGGAAAGAACATTACAGAAAATGAGAGTGCACCAGTTTCCTATTATTATAATGAGAATGAGTAAAGAAGTTTGAACCAATTGACAGCCTGTGGTCATGGCCCCCCACCCCCCACTGACCATGGGCTGCTGTAGTTTGCAGTTTGGAAGGGAGAAGAGATAAAAAGGATTTTGAAGGGGGAACGGAAGAAAAAGAAAATAGGAAGGAAAACCTAACTAACAGTGAATTCAGGGCATCCAAAGGTTGCTATTCTCAACACCAGCACTATCCTCCTATCTTTTTCCCAGTTGGGTCTTAAGGCATTGTACAACAGATTAAGAAAACATAGTTACAAATTCATAAAATACAAAAATTGTAAAGTGATTAAGTTATCAAAAAATAAACCATTTAAAAACATAAGCCTGATGTAGTGGTTTGAACATTGGATTACGACCCAGGAGACCACTGGCTGATCTTAGGTGCATCACACACTCTCAGCCCCCAGAAAACCCCATGGTGTGTTCTTCTTAGGGTCACCTTAAGTTGGAAATGACTTGAAGATGCAAACTGTAATTAATTTCAAAGGAACCACATGATAAATGGTACAGAAAAGATGTGACAAAAGAGACTATTTGTTTGCACCTACGGTAGTACATCTCAAAAGTCTTTTTCATGACAGATAGAAGCTGATTAGCAACATATTGTTATCATGATCGTCATCACCATAATCCTAGTAATCATGTAAGATATGGCTGATGGACAAAAATTAATAGCGGACCTTTGCAAGGTTCCCGTATGGAAGGTGTTGTGCCTATAGAAATGTGGACCATATCATCTCATATCATCTCATGCCTGAGCTTTAAGATCTGCAGGGAAGGCATGTCTTTGTATCTCACTGCTTTCACAAGGCTTCTCTATGGTTGCTCCCAAACTTTGGAACTCCTTCCCTAGAAAAGCTAGGATGGCTCCTTTCTTGCCTTTTTGAAAGCAGGTTAGGCAGCAAAGACAGCAAGCCTTTGGAAATTAATTATAAAGATAAAAATAGCTTTTTATGGTGCTATATAGTTTTCAATGTTTGAAGTATGATTTTAAATGGTATTGATGCTGTGGTTGATTTATACTGTTTCATCTTAATTTTGTGCAATTTTTAGTTGGGTGTGCTTGTATTGTACTTTCTGTCTTTTTGTAAGCCACTTCAATTCCCAGTCTGGGAGAAAGAGGGGATATAAATTAAATGATGGATGGATGTGTTGAGTGGAACTTAGAGAAGCCAGGATGGTATGTGGAGAGCAGCACAGTCTTAACCTTTTTGTACACAAGGCCTCAAGATGATAATTGCCCAGCACAGTAAGTTAACATCATATTATCCTTTGCATAAATGATTTCAGGAGGTGACCAAAATGTAGTGCTTTTTTGCTTATCAAGGAAGGTTTAAAAAAACAACAACCAGATAGCAGATGGGGCCTCTCTGATAATGAAGTCACAGTTCGTGCTCACTGGTGGTTTCTGCATGGCAGAAAGAATTTGAGTAAGGAGCTGTATGCGCATGAATGCATATGATGGGCAGCATCTGCTATTAGCAAATATTCCAATCTGCTTGTCACAGCCAGGAATCTGAAATGGGGGTGGTGGTGGGGAGAGAAGGTGAAGAACCAATACTTCTAATGCTCCCTTGGGCTTGTCATTTTCAGCCTCATTAGAAGCTGCAATCTCAGCCTTGTCATTTCCCTTGCTAAAGCTAGATTCATTTTATATACTGTTTATTTCTGAAGAAGACTGTGCTGGTGTATTAGTTCCCAGTTGCCATAGCTTATGAGAAGTTACTTTTTGGGACTACAACTCCCAGATTATGGGCATTGTAGTCCAAAATGTAATTTTTGCAAATGCTGCCTGTTTCTGACAGCTTCCTCGTTAGTCCCCTAGCCATTCTCAATAGGGCTGACTCAAGAGATTTTTCTACCTGAGCAAAGTACATAGTGGAGCCTCCCAATTTCATGTCCAGAGGCTGAAGGGACCAGCAGTTGGATCTTACTTCAACAGTGACAACATCAGGGCAGGAGGATAGTTTAGGGCAGAGTGGGAATTGTGAGGCCCTTCACATATTCTAACTCTGGGCCTTCCTCTCTTATGGCTGTGTTGGTGAAGGCACTGGGGGATGGGTCCAATGGCCAGACGGCTACACAATTCCCACTCATGGTTAAGGGAGTGCAGGACAGAGCTGTGTCGGAGGCATAATTCTGCTGCTCCAGAGACTAAAATGTGAGCCAGTCGATTCAAATTATAAGAAAAGAGATTCCGCCAACCTCAACATTTTGGAAGAAGTTTTTGATTGTAAGAGCTGTTTGACAACAGAATAGACTACCTCAGAGGGAGGTGTTACCCTGATTTCTGGGGTCCCCAGAGGGACACCTCAACGTGCTCGCAATGGGGAATGGGAATTAGCAAGAGCACAAGCTAAGCAATGCAAGAGGCAGGGCAATTAGTGAGATCTTGAACCCAATGTCTGCAGGGTCAGGCCGAGTCAATAAGTAAACAGAAGTAAATAATAATTCTTTTCTTTATTTTTGAAAAACACAGTCAAAACACGTGTATGCAATCACTCACACAGACCTGTTGAAAAAAAGGTAGGAGTTGGATAGAGGGTTTTAATAGAGAGTTTTTGCATGGGAAATACTACACCTGTTCTGAAGCACCTGTTCTGAAGAAAAGTCTGTAGAAGTGGAGATTCTCAGCACATGGAGCTCAGGGGAAGGCTCATCGAACAGAGCGGCAGCAAGGCGGGATGGAAGTCAGAGTGATCTGAGTGATCCGAGGAGGTGCTCAAAATCAGGGGGTCTTATAGGGGAAAATGTGCCCATAGGCTAGTCCGTTCCTGGGGATAACAATGGGTTTTGGGCTGGAGACGAAGCCTCTGAAAGGTCAGTACTTTGCATGATTGAATTATGACAGTGTTGTCAATAGAGTAGACAGTAGGCAAATGCAGAGTGCTTGACAGTTGAGTATTCGGCTCGTCAAGTTGCCTGCTCGGGGCAGGGGATCTTTTGTAAACAGCGTGCATACATAATATGATCTTAAAATGTACTTGCCGGGAGGTCTCTTGAAGCTGCAGTCCGGCAGTTACGGGCCTGCCTGGATTTGTTTTGAGTGGTTCAGCTATTTTCGGCTGTGCCTGTGTCCGGAGGCCTCGCAAGCACGTGGAGAGGAATGGGTAATGAAGGCCAAATTCTTGATATCAAATGATATCTAATATACCACAGTCCTGGACTAGAAACTACAGTAACAGAGGTGGACTTGGAAGTCTATAAACAGAGGTTGGATGCTATCTCCTGGGAGTGCTTCATCTGTTTTTTGCATGGCAGGGGGTTGGACCAGATGGCCCTTCCAGTCCCTTCCAGCTCTGTAATTCTATCCTCCAAGAGAAGGAAATGGCGCAGCATCTCAGGAGAAACAGCTCAGGGGCTATTGCTACTACTCTCTTCTAGCATCTGTTACCTAAGTAGTGTCTCCACTCTGCCTAAGAGCAGGACTGGACCTCTCTACTCAGCTTTGCCAGCCGGCAGCCTGAACAGCTGGCTGAGCTGGGCTTGGTCTCCCTTCCTAAATCAGATGCCTTGTGTGGAGTGGGCTGCTTCTTCTCCTTGGTGGGGATCTTTTTTCTGTTACAGTCAGAGGCCAGATGTCCTTTGCCCCTGCATTTGAAGCAGGATCTCTTTCTCAAGCGGCGCCTCCTTTCCTCGATGCTGATCCTTGCTGCTCTCCTGCCTCCTAAGGGTTTCTTGTCAGGCGCCCTGGCCTAAAGGTTTCTCACATACTGGCATGCTTTCTTTAATAGCTTAGACTTGGCTTGCCAGATACATCCAACAAAGTGGGGGGTTGGGCACCCTTGGCTCAGACACCAATCCAAGATGTCACGCTGCAACCCTTCCTGGAAGAAGGCTGTTTTTCCCGATTCTGCCATTCAGGAACCTTAGCTGCCAGAGGGTGAAATTCACGTGAGTACTTGGCCAGTGTCCTCTTCCCTTGGCAAAGCTTTCTCAGGAGATTGCAAGCATGTTCACGCAGGAAGGGGTCCTCAAATCTTTCTCACAGGTTGGTCATAAACAAATCCAGGTCAAACGTCTCCAGAGCTTGAACATCAAAGAGGGAGGCCACCTGCCCCACAGCTTCATCCTGGAGGTGCTGGCTGATGTATCTCACCCCGGCAGCGTCATCTAGGAAACTGTTCCCGTAGTCAGCCATGTAGTTTGAAGCCACATTTAGTATGTGAGGGTTTCCCCTTCACCACTGTAGGTTGCTTTTAATTTTCTGAATGGTTGCTGACTGAGCTGTATTGCAGGGCCTCGTCCAGGGGTGCAGCAGCTCTGGCACCGCCCATGCTAGCAGTGCCTTGCAGGGTAGACATCTCATAGCGTGGGAAGGTGGCTCAGCGGTCACCAAGGGAGACATGCAACAAAGCCATCTCCTCCTAAAGTTGCTCTAGTTCTTCCTCCTTAGACAGTAGTTGTTCCCATAAGGCGGTGTCAGTCATGGTAGAATCCCACCTGGTTGCTCTACTCCTCTTGTGCCAACCAGTGCTTTCTCTCTCCCTCGAAGCCCAAGTTCTTCCAGTCGTTGCTGGAGTCCTGGGGTAGTAGATGGCTCCCGTCTTGTTGCAAACAGCCTGTGTCTGAGTCTGGCAACCAGAAGTAGCTGCTCCAGTTTCTTCCTCCCTCTGAATGTCTTCTTCCCCATCACTGTAACCTGCTTGAGACATCTCAAGGTGGTTGTGATGGTGAGGTTGGGGAGGCAGTCTGTTCTCTGTCAGAAATAGACTTGAGTCGCAACAAGTTCTGATCCAATTCAGACCTTACTGGCACTTGTGCAGACCATTACTTTAGTGTTAGAACTGAAGAGAAGTAGAAAGCAGCAAAAGAGTGGTATGACTCCCCTGCACGGTTCTCAGGCGTCTTATCTAGGAACAGCTGCATTCTAGTCTACATTCCCATTCCTCCGTGCTTGGCACCTGCCCTCCCCCCCCACTAATGGCTACTGCAACACACATTATTTTGGTGGGCTGAGTACTCAACACTATTGGTAATCTCAACAAATGGAGACTCATTGAATCAGTTCTTGAATGATGGGTCAACACTGGTAGAGATCCAATTGATTCAATGGGACTGCTTCAGTTAAGACTGCCAGTAGGATGCAGGCCAGTGCTTTTAACTTTGGCAGGTGGATGTTTGGACTGCTGAATTGCACTGCAGGATGAATCCAGGTTGATGATGAGGGTTCCCAGAGCTCCAAGCCCAGCCCTGAATCTCAGGACCTGGACCATCTTCTTTAGCCCTGAGGACAGGAAGGAAACTCAGGGTAAGAGCTCTCTCTCTCCCCCTCCCCCTCAATCTCTCTCCTTTGTTAGACTTGTATTCCCCCCTTTCTTCCCCCCCCCTTTTTTGGTTTGAATGATGTACTCTGAGCAACTGTGTTTAATGCTAAATTTATCATGCTTTGTGACATAATCAGGGCCTATGTCCCATGATATCATCAGGAACCATCCCAAAGGCCTGAGGTTTTGGCCCAGAAATCTGGGGGCCTAGTTTGTTACTCTAGTGCAGCGGTTCTCAACCTGGGGGTCGGGACCCCTTTGGAGGTCGAACAACCATTTCACAGGGGTCGCTGCTCCTCAATCCTGCCCCCCTTTTAAAAGAAGCTGGCCTCACAGCCAATGGGAGCAGTGCTTCTGACCCCCCTGTGCTGGGAGGAGGGGAGAGGAGGCGTGCTGGGCATTTCCCCATCTTTCCCTGCCTGGTGGGAAAGCACTGGAGGAGTCGGAGGTGGAGCCGGAGGTGCGGAGAGCAGGAGGAGAGAGCTGGAGCCTGAATGTTAAGGCAGAGGTGAGGAGACCGAGAGGAGAGAGCTGGAGCCGGAGCGTTAAGGCGGAGATGAGGAGAGGAGACCCCGCGCCTTCACCACACACACACACACACGGAGGGCTTCCCTTTCAGTGTTCCCTTTCCCCTTCATGCCGGCTTGCAGAGTCAGAGTTGCTTGCCGGGGCGAGTGAGCAGCCGGGTGCTGCTTGGATGCTCGCGCCCGCACCACACACACACACACACAGAGAGCTTCCCATTCAGGGTTTATGGCGCTGCAGCGGGACATCTGGGAGGTAAGACCCCGTCCCCTCACCCTCTTCACCTCATGCTCATTCATGCCGGCGAACAGAGTTGCTTGCTGGGGCGAGTGAGCAGCTGGGCTCCGCTTGCTTCCCAAAGTGGCGGGGATGCAGCAGTCGCCCATTAATTCTGGGCACACCGCTCCGTGTGAGTTGTCGGTGTGGCTGTCGCCTTTGGACCGGCAGGCAAAGGGGGAAACTTCCCTGCGGCAGATCTGCCATCCGATGGTGGAGATCAGTCCCTCCGAGACAGAGAACTCGGTCGGGAAAGGAGCAGGGGGCATCAGCCAAGGGCTTCGGTTTGTGTAGCAATAGCTCCCAAGGCTCCTTGGTTTTTTTTGTTTTTTGTTTTGTTTTTTTGATCCAAAAGTGCTGCTCTGATCTGTCCTGTGGACTTTGGCCATTTCCACATTCCAGTGTTATAGCGCTATGATTCCACTTTCACCATCCTATGGAATCCTGGGGTTTGCAGTTCAAACTGCAAACCCAAGGATTCCATAGAATGGTGAAAGTGGAACAATAGCGCTATAACAGTCTAGTGCAGAAATAGCCAGGATGACTTTCTCCTCTCGCTTTTGTTGTGCGTGGACCCTTGGCGCTTGCCACACGCACGTGTTGTGTTCTTCGACCCTGACTGTCTTGCATTCCTCACTTTTTGTATGTTCAGTGTCCGCACTCCCTTTAAGGGAGGGAGGGAGGGAGGGAGGGAGGGAAACAAAACGCGTCTGCTTATGCCGCCGCCATCTTTCCTCTCTCCCTGTCCTTTCCTCCCTACGCCTCGTGTAAAATGTGGGCTGTTTCGGCATTGCCTTTGGGAGTGACTGACTTTTTGAACTGTGGAAACCCAACATTCAGAACTAGAACTACTGCCTTAATTCTGGCATTGATGGACGCTTTCTGTGCTTAAAAAAGGGGGGGAGTTTTTACCAGTTTTTAGGCATTAGAAGTCTATCCAAAGCAGTGATTTAGGGCAGTGTTTCCAATCTATTTGATGTTGGAAATAACTAACTAACTAACTAACTAAATAATAAATAAACAATAACGAAAATGATTTTATGGTTGGGGGTCACCACAACATGAGGAACTGTATTAAGGGGTCGCGGCATTAGGAAGGTTGAGAAGCAGTGGGTTAGAGCGTTGACCTAGGAGATGGGACATCCAGGTTTACCTCCTTAACTCAGCTTACTCTGTGACCTTGGCTCAGTCACTTCCTCTTAGTTAGATATACCTCACAAGACTGTTGTGAAAATAAAGTGGGAAGGAAGAGAACCATGTGTACTTCCTTGTGCTCAAGAGAAGAAAGGCAGGATATAAAATTTAACAAAATAAACAACATGTATTCCCCTGGCCAGGAAATATAAGAAAGGAAAACTCCAAAGGCTGTGGTTTTTACAAATTTATTTATACATAAAAACATAGAGTTAGTTTACACTGGTCAGCAGAGCTAAACATTTTTATTAAAAAAACACCTGTTATGAGTTAAATGAGATGACGATAGTGAAGAATAACAACAACAATAATAATATACAGCCTGTATGTTGGCTTCTCCCAAGCTGGGACAGGCCAGGCAGATGACATGTTGACAATGCATACTGTCAGAATCAAACACAACATTAGTGCAAAGGCAGCTGTCATTGTCACATTAGAGAGGGGTAGTGGTATGTGGCTGATAAGACAGGATTCCTTGTGGCCTCCATGATATTTTCCTGCATGATTAGAGCAAAGTCTGTAACCATCTTAATGCAGTCATGCACAGGGCAATCTGAATCTCAACCAGCAGGACTCAGGGCATGGGTTGGCATTGTTAGGCATTAACAAGAGGCCTATCCCACCCACAGCTGGCCGGCCGGCTGGCTTCGAATCCTTGGTGCTTCCTGTCCTTTCCCAGCTCCTCCAGTTGCTGACTGTTCACCCCTTCTCTCCAAATGAACAAGCAGCAAAAGGAAGAAGAAACCTAATCCTCTCCACTAGCCAAGCTAATGGACACCACTCACAGGGAGGAGAATCAGAAGGAGACAAGGGAAGAGAAGGTTTGGGGGGTCCACGGAGAACCTCTCCAACATCTGGAATCAGTATTAGCTAACAGTTTTAATCACCTTCATGTAGTCACAATCAGTGATGGAGAAAGAATGGCTTTTCCCATCTCTGTATGATATATGCATATAAGATACAAAGGGAGGTATTCTGTTCAGCACTATTTCTAGTCTAGATCTCACACTGATCATGGGTGTTTCCAGACGAGGGTTTTATTGTGCTTGGCTTCCAGCTTGGTATTGGGGTGGGGGCGAGGGAAGACTTCTGGGCAACATCATCTTCTATTGGTAACCTATCTTTTTTGCAGTGATTCTTAAAACCCAGCTCAAGTGGGAAAGATTAACAACTGCACAATGACTGACAGTACTGGAAGCTGTCTACTTTGAAGGGCTGCAAGCATTTTCATGGTGCTTATTGATTGTACTTCATATTCCATGCACTGACATGGTAGCTATTTCCTCCCCTTCTCCCAAAAATCCATCAAAACTTTTTATCTTTCTGTTTTGGTGGGCAGTAAAACCTTACAGTGTTGTGAATATTGACACTGCAGTTGCATACGGGTGCTGTCTGCAGCACCAAATTAAGTTGTGGCCTTCCGGATGTTGCAGAATTTCAGCTCGAGACCTACCCAGTGTAGCCACTGGTGAAGCATGATGGGAGTTGTAGTTTAACATCTGGAAGGCTTAACATTCTTTGGCATGCACTGATATTATGTATCTCTAACAACAGTCTGGGAGGGTTGATGACAGCTTGTGGTCAAAAGTACTAACGCAAACTTCTAGCTCTTTTTTTAAGGGCCACCTCTGTACTTCATGATGCAAATATGTCCCCTTCTAGACATGTCTTCTAAATTCTCTCATTGCTCCTCCAGAGGTACAGCAAATGTTAAGTGTTAAATATGCCATAGTAGGGAGAGATAGTGTGACAAAAGGATTTTCCTGATCCCAAGGATGCTCTATCAAGGAGAAGCACTTGGACAGAATCAAGAAAAGGAAGACAGATTCACTGACGATTGGATCTGATGTTGACAGAGGTGTTCTGCCTGAGAAACCAGTTAGTGGATTCATTCTAAGCCTGTTCTTGGGCTCTGACTGGTTCCAGGGTTATAGTTTAGCTAGCAAAAACAGCAAGGTTGTTCCCCCATTCTTCCTCAACTAATGTTCTGTATGTTTAACTTCATTTTTAAATCTGTGAATAAGCAAGCCCCATGTAGACTATTTAGTCCATTCTATGATGAGATTCTAGGGAATCTTGCTTCAGAGATCTATCCCAAGATGCCTTATCACTGACCCTGCTTACTGTGACTGGATTAGAAAGATCAAGGGTGCTCCCAGCCCAGCTAGGAAAATATAGCAAATAGGGAATGATGTCTGCAAAGCTATGGCCAGACCTTGGAAGCAATTCTTTATCAATAGTGAGGAACCTCCTGGGACACCAGGAAGTGTTGTGTAGGGATAAGCATGGAATCTCCTTTGTGGACTTTTCTTCAGACCTTTCCCTGTCACCTAGACCTGGGTACAGACCAGACACACTTTGGTGGAGTCCACATATTGCTGGACAGAGATGGGCACATGCCACAAAAGATACACATTCTAAAAGTAGAGAAAAATGTACACATCTCAAATGGATACAAAGGTATGGACATAAATTATGGACATAACAGAGACAGATTTTCACCCCATTAAGAAACCAACAACTAGATGGAAGAGGCATAGACTGGGCATGCATCTGTGGAAAGGAGGCAATGTGCAGATGTGGGACTAGACAGATGTGAACATCCCAATTGGTGTACATCACAGAAAGAAACAACAAAAACAGGACTCCTGGGTTACATCTACAAGCAAAAATATCTTTCTCTCTAGATGAATATGTATATATTTGCTGCAGTGAACACATGTGTCACATCTGGCCAAACTGCAACATCTCAATAAGAATTGAGTGGCTATGATTAGAGAACTGAGCACTCTGTTTAGTGAGATCCTGTGCTTCAAAGTTTCAATGAAATGTTGGCAAGGAAGGTTGGGCTCTAGTTTCCTCATTGGAATAGCAGCTTATCTGACTATAAAAGAGAGCCAGTCTGGTATAGTGATTAAAGTGTTGTCTGGACTGGGACTTGGGAAATCCAGATTTTGGTCCCCACTGAGAGATGAAATTCACTGTTTGATGTCAGGCAGTCACATCTTTCAGCCCGATCCTACCTCACAGGATTACTATGAGGGTAAAGTGAGGATGCCACTGTACAACACCTTGAGTTCATTATTAATGAAAAGTAGGATATAAATGTAAATATGCATAGACTCTACCCCTTAGCATCATATGTAAAATGATGATAAAGACAATGGAAACAATGCATGGAAGAATGATACAAAAGTGATGAAAGGATGGCAAATTCATTCATGGAAGAACCATATCAAGATGAACATTCAATTTTAGAAAGTGAAGTGGAAGCTGCACTCAGATCACTTGGGAGAAACAAATCACTGGAAAAAGATGGTGTACCAATAGAGATGCTTCAAGGTACAGAGACAGAAACTATTAACTAAAATCTATCTACAAATATGGAAAACAAAACAATGGCCCACAGATTAGAAACACTAAATATAGATTCCATTCCCTAAGAAAGGAATGCCAGGGTTTGCAGTAAGTGCAGGACTATTGCATCAATTTCTCATGTAAGAAAAGTGATACTCAAAATTCTATAACAGATTTTTTTTAATCATATATGGAGCGACAAATGCAAATGTCCAAGCTGGGTTCAATAAAGAACGAGGCATTAGAGATCATATTGCAAAAACATATTGCACAATGGAGTGCTCCAAAGAATTTCAAAAGAAACTCAGCTTGCATTTTATATATTATAGAAGCCTTTCATTGTGTAGACCATGAAAAAGTATGGATTGCTCTTCAACAAATGGCTGTGCCACAACATTTGATTGTCCTGATGCATAACCTGTGCACTGGACAAGATGCTACTGTCAGGACAGAACACGAAGAAATGGAAGAGTTTCCAAGTGGCAAGGCGGGTCAGTCAAGGCTGCATTTTATCAACTGATCTGTTTACCTTGTATGCTGAATGTATAGTAAATAAAGTAGAATTAGACTTGGAAGAAGGAAGTGTGAAAATTGGAAGAAGGAACATCAACAATTTAAGATACACAGATGACACCAAAGTACTAGCACAAAATAGCAAACTTGGAACAATTACTGAAGATAGTCAAGGAACAAAGTGCAAAGGCAGGTTTACAGTTCAACATTAACAAAAACAGTGACCACAAATGATTTACGTAACTTTAAAATAAACAAAAGAAGACACTGAAATAGTTCAAGATTTTCTATGGAGTGATGTGGTCACTAAAGGTCAACAGAGGTTTCTCAAAAACAAGTCATGACAGACTAGCTTGATTTGTTTTTTTTATTAATACATTTACAAGCTTGGTAGATGAAGATGCTGTGGATTTAGCATATCTTGGTTTCACTAAGGCCTGTGGCAAGGTTCCCCATAGACAATGCTCCTATTAGGTGGATTTGTAGTTGACTGATCGACCAAACCCACAGGGTTCTCTCCTGGGCCCATTGCATTTCAACATCTTTATACATGACTTGGATGATAGAATACAGGGCATTTTTATCAAATTTTATCAAATTTGCAGATGACACCAAATTAAGAGTAGCTAATATCCCAGAGGAGTAGCGCTGATATCCCAGAGGAGAGTAGAATTCAGAATGCCTCTAACAGATTAGATTGTTTGGTCAAAACTAACAAAATGAATTTCAATAGGGAAAAATGTAAGGTGCTACACTTAGCCAGAATGTAAGATGCGTGACAGCTGGCTTGGCCATAGCACATGTGAACAGGATCTAAGAGTTTTAGGAGACCACAAGCTGAACATGAGTTAGCAGTGTGATACTACAGCTAAAGAAATCAATGTGATTCTGGGCTGCATCAATAGCAGTATATTGTCTAGGTCACGGGAAGTAATAGTACCACTTTATTCTGCTTTGGTCAGACCCCACTTGGAATACTGTGTCCAGTTCTGGGTACCACAGTTGAGGGAGGATATTGACAAGCTGGAATGTGTCTAGAGGAGGGTGACCAACATGGTAGAAGGCCTGGAAACCATGCCCTATAAGGAGCAGCTTAGGGAGCTGGGTATGTTTAGCCTGGAGAAGAGACGATTAAGTGACACGATAGTTATGTTTAAATATTTGAAGGGATGTCATATGGAGGGTGGCGCAAGTATCTGCTGCTCCAGAGACTAGTACACAGAGCAATGGCTTCAAACTTCAGGAAAAGAGATTCCAGAACTTTCTGATATAAGAGCAGTTCAGCAGTGGAATATGCTGCCTCAGAGTGTGGCAGAATCTCCTCCTTTGGAGGTTTTTAATCTGAGGTTGGATGGTCATCTGTTGGGAATGTTTTGATGGTGTATTCCTGCATGGCAGGGGGTTGGACTCAATGGCCCTTGTGGTCTTTCCCAACACCATGATTTTATGAAATGCACAGATACAGGATGGTGACACCTGGTTTGATGATAGTACACGTGAAGGAGATCTAGGAGTCTTACACTGCAAGCTGAATGTGAATCAACAATGCAATGTGGCAGCTAAAAAGCCAATGTAATTTTAGGTTGCATCAATAGGAGTATAGTGTCTAGATCAAGGGAAGCAATAGTACCATTTTGTTCTGCTTTGGTCAAATCTCACTTGGAATAGTGTCCAGTTCTAGGCACCACAATTCAAGGACATTGACATGTTGGAACATGCCCAGAGCTCAGTGAACAACATGGTAAAAAGCCTGGAAACCATGCCCTATGAAGAAGGGCTTGGGAAGCTGGGTATGTTTAGCCAAGAGAAGAGGTTAAGAGGTGACATGGCAGCCATGCTTAAACATTTGAAGGGATGTCATGACAAGGAGGGAGCAGGCTTCTTTTCTGTTGCTCCAGAGACTAGGAACAGAGCAATGGCTTCAAGCTATAAGAGAACAGATTCCATTTAAACATTAGGAAAAACTTCCTGAAGGTAAGAGAAGTTTGCCAGTAGAATATGCTGCCTCAGAGTCTGGTGGAGTCTCCTTTTTTGGAGGATTTAAACAGGCTGGATGGCCATCTGTCAGGAGTGTTTGGATTGTGTATTGCTGCATGACAAGAGGCTGGACTCAATGGCTCTTTTGGTCTCTTCAAACTTGATGATTCTATGGATCTATGATCCATACTTTGGCTCTGTCATTAATCAGAATGGAGACGGCAGTCAAGAGATCAGAAGAAGTCTAGACTTGGAAGGGTAAGTATGAAGGAATTAGACAAGATCCTCAAGTGTCCAGACATATCAATGAATACTGAAGTTAGGATTGTCCATACCTTCCAATTTCTATGTATGGTTGAGAAAGCTGGACAGTGAAGAAAGCCAATAGGAAGAAAATCAATTCATTTGAAATGTGATGCCAGAGAAGAGTTCCATGAGTACTGTGGACTGCTAAAAAGGCAAAAAGCAGATCCTGGCGTAAATCAAGCCTGAACTCTCCCTAAAAGCCAAGGTGACTAAACTGAGACTGTTGTACTTTGGCCATATCACAAGAAGGTGTAACTCACTAGACAAGACAATGATGCTTGGGTAAGGTAGCAGGCAGTAGGAAAAGAAGTCTGCATTAGATAGACAGACTCAATCAAGGAAGCCATGGCCTTGTATCTGCAAGATATGAGCAGGGCTGTTGGTGACTTTTAGGTCTCTTATTCATAGGGTCACCGTAGGACCAAGTCAGTTTGATGACAGTTAACTCCTCTCATGTTAACGATGCCAGCCAACAGCTGGTATCCTGCCTCTTTGCAGAAGGCAAGAAGCCCCAGGAGACCGTCACCAGCTTGGCAGAAATATAGCAGGCACCCCTACCATCCTGATGTAACTAACCTCCCGGGGCTGCCAGGAATTTCACAGGCTGTTAGGGTCCCTTCCCAAGACCGCCACTAACAATGCAAATTTTGCTAATCAGAAACATATGTGCCTAAACCCAATTAAGAGAGTGGCTGGCAGAATAGGTGGAAGGAGAACACCCAAGGTTTTCATGTTCACAAGCCAAAGAGTGATTTATAATTGCCAGAGCAATTTTATGATGATATCAATCTTTAAAGATATCAATCTTTAAAGAAAGCCTGTGGTGAAACAGAATCTTTCATCCGTCTACTACACTACCTCTGCCGGAGAGAACATCTCTCCGTCAGATAATACAATTTTGACTCCTCCTGAGATTGAGGTTGAGGATGTTAGGCTTTTGAGCAACAGCTATTAGGATCCCCCAGAGTATTCTGGGATTTGTCACCTCAAAAGTCATTTCTCTAAGCCTGGATCTCATTTCTGTCTGCACAGAGAAAACAGGATCTCAGTATCTCTCCCAAATACTCTGAAGGCACCAAATTCCATTTTCTTTTGGATTGTAAGCAGGGTAAGCCTGGTTAGTACTTGGATGGGAGACCACCAAGGACTCTCAGGTGCTGTAGACTGTATTTCTGAGGAAGGAAATGGCAAACTACTTGCTTGCCTAAGAAAACCCTATGAAATTCATTGGGTAGTCATAAGTTGACAGCTTGAAGGCACATACACACCCTAACTTTCAGAAAGCATCACAAAGTGGATTGTACTGGATAAAAGATTTAGGCTGGCCAGATGCAAAAGATGACAGGGTGTCCTTCTTTATGAATGAAGGAAGAAACCCCCTTCAGTCTTTTCAGAACAACAGCTAACTGACTGAAATTCCCCTTTTGATTCACATCTATCAGAGGTACAGCTATGGAAGCTGTAACAGCTACCTTGAAAGTGGCCAAATTTTGAATGCAAAATGGCTTGCTTGTGGCTCCCAGATGTTGGACTGCAGTGACTAACTGCTGTAGGCAGAAGAGCCAATGGGGAAGGACAATGGGAGCTGCAATTCAATCCACAAGTTGTCCTCCCACTTTAAACCAGGTCTTGTAATTCTTTTAAGTGACAGCCCTCTGACTGCAGCAACAATGAGGGGATTATGCTTATCTCCAGGTCACAACAGGTTTCACAAGCTGAGTTCTACATAACCAGCCTCTAAATCTCTGGTACAGGAAGACAAGCAAGCTGGGCTGTCTGGTTTTCCTGGACAGCATGCAACTCTGAAGAACATTAAATGATCTATGGAAAGCTTCAAATGTTCAAAGTAAATGAATATAGGATTTGCACTTCTTGTGCAGATTAACCTTCCCTATCTGGTGCTCTCCAAAGGTGCTGGACATTAATTCTCACTGCTCGTAGAACAAGATATTGGGGTGTGTTTTGAATCACACACACACACAAAAAGGTTAAACATTTAGACTTATAAACTCCAATGGAACAATCATCAGGTTAGTTTCAGACACGGTCATGCTGAAATCAGTGGGCCATTTAGTCACAAATAACTGACGCTCCCTTCGTTTTGTCAGACAAGACCCATCAAAATCAAGGGAACTAAATCATGACTAAATTGGTCCACTGTGTTCAACATGATGAAAACTAGATCCAAGCCTGTATTGGATTTGGGAAATCCTAGATTCACATTTTTTGTTCAGGCACAGAGCTTATTTAGCATTTGACAATCCTGCAGAGCTGCGGTGACAAGTAAGACCAGATGCTTTTTTGTGTTCCTTGGGAAGCAGTTTGGGGATAAAAATATAATAGATTTTTTAATATGAGTGACACAATTGGCTTGTTGATATTAACCTCCCAAATAATGAAATTGTCATATTTAAGTGTAAGTGCAGAGAATCAGGCCTCAGTTTAACATAATGTGGTAATGGTTATACCAAGTACTTGGCTCACAACACAGACCCATGTTCATCACGTCACTGAGAGTTGCTAAAAATAGGGTATCTGGTCTGGCAGTCAGTGTGGGGTCAATGTGTTGAACCAACCCAGCAACTACTTCACCATCTGTCAAATGCTGTGTTGATATCTTTAAAGTGTACAATTTCAAGATGATTTTATTAGCTATGTGAATTGCCCCCTCTGCCCATAGGTTTAACTTTGCATAATTGAACCTTCTAGAGTTCACTTTTTGGAGAGCTACGCTCAAGCTTTATATTTCTGTTCCTAAGGAAAACACATCATTCCCTCCTTTAATACCCTTTCAAAAGTTAGGGATGAAATTCTTCTCTTCTAGGAAGGTGTCTGGTTCATTGATGAGTGTTTTCTGGTTTTGCTATTAACCATCTTCACTTAAAAAAAAATTACTTTTTCTGTTGGTACCCTGTCACTTTAAAAAAACTACAACTGCTGGTTGACTGCCTCAATACAATTAGAACGGGTGTTTTTAAATTTTAAGTGGAATTAAAATTGTGTTTTTGTTTCTGTTGTTAAAATGCCTAAAGCCTTTTTTTTTAAAGGTGGGGTACAAATGTTTTAAATAAATAATAAATATTATCTTCTTCTGTATGGTGTTGGGATGAGGGACGGGGAGAGGAAATCAGTGAGAAGTGAATACACAAATGGCCTTTGAGTGAAGAGGCACACTCACTATTGTCATGACAGCATCCTTTGCATTGCCTTGAGATCTTGTTTATGGTTATTCTGAGCCTTGCTCTCCTACCAAAGCCTCCAACAAGAATACATGGAGGAAGGAGGATAGTATGGTGGTGTTCCACATGCACCTGACGGCAGGCCGGGAGCAGGAGATGAGCAGCTTCATCAACACCATTCTTCTCCCATAATATTAATCACGTCCCCTTAGGCTATTCCCACCCCACAGCAAGAGCCTAAGATCAGTACAAGGGCATTTTACATTCTTCTTTTCTTCCCACAGTCAAGTGTTAAAACTGGTGCCTGATCTGACCAACCTATGAATTGGTAACTTTAAATAAGCTGGTGCAAATCACACATGTGTCCCTGTCTTGTGGGGAATTCTCAGGGACATTTCGGCCTCAGCTGCTCAGCTGTGGCATCACCTCAGCAATGGTGCTACAGCATCTTTCTTGGTGTGGCACACTCAGCTAAGCTGTGCTGTCCTGCCAACCATTGGCTCTTTCACGGCAGTGGAGATGAGGCAAATTCTCCAAAGCCTGTCCGCTCTTATGTGCTCTGGGCCAGTTTGTATTAGGTTCACTTAGAGCTTTCCCTTAGGTTCAGCCCCACCCCCAAAGAGGATGCAGAGACCCGAGTGTAACAAGTGGCCATTTTGAATTTTTTTTTTTGAATGATCTGCTCCTTCTTTTAAGAAGAAAGTTAGCTCAGACTCTTTTGATCCATCTGCTTGTCTTCTAGGAACTTCTAGGCCATGGTCCCCACTCTGGTGCACCCATCTAGCTTAGTTCTTCTATCTTTCTATTATAAGGGTGGGTAACATTCAGGGCCCTGAGGATCACATGGGATAAATGGGTGGTGTAGTGTAGCATGCACACTACATCATACAAACATTCTTCTATTCTATGCACAGACACACTCTTGTGCATACCCACACCTGTTCCATTACATTTATGTTTCACAGCCCCTGGAATGTTTTGATGAAGGAAAAGGAGAATTTTGTGGGATTCAAAACCACCTTTCTCAGTGGCAAAACAAGCGAAGGTGAATGTGGAAAAGTAAACACTATACAGTTTCTAAACCAAAAAAGATCCATAAAAATATTCACATTTTAGAGTAACAATTATAAACATTTCCACTCAAAAAACACAATAACATTTCAGCTCTGCCCACACCCAACAGAAACATAACAATACACCTCTCCCAATGCTAGCCTGCTTAGGCGAGAGGTAATATGAAATGATGAGCCAAGGGCAAAGACAATCCATTGGCTGATTGCCAGATTATGGCTTCTAGCAGACTAGAACCCTGGAGAACTCTTCTGGAGAAAGAAGCACCTCCCCAGGTAACCAGTGGAACACGGCTGTTTTCCTTTTAGATAGAAAAAAATGCCTTATTCTTTCCAAGGAAGAGGTGGGAAACTGGTGGCTCTCTAGGCATTAGACTACAAAACCCATCTATCCTTGGCTGTGCTTGCTATGGATGACGGGTGTCAGTCACACAACTTCTGAGGGACCACTGCGTTGTTATGAGGCATCTGCACTCTAGATACCCTAGAATCCTCTTTGTATCCTCTTTGTTGCAGAAGAGTAAAGCACTCACATATCTTCAGCCAATGAGAATTAACGGGATATCCATGATGGCACATTCTTTGTTACTCTTTCTTAACTAAAGGGATTGAGGGTCAAAAGGTTTCATTTTTCCAAAAGTCCTCCAACATGGCAACTAAGAAACTTATGGGACATAAACATGTTGCACATCTTAGGGATTCTAGGAGAACTGTAATGGCATTCATATGGCTATGTGTGGGGAACAGGGAGCTAAATTTTCCTTCCCCAGTATCCCATGGTAATGTATACCTGGGTTGTGGGTAAGGAGGAGGCACCTGTTCCATCTGGCATTGAGATACTTGCATATTTTTGGCCAGAGCAGTTATGGGAGTTGATTCTACTCTGATGGAATGGTCAACAGAAAATGCACACCTTTCTCTCTTTTAAGAATATGCACTAGACAGTGGTCTCACTGCCTCTTAAGATGCACTGAGCATGTTGGGCTGGGAACACTGCCTCATCACACAACCACATGTGGCATGACAACAGCTGGTGATCCATTTTGGTCAGGTAAGGACATCAACCAACAGACAAGTGGTTCTCCTGGACTGTACACAACCCCCTGGCTGAAAGAGACCCATCTCTTCCAGAGCAGACAAGAAGACAGAGCACCATTCAGATTTCTGTGGCAATGATGTCCTCATAGGGAACATCAGTACCCTGGAGGTCAAGATCTAAGGGCTCTTTGCCATTCTCTCCTGCAGCCAACTGCTGGAGCATCTTCTCCAAATTCTGGTTCCGTTTGTACATGTGCAGGTAACTCTGCTGCAGCTGCTTCTGGTAATGGATCACTTTCTCCTTTTCTTCCTTCCAAGTCTGCCGTTCCTCCTCGAAGCCAGCTGTCATCTGCTCATTGCTGTCCCGCTCCTCCTGCAACTCTGCCTTCAGCTTTTCAACTTCTCTCCACAGGGCTTGGACATCCTCGGTCATGTTACCTTCTAGACCTACAGAAACCACCCCACACTTCATCTCCTCTCTGAGAATGGTCAGTTCTGTTCTGAGCTCTGCAATCTCCTGCTCCAACAGGTTCACCTTCTCCCTCAGCAGCTCTGATTCATTCTTCTTGCGTTGGAGCTCATTTTCACATACCTCTAGCTCCATGGCCTTCGCATGCAGTGATTCTTCCAAGTCCTGGATTTTCATCTCTAGTAGTTCCATCTTTGCCCGGACATCCTTCAGTTGAGCTTTCAGATTAAGAACCTCATTTGTCTTGCTGTTGAGTTCTGTCTGGGATTCCTTCAGTTGTTGCTTCAGGAGAGAGATTTCACCAGATTTCTGACAAACCTGTAGGGATACAAGACAACAAGTGTCAGGGTGTCATCTAGACAATGGCCTCAAACTGCAGTGCCCTGCTTGGCCCTGGTGACCCATACAGTTTGGCCTTAATGACCACATTTATGTGATATTTGCGAGAACAGATCAAAGGGTGGGTAACCAGGGATGGGGGCTGCTTCCCTCCAGGAAAAAATTGTCAGACACACATGACAATTATATGCCAGAAAGGCACAAAGACAACCATGGAGTGTGGAAAGGTTACTTTTGAACTGCAGCACCCATGAACTGCAGCACTCATGACCACTGACTGTAGTCCAAAAAGTAAAGTTTTTGAATTCTAGGGTAGGCAGCACCAGAGTTTAAAGTAGGCAGAAAAAGCCTACTATCTCACTCTTGCTACCACCTTCAGCATTCTCTTTTTGCCCCCCTTTCTTCTTTCTTCTTGCCTCTCATCTTCAGGTCACTGGGAAAAAGACAGGTCAGTTGTGCTAAAGGTCTCAACTAATCACTTCCAGTGTGCTTTAAAATAAGACTGAGGGGTGCAAGCTGCCCATGCTTGAATTAAATCATCTGAAGAGGGTTTTCTGCACTTCATCTTCATCTGAGGGAGAACAGGAATGAACATGGGCAAGGCCTACCATTTTGCAAGTGAAGCAACCAAAGGTGGGAGTTTTGTGGTCTTTTGAAGAGGTAGCATATTATCAGTTATTAATTTATTATTGCTGTATTTTTACTGTTGGAAACAGAAAGCTACTTGAGGGATTTTCTGTCTCCAGTGCCCAAATAACCTGGTTGGCTCTGGATTCAGAATGATCTTGTGGGTAGAGATGCCATTTGTTGTTCATGCCTCAGGCAGCTGACTTGGGGTGGGGAGGTGGCCCTGGAAATGAGAGAGAATCTTCTCTGCAGCAGTGCCCAGTATGTGAAACCTCCTTTGCTAGTCATCTAGCACCCATTGGCCAGCATTGTCTTAAAGTGACATATGCCTGCCTATGTCTTTTTTTGGAGAGGGGATCACTGTGGAGGCTAGTATTTTCTTCCTCCCTCCTCATCTGCTAGAGCTGGACCAAGGCTCAACGTTTCATTGTGACAGCTTCCCCTTCCACAGCCATTCAGTGGTGAGATGGGAATGACAGCACAGTTGCACTGCAGAACCTTTACACAATACTTGGTGATGGAGGATCTCAGCCACTGCATTATGTCTTTACTGCCTCTTGCAGACACATTTCTTTAGGCAGGCAATTAATCCTGGCCAGAAATTTATCTCCTCCTGTTTGGAGAGAGCCAGAGGAAAACCATTTATTCATTTGTCTTTTTCCCTCATTGAATGTTTAATTGATTGTTTTAAGCTACAATTCTATACTGAGTTAATGGTAGCAAACCTGATTAAACCCAATTAAACTTACTTCTGAGTAGACATGTTTTGGATTCCACTCTTAATGTATGAATTGTTTTTCACTGCTTTCATTTAACTACTTTGTATGCTGCCTCAGGCACAGGGTGTCCAGAAGCAAAGGAGAAAAGGGTCTTGTAATTTTAATAGTTCCATAGAAGAGGGAATTTCAACAGGTGTAGTCTGTGTGACAAGTGACTTAAATGACAAGTAGCTTACATGTCTGTGCAAAATACATGAGCTGGCAGCAACTCATACTTTAGTCACAAGCTAGAACTGTTGAGAATGAAGGAATTATCAAGGGAGAATGATGATAAGACAAAGACCACCTGAACTATTCTATGTGTTTAAGTCACATTATAAGGAAGTAAAAGGTACAACAGAATAACTTGCCAAGTGTTACTCAATCGCAGCTAGCACATAAGATTAAATGTTCAAACTGGTCATATTGGTCAGAGTCCTGTAGGGGCATCCACACGTGTAAGTTTCCCTTATATATGTGGATGTCTTTTTTGGGCACTGTGGTGGTTGGTATTCCCTTCTTCCTTGCTCAGAATCCAAAGCCCACCATCCCAACCTACTGATAAGCCTGTGGTGCTGCCCACACAGCCATTCTGTGTTGGGTAAGCAGGCAGGTTCAGGGAAACTTCTGCCCCCACTTACCATAGCCAGACATGAAAAGATGGTCTGCTTAAGTTCCCCAGAGGTCTCAGTGCTGCTGTCAATCATGTTACTCCTGGCTATGGGAGATGTAGCCAGATGCCTCTCCAAATCTGTGTGCTTGCTACAAAGCACAGAATGGCCATTTCGGGCAGCATTAGGTGGGCATGGGAGTATATGGCTCAGTGTAGTGTAGGTCAGTGTGCAGATATTTACACTATGCCAAGGGGATGTTGGATAAAGGCAGTAATATTGTCCAATAGCAAGAAAAATGTCATGGTTATATGTCATGAGAACAGGACTGTATTAAGTTATAAAGGTTTCTGCAGAATAATGAGACTGCATTGTTAGGGTTCATGTGGTCTATTAGCAAAAGAGAAGGCATCTTCTGGCTCCATTGGTGAGGTGGCCACATCAATTCCTATTTCACAAAAATGTAAGTTTGCATGAAAAGGGAGAAATGGTAAAGAATCTTGACTGGAGCTGTTGGACAGTCCCTTCAGAAGCTGAGCTAAATTACAAGGAACTCATAATGAGCTATGGATCACTAAACTTGTCCAGCTCTGAACTCACTTCCACCATTTACACATCACAAGAAGTTACCTACCACAGATACCATACAGCATCTGTTCTTCAATATTCTGTGCCAGTCTGGACAGCTGAAACTTAAGGAAGCATGATTTCTGACCTTTGGTCAGAACACAGGCTTTTCACCCTGTCTGTATGCAAACACAGCCCCTGTACAAAGATCAAAGAGTAGTTCCTACAAAAGACTGACACCCTTTCATCCATGAAGTCAGAGCAGAACCATACCTCCCACTGTGTTTCCTCTAGTGCTGGAGCAAAGGTGGTCTTCTCTTTCTCGTAGGACCTTAGCTTGGTCTCCAGAAGGTCCTGCTCCTTCATCAGGTTTGCCAGTTCCTCTCGGAGCTGCTTCTTCTCCTGCTGCAGCTGGAAGACCTGGAGCTGCAGAAGCTGCTGTGCCCTCTGGTTCTTCTGTGATGTCTGCTTGAGCTTACTGTTGCATTTCTGCTTCAGCAGTTCCATTTCGTCCCTGCAACGCCTCTGTTTTTCCTCATAGCTTTGGCAGGTAGTGATCTCCTTCTCCTCAAAGCTGCACTGGAGCTCCTGCAACTCACCTTCTCTCTCCAAGAGCTTCTGCTCCAACTCCTGGATGGCCGACTCCTCTGTGGAGATTGGTGAGCGGATGCAGGAGTTCTTTTCAGTAGGGTGGGGGTGGGCAGAAGCAGCTTTGCCTGGATTGAGGATTTTGGTGCCCCCATCAGAGAATGACAGGGCCTTTAGGCTCATCATGTTACTGTCCTGCAGGATGGCACATTGAGTGATATTGTGGGCAGAGCCCCCAAATCGGCTGATGGGCCCCAATGGAGCAACAAGGGGGTCCAACTGGTAGCTGCTGGCAGTACTGTGAGTAGGGAGGCTTGACATGGAGTTCCTTCCTGAGTCTGACAGTCCTCCAGAGCACAGAGCAGGTTTAAGGTCCCCATCTTTAGCTTTGTCCTGGGATTGGAGTGGCTGAGAGGCCTGGCTACCTTGCTCTGGGGAAGAGTGTAGGACTGTGTTTGAGCGAGGGAGAACGGGCTTGAAGGCAGTGGGCCTGGCACCATTCTTGTCCGTGCCCTGGAAAGAAAGAACAACCAGTCAGTTAGGGCAGGCATAGGAGTATCAAGCAATTAGCCCCCTTCTACCAGTTACTGGAGAAGATGCATGGGATGTGTGTGTGTGTATCACTTTCTCCTTTCAGACACATGGATGCATGTAAAAACAGTGGTGTGGCTTCTCCACCCCCCTCCCTGCACCAAAAAAAGCTGAGACTCAGTGAAGCTAAACAGACAAAGGTCTTATTTAGGATGTTCATCTGATATAGCTGCAGGGCAATTCTATTCCTACAGTTAAACCACTGCAGGGCAGCAGCACCTGACATATCTAAGACCCAGCATAGCAAAAATGAGGGAGAAATGGCATTTGCTCCTCATTATTTCCCCTACAGAATGCAATACCGGGGAAACAATTTATCTCACCTCCCAGTTTATTCTCAACATTCCTCAAGAGATGTGGTCAGAAACTGGAAGGACTTTGGATCCTGCAGAATCTAAGGGCTCTGCTGGAATGCTCATATTATTAGGTTGTTCACCCCTTGCAAGACTGGAGAGATGAAGGCCTCAGAATTTTCCATGACAGCAAAGAGAATGGGACCTGAGCTCAGTATCCAGTCTTTCCTACAGCCCTTCTCTCGAAGCCAATTCTTAATAAACAAAATTAAAAGGGGGCGGCATTTTAATTTTGCTGTTTATATAAAGATTTATGGATCTGAAATACTTCATGAGGGGACAAAATCCTCACTCACTAAGGATAGCTATTCAGAAGAGGCCCTTTCTCAAGTATCCCAGTGCAGCTGCTGGGATTCCCCACACCCCATCTTAAATCAGGCCATGATACTATTCAGATAGTCAACTGCAATAGGAAGCTGCATCCATCCCCTGAACTCACCAAGGAATGCACTCTATCCCAAGTGCCCCTCCAAATTTTGCCATAACCGATGTTGTACTGCTAACTGCCAACTTGACTTATGGTGACCCTATAGATGACAGACCTCCAAGTCAAGCTATATCAACATCCCCCCTCAGGTCTTGCAGATTCAGCCTCATCCCCACCAGCAATTTAATTTTAAAACAAGGCATGCAGACCCGAATGCAATTCAGTTTCAAAAGAAGGTGCACTTCTTACACACACATTGTTTTAAAAGTAAACTTTTTGAGCTTTTCACTCTGTTCAAAAGCACAGAAGACATCACAAATAATAGAATAACTAAAGCAGACTACCTGGTTTCTACAGTGTGGCTTCTTCAAATTGTACTGTAAAGAGATTATCTAAGTAGGGATAGAGAAATATTTCCAGTCCCTATCAGTTGTGTATCTGTTTAATCTTCAAATTGAGCCCATCTATTTTCTGCATCAGTCTGAATTTCTTTAAAGCACACAAAAATTTGCATTTCCTTCTATCCAGTCTTTCCCTTATATAATTTTTTTGTACACAACTTTCCTTAATATATGCACTTATGCACACAACTTCCTGTAACACATTCTATTTTGTACACAGTTTTCTCCAACACAAATTTGCAAAACTTGGAGACATGCACATTCTCAAGGATAATTGTGTTCTGCCCTGTGTATTAGTATAGATAGCGTGAATTCGGTTGGTTTGCTTAACAATGAAAATGTCCTCCTTTTCTAGGTCAAAGAAGGGCAGTAGTACAGTCCTGCAAGCTTTCAACTTTTTCAGTCCTGGTACCCACCTGTAACACAATCATGTGTTTATTTTTTTTTTTTGCATATATTTGGAGACCCACATCTGCCCACTCTGGCTTTAGATTTTGAGGTAGCCAGTGGATCTGGGTGGGGGTGGGGGTAGGGTAGGAAATCCACTCTTCTTTCAGCTTCTCCAAAATGAATGGGAACTCCAAAAGCGCTGGATTTGACATTGGCAGAGCTCTCATTCAACTTGAGAGAAGTTGTGAAGAGTGGCAGTAAAATCCAGAGTGGTGGAAAGATGGATTGACCAGTCACATGTACTTGATGGAGAAATTTTGAAGTGTAGGCTTTTATTGTGATAGTGCTCATGACACCATACTCAAGGCTAATGAAAAATACAGGTGGCTGTGTTTATGTGTCTGTCTGTCTGTCTGTCTGTCTGTCTGTCTGTCTGTCTGTCTATCTATCTATCTATCTATCTATCTATCTATCTATCTATCCACCCCCCCCCTCCCAAATGCTCCTACTTGTTTTCATCTCTAGCAGGAACAGATCTTTTTATAAAGCTAATGGATCTTGCCCAGTCAAGCCACCTCAAAATACTTTGGATTAGAATAATGATAGCTCATAAGAAGACGGTGTTTTCGGGAAAATCAACTTCCCTTCCAGCTACTGTAGAGGTTGCACCTAATATTTGAGGGAACACGGAAGTCAAAAGGGGATGAGCAGATGTCATAGTTCCTGCTCCAACCCTGTGAGCAATGCCTCCATGAAAACATTGGATAGGGCAGAACAGTGGGAGTTCCCAGATGCAACTGGTTGGTTAAAGGGAAGCAGGATGCTGGACTCCAGCAAGGCTATTCTTCTTGTAGTACATACAAATTAGGTCTTTGTTATACTCAGACCAAGTTTCACACAACTCACTATTTCCAGCTGGTTGGGGACTGGCTTGAGTTTAGGGGGTGTTGCGGTACCATAGTCCACACTGCTCCTCCCAGCCTGGCTTCCTAGTTCCCCACTAGATAGTGGTGTGTAGTCTGACCGGTGAGCCTTCTGGTTGACCTTGATATAAAAGAAATCTTCATTCTTGTTGCCCTTTGAGCTGGACTTAGTATGGCTGGTTTCTTGAGAGAAGCCAAATTTCAGCAGCCCATCTGAGTATCTGTTCAGCTTCTTCAGGTGAGACGACTTCCGCAGCTTGTACTGCGATGCCCGGCAGTGTTTGCTATGGAAGCTATGCCCAGAGATAAGGCTACTGACACTTCCCATTATGGCAGTGAAAACTGCTGATGCTTCTGGATGGAGGACATACACAGAAGAGATATCGCCCTGGTTAGGTCTTCAAGGGGGGATATCCTGACAGCTGGGAGAGAAGGTTGGTGTTGTGGTCATTGCAGAAATTTCAAAGTGCCAAGGATCATCAAACCTGAGCAGAAGAGATAAGGACATGAAAATTGGTGAGAACACAAAGGCAGCCTAGGAAGTCTTCATCTAATCAATATGGAGAAAGTCCAAAATTTAAGTTCCATTTTAGGCACTGATACACTGCATGATGTTGGATTCTCTCATTTTTAGCTCCCTGGCTATAAAACAGGAATAACAGTGACTTTATTCTCATAAACAATGGTGCACTAGAGATAACAGCTCACAAACCTGTAGGGTTGAGGAAAAGAGTCCCATAATTTAAAAAAAAAAAAGCAAAGGAATGGTTATCGGTGTCAACCTTCCACAACCTAAGTGCCCTCCTGATGTACTGTACTATCAATAATGATGCAGCCTGGGGATGAAGGGGGCTGGATGGGAGTTGCAGAAGGTTGAACTTTGGTGCATAGCTATGGCATTTGTGTAAAAATCCAATTCCATCAATTATGGTAATTAAATACAACATATTCAAGGAAATAAGTCCAGCTGTAGTCTATGCAGACTATTCTTAGTGACTTATGCTGGCAGAGCCAGAGTTAAACCAGCATATTGTGCAAGAAGCATACAGTTCCTCCTTGTGCAATGGCAGCTGGACAGCACCTAGGCACAGTTCTGTGCTCCTCAACTCAAATGGCCACTGGCTGCTTGTGGAATTGTGCTGGGAGAGCTCCCTTGTGTCACTGCCCTCCAGAATGCTGCAAGCGCCCCTGTGCTGCTGTCACTTACACAGACCTGAAGAATAAGAAGACTAGTGGTGTTGTATGTTTCACCAGTGTTAAACAGGATGCTGGCCTACATGTCATCACCAGATTATTGCTACTGATATATGGTGCATATCAGTAAAGAATAAAAGATTTAGACAACATTCAAGAGAACATCTTTCTCCATTTCAAAGCAGTGGAACACATGCCAAGGCTGTGATGAGTCCCAAGAACTAATGAATCCACAGCTACTGACGGGAAAGACACACATGGATCTCCTGCCCTCCATGCAAAAGATACCTGGCCTAGTCCCTGACATCTGCAGCTGGGGCTATGATCTTTAAAGACAGACGGTACTTAAGTTGCAGGGCCCATGCTTTGCATACAGAAGGTCCCAAATTCAAATCCTGAAGTCTTCATGTAGGAACTGGGAAATATTCTTGTAGACAGATGACTGGAGTGGTATACCCAATGAGTGTAAGAATTTTAAAAATAACTTTCCAAGTTCTGACTTTCATTTCATAGGCAAATGAAAACCACAATGGTAGTAGAGATGAGAGGAAGCAGCTTATTGTTCTGAGAGCCAAATGGGAGGAGATCTTAAATGTATTTTTGCTTTGAAAATACAAACTTTTTTAAAAAAATGATTTTTTTTAATTTTAAAAGATTAAATTTAAATTGCAGTGGCCACAGAGAGGCTAAAAATAATTGGAATCCCAGCAGATGGCACTGGGCAGATTGAGTCTTCAACCAGCTTTACCAAACAGCCTGACCACCTTAAAGATTACTCCTGCTTTGATGCATTTTTCAAAGAGACAGCCATATCAGTCTGCTTCATTCAGTATAAAAAGGAAGAGGGAGAGAGGAAAGAAATCTACCAGCTCCTAGACTGTTTTATTTTAGCATGAGCTTTTGTGGATTTCAATCCACCTCATAAAATGCAATGCAGAGCAGAGGGGACCAATGCATTAGAAGAAATCCACTGAAATCTATAAAGCTCATGCTAAAGCAAATCAATTAGTCTTAAAAGTGTCATTACTTTCCCTCCTCCCACTACCACTTCCCTTCCCACCTTGATGGTTCTCTTAAGGCCTCTGCTGTCAGACTTATTCAAGTTCTTTTTATCTTTATTCCCAAATAAGCCCCCTTCTCTTTGTGTTCCCTGTAATTTTCCACATTCTCTGGCTGGTCTTAACATGGATGCTACTGCAGCCCCTAATTACTGCTAACATCTTGTGTAGCATTCTGGAAGGCAAGCGGTATTGGATAATAACACAGTGTGTTATTACAATCATTACAGTTCAGAGGTGCTCAGAGGGCTGGTTTTTCCTTTTCCTCAGGCTTAAAAAAAGAAAATGATCCTTATTACAACCTCAATGTGTTTCTCTCAGTTATGGGCAACAGAGAAGGAGGACAAGAAAAGTTCTTTCCAGAAACATTTTTAAAGGATCGGGATAAGTGGAGTGGAGGCAGGTGGGCATAAAAATGAGCACATCATCAAAATAAACCCCATCTGGGTGCCAAGGAAGGTGGGGAGGATGAAAATGGGGCAAGAAAGACTTCAGAGCCTGATTTATTGCAGCAAAGCAATGAAGCAGAAGTTGCTCTGCTCCCCTACTGTTCTCTAAAAGCTATTCCATTCTCCACACTGTGGGTGTTATACTCCCCAGCAGAGACTAAGCTCAGCTCTCCATACAAGTAGCTTCCTCCAAGTTCTGCTAGTGACAATCCACAGGTGTGTGTGCGCGTGTGCGCACGCATGCGCACATATATATATATTTGAAGTGTCCTCCTCTCTCTTCCTGCCTTAAAAGCAATTGTTTATAGCAGAGCAGCTGCAGAAGTCAGTGTGGGAGAGAACAAGATTGCAGGAAAGCATGTGGGGAAAGAGTGGCTGTGACTGAGGGCAGAAACTTCATCATGAAGAGGAAACAGTACAGATCCAGCTTGCCCACTTTCTGACTTGTTTCTCGTGGAAAGAGATCTTTCTCTTTCCTACTCCTCTATCCTGCTTCTCACAGTTGCTTGTTAATGTAAAAAGACATAAGGGAAACCCAGGTGTCTCAAAAGAAACTTTTAGCAAAGGCTCAGGAGACAGCATAATGTGGTGCTTTGAATACTGGACTAGCAGGGCTGCCCTATTCATCAGGCATTTTAGGTCCGGTGCCCAGGACCTACAAAAATTTTAGGACCACATCCCTAGTGGCGAGGCAAGGCAGGGAGTTGAATACAACAGTGCCTAGGGCCTACGAGAACCTTAATGCAGTCCTATAGACTAGGACTCTGGGGAGCAATGTTCAAACCCCTGCTCAGCCATGGAAATCCACTGGATGATGTTGGTCAAGTCACACCCACTCTCAGAGGAAGCCTTGGAGGAGGGCAATGGCAATCCTTCTCTGAACAAACCTTGCCAAGAAAACCCTGAGATAGAGTCACCATAAGTCAGAAATGACTTGAAGGCACACAACAAGAAAGCACAAAGCACATTCCTTTTCATCAAATGTTAATGTGGTCATCAAAACAGAGAAAGTTAACTTTATTTAGGTGTGTTATTCTCCCCAGTGATCAACCAGTGCGCCCTCAAAGAATGACATGAAGGCTACAGTTTAGAAGTGGCCTCTGGAAACATCTCCTTGCCTGATTTCTGAATGACACACTTGTTAAGGCTCTGGAAAGGGGTTAGCAATACAGTTCAGGACAGCAGGAGGTCTCTGTGTCGCTGTGTGAGCTCTATGAAGAAGCAGAAACAGTAAGTGAGGTGTGAGCCAGTGGAAGTTAAGGCATTGTGGATGGTAGCTCTTTATATGGTGTCTGATGTGGAATTGCAAAAAAGATGTTTGTTTCAGTCTACAAAACAGAACACAATGTTGGCATATTACAATAACCAATAGTACAAAAAAGTATTTTTTTAAAATGAAACCACAGAAAGCCACACAAATTATGCAACATTGTATTAAACCATTTTTTTTACAACAGCTAAAACTTAATAAAATGTTAAGGAGCAGTATGTCTGCAACAGATAATCTGCTGCCCAGTAGGAAATCTTCTTTGCCTGTTCTTATATACTGGTTATACATCTGCAAGTAAGCAAATACTGAAAATACACTATCTGTCTCCTGTGCTCTGTTATTTTTGAGTCAAAGTGGATGTGACATCATTCATACAATTAGCAATTGCATGAATGGTTCTTAAATGTATAAAGCAGGCTCTGCTATCTGCATGGGAGCTCTATGTTGGGCAGAGAAAACAAGGGAGGATTCTGCTGGATATTTAGGCATAAGGTAAAGACCTGGACTACAATGCTCTTCCTTTCTGTGGGCCTGATTCAGATCTTGACCTTGTGCCTCCTATTTGTAAGCAGCACTGATGTGAGGCTTTCTTAAAGGTGGAGGGTCCTCTCAACCCAGACTGGGACCACAGTGAGGGCTAATAGTTAAAAGCCAGTCCTGCTGCAAGGATCTAAATCTAGTCTATTTATTTGAGAAAAACTGTGCAACTGCAAATAGTATGAATCCTGTTTTTTCCACTTCAGCCATAAAGTAGCCTCAATCTATCAAGTTGTCCTGTCCAATCCATCCAAGCCATTGCCTTTTAGCTGGTAGTGGAGACAGGCAGTTGTAGTCCAATGTATTTAGAGGCTCCATACTGCAGTAAATACAGTTCCAATAAACATATTGGAAAGTACAAAATCAAGACCAATCAGTATTGTCCCTTAGCGTTTTCTATTGCTAGGTGAACTGAGGAGACAAAACATTATGGTATCTTTCTTCTTCTTTTCTTTTATAGCTGATTTATTTGCTGACTTTTCTTAACCCTATGTCTTAAGCAGTTCTTTTAATGGGAAAGGGGGACTTTTTCTTTTTCAAAAAAAAAATACATTAGATTTGCTGGGATTTGCTTCTGAGTCAGTCATCTCCAAGACTGTGCTACATGAAAAAAATAGGAGTGTGACTGGTACAGGAATTGCAAACTCTGCCTCTTGCTAAACATGAAGACTCACTAAAGCCTGCTAAATATTCTGCCCCAAATGTGCCATGATACAATTGCACTGCATAAGCAGAGACAGTGGCTATACTAGCTCTTGCTTTAACCTGCTGATGGCTGCAACCTATGCACCTTTCCTATACTGACAATTTCTTATGCTACCCATCAATCTCAACCTGCACCAGCTTTTTTTTGCCCTCTCAGGAGGCATCAAGGTCCACAGGAAAGCCAGTGCCAATCCCAGATGCCACCTTTGTCATCCTAGCACAGAATGAAAGCCACTTCTATCTTCCAGTCTTTTTCTCTGGTGGATAAATCAAGTCATTCCACTGTTCAGCCAGCCCCAGACTGGCCTCAGTGGAGCAAGGGACAGATGAAAGACAATTAATTAAAAATATGATCCAGCTTGCCTCCTCCTCCTCCTCCTCCTCCTCCTCCTCCTCCTCCTCCTCCTATTTCAACTGGAGAATGACAAAAATCTTTGCTTAGCAGCCACAACAGTGTATTGCCCAGTCACTGGCTGTGCCACGTAGCACCACCCATCCATTATGAAACAACAGTCCCAAGAAGGGTGGAAGGATAGACAACCCATTGTAATGCAAATGGAGATGGGGGTTAGGGAGTATACAGAAGGTCTACAAACAATGCTGGGATCTGTAAACCACTGAGATTATATCTTTCCTGCCTGGAGGGTACAGGGAGGGAGTTAATGTAAGCATATGGAGCTCCTGCAACTGGGGATACAGACTCCCTCATACTAGGCAGCACATGGCTTTGCAACCCCATACATGCAATAGGGAGCTGAAAGCAACCTACCCATGCTTACAGAAGGGGCAGGGGCTGGATCTTACTCTCCATGTTTAGAGGCAGAAGCCACACTCGCCTCCAGCTGGATGACCCTTAACAGGATATTCAAGAGCCTGTTAACCACATTAATCGATGCAGGTTGGGAGAGGGGGAAGATAATGGGCCATATGGGGAGCTTGTTAGAAGGTCGCGGAAAGACACACTGCTCATTTCTATGCTCCTGCACAAATACAGGAATGTTGTGTTCTTGTGTCAGGGAAACTCCTCAATCAGCTTTTTGACTGCATCAGGTATGTAAGGTTAGATATGAACAGGGGTGCCGCCAGGGCAAGACCCCAGCAAAGGATGGAGTCACAGTGCTTTGCAGGTAATGGTTAGCATGGAAAAGAACTGCCACTAGCTCACAATTTTGGGAACCCACAGACAAGATGACTTCACTGGTGCTCCCTCTCTTTCACATCTCCACTGCCTGTTAGCCTATCCTTCCCCTCTGGGTTTCCATCCTAGGCAGAACTGTTACTCCTTGCTCCTATTTTTGTTGCTGCTGGCACATTTTGAGAAGGAAATGAGCAGAAACAATTCCAAAGACAGGGACAGCCAGACAGTTCTGAGAGTCAGTACAGTGCAATAAGCCCCTAGCAGGTGTCTACTGATGCCAAACTCTGACAACAGCCTCCCAAAAAATTAAACTCCTAATGGGCCAAAGTTTCTGCCATATTCTCTCAATTGTAAATCTATCAATTTTCTTCCTGGTAATTTCATATTACACATGGCATTCCATGGATTACTGAGTTAAAATGAAGCAGGATAGTAAATCTGCCCCCCCCCCATCTCAGAGACTTTGGTGTTACCTACACCCAGAGATAAGCCCTATTCCTTAGCTGTTTTTGCCAAAGACCCTCCGAGCCCAGCTATTCACATTCAAATTACCCCATGGATGATTGTTTTCTTAGGAAGCACTCAGAATTTAACATGCGTTACAGCTGTCAATCTGACACTAAGCCTATTCTTTTCCATTTGTATCAAACTTCTGACATAAGATACACAAATTGCATATGCCCGAAGACATTGGACTTTTCTACCTGGTGGCCAATGCAACATAGTGTACAACTTAGTGGCAACAGAATTTAAGACGTGTATTGCTAAAAATACAGCAATAAACAAGAAAAATGTTGTTAATCGCTTCAAAAGCAGGCAAGGAAAAGGCTAGATGATTAGCTGACAAAGTTTGAATGGAAGGAGAATAGTAGTTTTCGCTGGAAGGAGAATAAAAACATGGCAGCATCATTACTGCAGAACAGAGCTTTCCAAACTGTGTATTGTGACATGTTAGGTGTGCCGCTGCCCTGGGCCAAGAAAGACCCTGGCAAGGGCGGTAGTTAGTTAATTTAACCTCTGGTTTTCTAGTAACTAACCCATTATAAGACATATAAGAGATAAGGAAACATACATAAACTGTAATAACAAAACGTATGGGGACACAACATATCCCATGAAAACCTTTCATTCATATTTTTAAAAAAATATGCTTTATGATGTATTTATTTATAATACATAAAACTGAATGACGGTGTCACAAAATGATGCATGTCTAAAAAGTGTGTCACCAACATGAAAAGTTTAGACAGCTCTGCTGCAGAAAATACTGTTCAGATATTCATGACACTTATTAAGTACTGGTGTATTTACTTGGCATTGCCCGGGGGTTTTATTTTCCTCTTAAGAACTCACCAAACTGTTTTCTCCATTTCCTGTAACTTTGCTTCATATATCCCAATGCAATCTGTATTCAGAGTTATTTACACACACAGTATGGGTTCCTGAGGGAGTACACTTTCGTCCTCCTTGCTTCTAGGCCTCGTGTCCATAGCAACCGCCCTATTTCTGTACCTGTAATTTCCCCCCATATTCCCCAATTCAATCTTTATTCAGAGTTGTTAACATTCAGAGGTTGGGTTCCTGAGGGAATACACTGTCTTCCTCCTTGCTGCTAGGCCTCATCTCCACAGCAACCAGCTTATTCCAGTACCTAAAATTTATCCCCATATTCCCCAATCCAATCTGCATTTGTAGTTGTTAACATACAGAGGTTGGGTTCCTGCAGGAATACACTGTCCTTCTCCTTGCTGCTAAGCCTTGTCTCCATAGCAACCGGCCTATTCTAGTACCTGTAGCTTTTCCCTATAGTCCCCAATCCAATCTGTGTTGTCTGGTGATGTTGATGTACTTTTTTTTTTTTTGGCTTCCTGTTGCATTTGTGCAATGCCTTTATATTTTTCTGGAAGCATTTTTTGTTTTGATTTTCAACTTTAAGATTCCTCATATATGAACCCATACAATCTACTGTGTGAGGCAAGAAGACCTTGTAACTACAGCCATTTCTGCACTACACTGTTATAGTCTTATTATTCTACTTCCAATATCCTGTGGAATTCTGGGGTTTGTAGTTCACTGAGGCCAAAGACCTCTCTGGCTGAGAATTCTTAAATGCCCCTCTTTAAACTACAAATCCCAGGTTTCCACAGGATGTTGAAAGTGGAATAATAGCACTATGACAATGTAGTGTGGAAATTGACTATGTTGTGTATGTCACTTTAATTTTTCTCACATATGGCTCCTAAATGTTTTCTGGCATCCTTATTGATGGTAGGCCTCATCTCCATAGCAACCAGCCTGAGGCCCAATAGCTCTCAGCTGAGAATTCTAAAGGCCCCTCCCTAAACTGCCAACTACAGGATTTCACAGAATCTTCACAGCCTGTCAATCATATGAGGTCTTCTCGCCTCACTCAGCCAATCGTATGAGGTCTTCGCCTGCCTGACGCAGACAGACAGACAAACTCACAGACAAACAGTGACTTTTATATAGTAGATTTCAATGTGAGACTATTGATCTTCTATTAAAATACACAACTTGGGCCATTTCCGCACTAGACTGTTATAGCGCTATGATTCCACTTGCAACGTCCTATGGAATCCTGGGGTTTGCAGGTTTGGGAGGGGCTGGCTGGCCCCTCCCAAACCTGCAAACCCCAGGATTCCATAGGATGTTGCAAGTTGAATCATAGCGCTATAACAGTCTAGTGCGGAAATGGCCTTGGTTACTACAATCAGCCTCCTTATTGGACAATCAAAAAGCAGACATGTTACACCAAATAGTCTGATGTAGGTTTTAGATAAAATGACGGAAAAACATTTAACAAAAGCTAAAATTATTACATGCATCAAAGAACAAGGTCCATTGTGGAATAATCACTGTGGCTTTTCATAAATGTCAACTCACCAGTCTTTTGCAGCTCTTTGAGAGTTTCCACAGTGATGTGGACAGGACTGATTCCGATGGTACAAACTTTGATTTCCACCAAAAGTTACTGAGTAAATTTAGCAATCATTAAGAGAACTTACTCTCCAATGGATTAATAACTGGTTAAACAACAGGAAGCAGAGAGAAGGAAGGCATGGACAGTTCTTAAAGCAGGGGTGAAGATATTTTTGACTGCAACCCTAGAAGCCCAAGACACGCAGCCTATGGTGAAGAATGTTGGGGACTGTGACACACAACATCTGGAGATCTGCATGATTACTACCCTGCTTCTCTAAACCATTTCTTGCTGCCAAGTCTGATCACAGAATTATCTGAAGCCAAGTTTATAGGCCAGCTAAATCAGATACGAGGACTGTATAGTGCTCCAGTTGCTGCTAAATGCCAACACCTGTGATTACTCTCTGTTTGCTATGCTAGCCGGGGCTAACAGGAGCTCGTGTCCAACAGCACCTGGAGGAGCATATGTTCCCCCTCACTACACTAAATTATTCAAGAGCATAAAAACCCATGTAGACTTGGTCCAAAGGGATATCTCCAAATCTGGAGGAGGAACACGATGGCAAATGATGCTCAATATCATCAAGTATAAAATGGGACATATGGTAGGGCGGAAACATCCTCAAGTCCCATAAATATTGAGGTGCTGAACTGTGCCTCATGCGCTTCTTTTAAAATGTTTGAATAGTCCTGTATCAAGTTCAAGTTTATTGCATTTTAGCAGCCAGCCATTGCACAAAAATGAAAAAAATAAGATTAGATAAAATGAAAAAGGATAATCCAGCCAATTTACATGTAACACATAATCAACAACAAATAAATCATTTTCCATACCCCTCCTTGTTCTTTATGGCACGTAATTGTAAGGCCCTAACTAGAAATTTAGATGTTCTGAAAGACACATATTTCACAGTATCAGATAGCAGAAAACAAACTTTCGCGAAGGAGGAATTTCCCTTAAAAGACTTCAATAAAGGAAAAATATACTTGCTCCTAAGATCATTATAAATAGGGCACTCAAGTAGAACATGAATTAAATCTTCTATTGAAACAGAGTTGCAAGCACATACTCTGTCCTTCATAGGAACATTATTGTACCTGCCATCCTAATTGCCAGTGGGAGAACATTCAATCTAGCATGCAGAAAGGCTAACTTCATTTTAAAAGTTGGAAGATCAACCAGATAATGAGGAAGGGGTGAGTTTAGCGGAATGTAAAAAACAAAAAATGTATTAGATTGGCAGGACTTAATCTCAGTCATCTGGGATTGCATTGCTATATCCTTGAGTCTTTGGAGTATAAGTAATTTTGCTTTATCATACCCTTGAGTCAGAAAAAAAGGAACAGAGAATCCCAAATTCATCACAACCAATTGCATTTTATGCATCCATGAATTTGGACCAGGCTCTTCGAAGGACATCAAAAGGAGCTCAGATACTCGCTTAAAAATAATTTTCAACCAGAAAAGGAGGGCTAATCTAAGAGCCTCTGTTTTAATTGGCATTATATCTAACTCTGCACGGAGCAATGCTAATTTTGTGGAAATGGGAACTGCCACGAGTCTGCGCAGAAATTTATTTTGTGCTCTCTCTAATATATCTAAATTGGCCAGAGCCCACAGTGGTGCTCCAAACAGCAGTTTAGGCAAGACTCTGAGCCTGTAGAGTTCTAAAGTGGGTTGAATCATATTGCCCCCTTTGTGCGATAGATCTTAATAATCCATTTAATGTTCTTTCAGCTAACAGGGTACTTGATTGAACCTGTGAAGACCAATTACCAGTCCAATGAAAGACCACACCAAGATATTTAAAGGAGGGGACTTGTTCCAATTATTCTCGTCAAGTAGCCAGTTATAAATTTTTTTGGATTTGCCAAATACCATCACTTTTGTTTTTTGGTAGTTGATGGAAAGTTGTTCATTCTTACAGTATAAACTAAACCGATTCAACAATCTACGCAGGCCTACTTGAGTATAGGAAATCAGGATAGCATCATCTGCATACAATAGGATCGAATATTTCTGATTTCCAATTTTAACTGGGAAAAATTGGTCACCTTTTAAGAACTCAACCACATCGTTTATAAATAAGTTGAAAAGAAGGGGAGCAAGCAGACACCCTTGTCTTACTCCTTTAGAGACAGGTATTGAGTCTGACAGGTGTGTACCATCAACTCTGACTTTCAAGGATGTGTTTGAATAAAGAGATATTATACATTTTAGAAGATTCTTATCAATACCCATAGTTTGTAATTTAACCCAAAGACGTTCCCGTGAAATAGAGTCAAAAGCAGCCTTCAAATCAATGAATGCTACAAAAATATGCTTTACAGTTCCTGCCAGATATTTATCAACAACATATTTCAACATAAAACAATTATCCAAAGTTGATCTGCCTGAACAATCCTTCAATGTATCTAGAAGAGACCTGGCATAAATTTTCCCAGAAACATCCAAGAGACTAATGGGCCTATAATTTCCTGGATCATTTCTAGGACCCTTTTTATAGATTGGAACTACAATAGCAGATGACCAATTAGGTGGTGTAACTCCTACATTATTAATTAAAGAAAATAATGAGGCAAAAATTGGAGCCCACCAGTCTGAAAATGCAATATAAAAGTCTGATGGAAGGCCATCTTCACCAGGTGCTTTACCTTTCTTTAGTCTTAGTATTAATGAATTAGCCCTATCTATAGAAATATTTTCCCAGCTATGTTCCCATCTAGGTCCAGTATAGTCCGGGGGAATAAACTTAAGATGGTCTGGATCATTAAATAACTTTCCAAAATAGCTTTCCCAGTTGTTTTTAGAAATAGTTCCTTCTAAAATTGGAGATGACCTTTTTTCGAGCTTTACAATTGTATCCCAGAATTTCGATGGATTCTTTTGCAGGAGTGCTAGGCTTAGTTCCTTCCACTGTTCCCTGTAATATATCCTTTTTTTCTCACTAATTAGTTTTTTATATTTTTTACGAAGATCATAGAAATATGAGGGAATTTCAGTGGAGTTAGTGGATCGATATAATTTGATGGCTTTTCCCATTTGCCTTTTTAGATTCCTGCAGTCTTTGTCAAACCAAGCATTATTGCTTTTGGTTTGACAATTTTCTGAGTGGGATACCTTTTTTATAAAAAGGGGTATGAAGGAGTTTGTTAATTGTGTATACAGCTGATTTGCAGACTCGACATTGGATGCTTGAATCAGATCTTTCCTTAATTTCAAAAATTCCTCAGAGTAGAGTCTCTGTTGTAAATCTGATTGCAACAGGGGATTCCATTTGATCCTTTTGTCAGAGGTTAATTGGGCTTGTTCAGAATTAAGGTGGGGAGCAGTATTTATAGAAGTACTGTTAAACCACTGCAAGGAAAATCGAAGTGGCTGGTGATCACTACCAGCAACTGGATCAACTGTAAAAGAGAGGAACAAGGGTTGATGCTCATGTGAAATTAACACATAGTCAACTGTACTTGCTCTAGAGTTATTTATAAAAGTAAACTCTCCCTTAGAACTATCAAGATGGGAACCATTTATTAAAGCTAGATTTAGTTTTGTCAGTAAAGTAAAAAAAAATGCGGCCAAAATCATTAATCTTCTTATCTTTAGACTTTCGAATTTCCAAACCTTCCCACAACTCAGTTGGGCCTCCTAAAGCCCTAGCAATATCTTGGTTAGATGAACCTATGCATGCATTAAAGTCGCCGACAATTACCAATGGAACTAAAGGGAATTCATACTCTAACTCGCATAGATATTCTTCTAACTTACACCAGTAATTTGGATCATAATATGGTGAGGTGCAGGGGGGAACATAGATGTTAACAAAAATATAAGAGTGGTGTACATTTTTAATAAAAACGGCCATGGCGCATGGAGCTAATCCTTTAAGAGGAATAACTGAAGCTGAAAGAGAAATGGATATCAATATAGCCAGGCCACCACTCGGTCTACCACCTTTAGAAGAAGAACGTGCGGTATTTGAGTAGGCCACATATCCAGGAAGCCAAATATCATGTTTTAGCCAGGTTTCTTGGAACAACAGGACCTGAAATTGCTTGATATAATCTAGAAAGTCACAATCTTCTAGTTTGTTCCTCCAGCCTGCTAAATTCCAGGACAAACAGGAAAGTCCAGATGTCAAATATATTGATTGTCATTGTTGTGTCAAAACCTGGATTTCATTGGTTTCCTCTGAAGTTACCACTGGCCCATTTATTTGTGAGTAAGGGTTACAATGTACTTGATGTATATCTACAAATATAGTATCTTTGTTTTTAGTCTCCCTTTCATCTGATTCATGAGACTCCAATTTCCTCATCTCTAACCAATTCGCTGTTGTTTGACGTGCTTGACTAGAGATGGTATTTCTATTGCTGGGAGGGGATTCAAACATTATCAAATCTTTCTGTTCCATAGGAGCTGAAGCTAAATCCAATTCTTCCCTACTCAGCACAGTTAGCCTTTCTCTTAAGACGCCCAATCTTGTTATGATCGCTTTTTTTTCAATCAGGGGTAAACATTTATAAGAGTCTATTAACTGCTCTTCTTCACTGACCCTAGAGATATTAAATGGGTCTTGCGGGCAGCCTTTCTCAAAAGAGTTTGTCAATACAGGGTGTTGCTGCATACGGTGGAATTCTTTATTAGGGGAGAGCAAGGGTGGAACTTTTAAACTACAATTTTCAAACTTAAAAGTTGATTTAGAACCATGTTCTCCCCAAACCTTAGCATTATTCACTACTGAATGGGGTAATAAAGGTCTCCTCACTGTATCCAGAAACACTCGGGTAGGTACCACACCCAACCTAGTAACAGAAGCTTTCCTCTTCATAAAGAGGGAAGGTATTCTAGCTGACCTAAATACTAGGATAAATTTTGCATTTGAGAAGGGGCGTATAAAAAATTGATAAATGAAAGATCAACTGCCTTAATTGGTAAATGTAGTATAGTACTGATATGCTTCCTAGCACAGCTCATTGTATTCCACCGAGGAATAGATTGTCTATAAGGGAATATACTTAAAGCAACCTGATTAACCTGAAGGGAGAGATTCATATCCTTTAGAAAGCTCTTAGCTACAGGGAATGAAGGAAGCTGGCTTGTAGGAATGGTATTTGTCACTTTGATACCATCCTGCTTCTTAGTGATCATTTTTGACGGAAATTTATGACCTTCCCTTTTTATAGTGGAGGTAAGGCAGTCTAGTTTGTCTGAGATATTTCTTAATTCACTATAAATACTTTTTACAGTTACCGCCACCAGATTATATTGTTTTTCTAAAAGCATCCTATCATTAGAAGAAGAAATAATCTCCTGAGAGTCATCATGTCTACTCCCATCTACTAGGTTGCTTTTAGTTATATTGTTTCTGCCTTGTAAATACTGGGGCTCTAAGCTTTCCTCTTCTAGAGCATCAAACCTATTAGAGGTAGGAATTGCAAATTTAAAAACATCTAATGGCTGCCTATCAGGTTTAAAAAACTCATCAATCTTGGGCTGCTTAATTTTAGGGGGAGAAGAGTAAGTAGGACTTCCTCGAACTCTCTTTCTAGAAGTCATGTTAATTGGCTTTCAACTAGAAATTAAAAAAAAAACTGAATTAAGTAAATAATACTTAATTAACTAAATAATGAAATAACTAAATAATTAAATAGCTAAACAGATATATACATATATAAACAACTATAAAATAGAAACATATGATCGACATATATCTGAGAGTCTAAAAGAAACAAAAAAGAAAAATGATGTCTAAAAAAATACTGTTTTCACAAAGAAGGCAGTGCAGTTCAATTTTACGATCCTGAAGCAAATAGGCTGAGTAGCATATAGAACCCAGGGTGCACCTCTTGAACTCAGGTCTGCATCCAGACTGCTGTAGGCAGCAGCTGTTTGGGCTCTTCTTTCATCTTCGTTCACAGGCTTTATCAAAGTTTCATCAGAACTCCCCGGAGGTAATTCCTCGTACTCAAAAGCAGGGGTTATCAGCGTTTATTATTGTCAATATTCACTGCTAGTTCAGTCTCTTCTCTACCAAACGCTGAAGGACCCTCAAACAAAGGGATAACAAACAGTTCGCAGTTCACAGCTTGCTGCCCCACATCATCAATCAGACCTTCATAGGATGATAGAAGGTTCCATATCCTCCCTTTCTCCTCCTCTTTGTCCAGCCAACAGGTCAAAGATACAACCTCAAGCCTCTGCTCACCACTTTAGGATTTCAGCTGTGAGTTCCAAATTATAGGCAAATAAAGATGATAGAGACTGCCAAAAATGCAAACAGCTATGGAAAAGGACTGTTGTATATAAACTTCTTCAACTTGGGTAAATATACCATTAGCAGTCCACAATCCAAACAAAAACAGCAAGACAGCAGTTCTTAAGGAATAGTCGTGAATAGAAGTGCCTTCTCTGATGTAAACAACCCAGCTGTAATTTGCCTGGGCTCCACTCTACCAGCACTCAGCTAGCCCTCAGCTGGCCTTCCAAAAGCTTCAGGTAGGTTAATTGTCAAATGGTCAAATGATCACAGCTGCCCAAATAAAGTCTTAAAATCTTAAAATCTGAAATAATTAAAACTCTAAATAATAAAACTTTGGGGTTATTAAAACCTCAAAGCTGTACAATTTAATGTTTAAAAAATCCAATGTTAAAAAGGTTACAAAGATTAAAAAGAGCAATAAAAAACAAAAAAAGCATCAACTTGCTCACTGAAATCTGAGTTAAAAATCACCGTTAAGAATTAAAAACTGCCTCATACAACAAGTTATTCCTGCAGATTCTGATTAACAAAGGCAATGCTCTGGAAAAGGTCCAGAGTTCAGTGGCAGGACATCACTTTTCTTCAGCAGGACTGCCAAAGCTAGACAGGAGCCGAGGGTAAATTAAAAGTCCTGTATCAGTAATCCATACAATAATAGCCCAGGATATGTTGTATAACTAATTCATAAAACAAGTCAATACAGTTAAGCCAACACCACAGCCAAAGGCAAGCCATTACCTATGGCTCCTCTAAGCTATGCTGAAATTTGAAGCTGTGTTGAATCTTGAACTATAGGCATCCCACACTGTAACCCAGGCTCTTGACTGCTGAAACCACCCAACATCACTCTTCAATGTAGTATTTTAAATACCATCCAAATGCTATCTGCCAAGAAAAAGATTATAACTCACAACAACACAATAATATTTGTACTGTTCTTTCAAGTGGCCAAGGCACTATACACATGTCATATTCTTTACAACAATGGCTGTGTTAGGTAAGTGATTATTATTACCCCCAATATTTTTGGGAGAGGGCATTCAAAGTCAAAATAATGTTATTATGGCAAAGATGAGATCAAACTGACAACTTTCGGATTTACAGTTGACTCCCTTAGCTAGCATGCTATTCCTGTTCTTTAGCCTACTAGCTAGCCAGTGCAATACTAAGATGCTAAACCACTGAGACATAGCATAAGTCCAGATGAAGTTAAGTCTCTGTAGATGCATAGAATTCAGAACTGGGAAGGACACTAGAAGTCACTAAAGCCAACCCCTTGCCTGATCAAGAAAACTTGCAACTACATCATTTTAGACCAATGGTTCTCAACCTTCCTAATGCTGTGACCCTTTAATACAGTTCCTCATGTTGTGGTGACCCCCAACCATAAAATTATTTTCGTTGCTACTTCATAACTGTAATTTTGCTACTGTTATGAATCGTAATGTAAATATCTGATATTTAGTCCACCACCATAAATGATATAAAGTTTGAAGATTTGGTTTCACTGCATTCAGACTGAATTAAATCCAAAAATAAATCTGGCATGGGAATAACACTACATTTAATAGGCTTATTCCTTACAATTGATGCAACATTCTTGTTTTTATCAATATCTGAAGTGGCAGTCTCCAGACAGTCCCAGAGTTACCAACACCTCTTTCAGCAAATTTTTAAAAGAATCTGAGGAAAATAATCTCACTTTATTATCATCTTCTGCATCCTCCTCCTCGGAAATAGAACCATCTGATTTAGAGTCATTATCCCCATGAGTATCTGCCAAATCTGGTTCCTCATCACTTTCAGATTCAGTGTTGATTTGTTCAGAGTGTGACAAAGCAGATTCCTCAACTCTAGTCACTTTGGACCTACAGTTAGACTTTTTTGGTAAACACACACCAGCATCATTTGATTCGGCTTGAATAACTTTTGTATCATCAGGAAAATCACATGAAAATGAAGGATTCATTGAAGTAGTTTGTTGACTGCTTAATAATGACATTACATTCAAATTCAATGAATTGTCCAACTTGCAATACATTTTTTAAACTTGTTATGTATTTTGTGAAATCATTTCACTAATATTGTTTGCCTATTAACATGCACCTCCATTTCTTCAGCAATCATTTGTCTTATCACCTCCCTACTACACTCAGACACATTCCCCTGGGAAGACATTGAGGACATAGGAGGTTCAAATCTTACTTCTTTATGTTCCATAGGCATTGCAGTTTGACTCCTAGTGAATAATGACACCATACACAATGTTAAATTGCCCTGCGCTACTGTATTCGCTAATACAAAAGGGCAGGGAACTGCTGACTGAGAGCCTGCCATTTCTCCTGGCAGAGGCTGCTCGCATGCTTGAGTGTGATTGGTTGTGTTGCTGGCCAGCTTGGATTGGTCAGGAGACCTCTTTCCTCTCATAGCCCCCTTCCTTCCTTTCTGAACGCCTCTTTTCAACATGGCGACTGGAAGTTAAAGGAGCGGTTGGGAGCCCTTCCCCGCTCTTAACAGACTTAACTGCACTACCAAGTAATTTTCCTTTCACCTTCTTTTTAATTCTTGCCTTCTCAGACTTCCTTATACTAGATGTTTTTAGCTTTGTTTGAGCCTTGGAGTGGCTGGTTGGAGATTGCCCTTCCAACTCACTCTCGCTCAATGCCAAGAAAATTTTCTTTAGTAAGGTACTTCAAAGGGGGCAGGAGGATGCGAGCGCGTGGCTTGCACTTGCGCACCACCACTGAGGAGGGAATGGAGCCTAAGACCATCGGAAATACGTATTTTCCGATGGTCTTAGGCGACCCCTGTGAAAGTGTCATTCAACCCCCAAAGGGGTCATGACCCACAGGTTGAGAACCGCTGTTTTAGACAGAAGAATGTCCAGCTTCTACTTAAATACCTCAAGCATAGCGATTCCATGATCTGTCAAGATGGACTGTTCCACTGTTGACCAGTGCTTAATGATGTTTCTCTTAACATTTACCTGATACCTGCTTCCTTGTCATTTTCACTTATTTTAATCCTGATCTGTGCAGCAACTCAGAGGAAGTCCGCTCCCCCTTCTGCATGGTGGCCCTTCAGATATCTGAAGAAACCTGACATGTCTCTTGTTAACTTACTCTCCTAGAATACCTGGTATTCTGATACCTAGAATATCTAGTTCTTTTAACTGTTCTTCACAGGGTTCCCTGGACCCTCATCACTCTGGCTTCCATCCTCTGGATATGCTCCAGTTTGTCAATGTTCAACAAATATGGCATCCCAGGGTGCACACTGTACTTCCAAAACTCCCATACAGCTCTGTCCCTTCCTTCTGGGGGAAAGACGGGTTTGTAAATGAAGCTTCCTGCACTTCTGGAAAGCTAGTATACAAACATGCTTTCAGGACATGGCTGAGGAAGCTGTGGCCCTTGAGATGGTATATCAGTTCAAGTCAGCCTGCGGGATGATGGGACTAATATTTCATCCATATCTGGAGAAGCACCACAGCTCTACTTTAGGAAATAGGATGGTTTTGGGGTTGACCATAGTCTACAGTTATCCTTTGTTGATGATGGAAGGAAGACAATTTCTAAAATGATCAGTGTAAAACAAACAGTGTCTAAGAGAATTACAGCCATTCCTAGTCCAATTTCCCTTATAGTAGATATGATCTACTGACTGGAGGAAATGAACACTTGGATGGCGTGATGGCTTTGGATGGGCCTATGACTACAGTTTTGCTTCAAATGACTTGTGATAGGAATCAGAGCTTTAGACAAAAAGAATATCAATATTATTTATCAGCCGAGGATATGACCTGAGTGATATGGTTGGAAAAAAAATCCTTGGCAGTTTGAAAGAGATGGAGGCATTGAAAGAAAGAGAAAAGGAGTGGGGAGAGTAATGGGGGTTTACTAACTTGAGTTTGTTGAAATATAGGAGGATAACCAAGTTCTTCCCTGGAGATGTACTGTTTTGCAGGAGAACCTTCTGTCTGACATCACTTATACCCTGCTTATATATTGGTAAATAAAACCAGAATCTGTCCATAGTTCTTCATGGTTTTAAATTATCTCCTGTTTATTCACAGCTGTATTAGACATCATACACAAACACAGTGTAATATTTAGCTCTATGGAAGGCTGTCACCGAAAAATATTCAGAAGCCATAGCTAATGCAAAATGCAGCAAAATTGTCAGGTGTGTACTTTAGGGACTACATACTGCTCTTGCAACAACTGCACTGGCTTCCAGTTTACTTCCAAACTGAATTCATGTGCATGTGTTTACCTGAAAAGCCCTAAATGGCACGGAGACAGGATATGTGAAAGTTTCCTCTTAATCTGAGACCCTCAGCTGAGGCTCTGTTGCACGTCCCACCACCCTGAAAGGCTAGGTTGGCAAGTATGCATGACAGGGTTTTCTCTGTAATGGTATGGCTTGAAATCTCTCCTACGAGAAGTCAGTCCTGATCTTTGGGTAGGCAGCTAAGACTATACGCTATCATATAGTCCTTTAGTCCCTAAAATGTAGAGAACCAGGTAGCTTCTCTGGCTGTTTTAATTGTAAAATAATAATAATAATCATAAAATTTATTTGTATCCCGCCTCTCCACATGGATCGAGGCAGCGAACAACATAAAATATATTATACATTAAAAGACACTAAAAACATACCCAATCCTCTCCACCCATCAACCCACCTAAACCAACCCCTTAAAATACACAGCAATTAAAATCCATCAATTATTATTTTCAGCTAATTATATGGATATTTTTTGTTTGTTTAAATTGGGGCAGGCTGTTGTGAGACACAGAGACCAATAGCTGCATTTTTGTGTGCTTTTATGGTGGTTTGGGTGTTCTGATGATTTTTGATTTGTATTTTTTTCTTGTAAAAATGGAGGGTGGAAATACATAGGTTTGGGGGAGTCCTGGGGCCCAGGAAAAAATAAAATTGCACTTTCCCCATCCTTAGTCTAGTAGACTGCAAAACTTCCTTGTCAACATAGGAACCTGGGCTTTGGATACAGCATAACCAAGCCTCTCCCTTCTCCCAGCTGCCCCATTTTAGTGGCCTATTTTTCTGAAGACATGTGCCTAGGATCACTGTTGTGAACTTTAATCATTTGTGTATTGTGTTCTTCTTGTAAATACAGAAATTGATTTAGATAGTTTTAAAATAATATTTTTGTATTTTTTTCTGTGTTTATATTTCATTGGGTGGAGTGGCAATAAACAAACACATATTCATTTTTAGAGCCAGTGTGATGTAGTCGTTTGACTGTTGGACCGTGATCCTGGATATCAGCCCATGGAAACCCACTGGGTGACCTTGGGTGCATCACACACTGTCATACCCAGAACACTCCGTGACAGGTTTCACCTTGGGGTCGCCATAAGCTGGCAATGACGTGAAAGCACACAATAACAACAAACTCTCAGATTCCCCCCTCTGGCCATGCAGGTTAGGGGATTCCGAGAGTTCAAAAGGTAACTTTCTGCCTCCAAAATAAAGCATACATTGTAATTTCCTTCATTTCCACTGCTTTCACATCCAAAGGAAAGTAAAACTTAGAAGGACAAAGCTAGACTCTCTCACTGCTTGGGAAAAGTAGGGACCAGGTGCTGACACTTATTAGACTATTTGTGAATTTTGAAAAGCCACCTGCAGCCGATGTGGCTTAATAGTTAGGGCAGGGGTGGGAATCTTCTAGATGTGATTGTATTAAAACAACTCTAGCCAGCATACTCTAGCCAACAAAAAGTAATGGTGAAGAATGCTGGGAGCTGCAATTCAGCACCATTGGAGGGCTGTATAACTCCTTCCCTTGGGCCAGGGTATCAGTCTAGAACTGGGGAGAACCAGGTTCAAATCTTCCCTCACCTATTACATTCACTGTGAGATTTTGAACCAGTCACTTCCTGAAAACCCAACCAACCTCACAGGGTACTTGTAAGGATGAAATTAGGGCAAGGGAAAGACCGTGCATAACTTCTTTGGGTGAAATGTGGAGTTACAAAGGCAGTCAGTCCACAAAACCTACCAATTGTGTGCCATCCATAAAGATACCTGGCACAGCTCTGAAATGATGTCTGACAATTTCAATCTGATGTTTCACAGAAACCAACCTTTCAAATGTCTTGACTAAAACATCTACCATCTCAGCCAGCTAGAAATGATGACAGTTGTAGTCCAACACATCTGAAGGGTCCTAGATTAGGGAGGCAGCTCTAGTAGAAAGTCAGTTCCAGGTGCTGAGAAATCTGAGTCAAAGTATGATGACCCCATCTCAACAGAATCTATCAGAACCCATTCCTCATCTTCCTTCCATTAGTATTCATGGGATGGATTTAAAACAGGCACCTACTGAAAGAGCGGCTGCTTAATCGCCTCTCCTTTGAGTGGATGAAGAGCCCCATTATAAGACATTCATTCACTCTCATTCAGCAGCCCCATTCATTCTGCTGACATTCACCAGGATTATTTTGATAGTGGGCAACAAGAGCATTGGTAGGAATTCATGGAGCTCAGGCATGCACAATACAACACGCACACATAGTGCTGTGATCTATCATTAGTTAAGGAGAACACTCCAGAGTGAATTACATCTTACAGCTGCTCAAACAGACTGGGAGTTCATCATGCTTCATGTTAGCTCAATGAAAAGCACTTGGAAGAGCATTCATTGGATGGCTGCTACACAACCAATATCAGGAATGGGTCCAGAAATCAAGAACCTGGCAGCGATGGGTCCAAGACCCTCAAAATCAATAGACTATTTGTTCAAACATCCACTGTCACAAAATGGAAGAGAACCAAAAGAAACTTTTTCCCCATTAGTTCCTCACACCCACCTACACCTTTTATTACAGTCTAGAAGGTCACAAAGTTTATAGCCTACTAGATCTGAGGCTCATCAATGAATCATCCTTAGAACATTATGCCCACTCAAAACAGGTGCAGCCATTCTGCTGCACAAAAAAGAACATACCCATGAACCCAAGTTAAATATTCCATGGGAGGGAGAAGTTTTCTGCGTATTTAATTATACAGAGTACCTCACTCTTCCAAATGATGTGCAACTAATGCCACAATTGAACTGGCACTAATTATGCCTCTGCTTTTCCTCTAAGGGAATTGGTGAATCCCTGTGGATTTGAGGTCTGCATTACTGTTACCCTTCAGTAGCTCTGGTCTCTAATGAGAGTCAGAGCTGCAGCAATTCTAGGCTCATTTCCTTGGATCTTCTGAGCCAAGCAGAACTCACAGGATTGCCATGTGCATCAGTGTCCCTTGGATTCAGAGGCAAGCAAATGTCAGAAATTCCTGAGAATTCCCATGCTCATTGTTTAATGTAAAGTTATTAAACTCTTTTGCTGGGAAACATTTATAAAGCAAACACATCCCCATGCGCTCACCAGTTCTGAGCCATTTCATAGAATACTGGGGCATAAGGAGCCAAAACACCATTATGTTTGTTAAGCTTCTTTTAAGGCAAGATCCTCCACACATCAGCTCATCCAGCACCTAATCTTGATCACCATATGCCACAAGCAAAAAGAGCAAACTCAAAACAGCAGCAAGACCAGTTCCCAGCATCTTCAGCTGAACAGATCAGGGAGTAAGCGATAGCAAAGATGTTCTACCCAAGAACCTGAAGAACTGCTTCCATTCATAGTAGACAAAACTGGACTAGACAGACACAGAATCTAAAAAGTATGAATCAGCTTCTTATGTTCCAGAGGAGATTACTCCAGATGAATCAAACCAGTCAGCCAGGTCAAAATACAGACTAGAGACTGAAACCTGTTTGTTAATGTTAATTCAATTATATCACATGGGAGGGGACCAGGATTTAATCCAGAAGGTCAAGTAGCTTCCCTTCCAACGAAACTATAGGTTTGTCTCTGTTTTGTTAAAAAATAGGATTCTGACAATTCCTGTAGAGTAGTGCTGACAATGAGTAGCATGAATATTTTTATGGGGCTGAAGAGTGGATGAGCCTGACTTACTTCAGTGTTTCTTCCAACCTTCTTCCTGTGTGTCTATGCAACTTCCTTTCTAACCTCCCTCATTTCCTTTTGCTGGGTGAGAAATGGGTTCATTAAAACATTCATGCAGCTCTTCTCCTCTTTCTCAAACCCAAACAGGGACAGAGGAGTGAAATCATGGATAGAATTTCTCAACTTTGTTCCAGTAAGATTTTAAGTGCAGAATATAAATTCAAACAACTGCTTAGAATCAACATAACAAAAGTAAACATACCCTTTCCAACATAAACATAATTAATACAAGCTCTTTTAGTTTTTGTAGTGTAAATACAACGTAGAGGCATTTTTTCATTAATTCTCTGGGAGAGACATACATCCAAAAAAGCAATTTTTCCCTAAACAGAACAGAAGGAGAGATGCTGGATGCAATTAGCCAGTTATCTAAGTTGCTCTCTAGGAAAATCTGCCTTGTGAGAATGCTTGCTGTTTGCCTCTGTCTATGCTCAACAAATCACACCCTCCAACTATTCTGATTTGGCAAGGGCAGTCTTGGTTAATCCTCTGCTATCCCACTTTTTCAGCTGCTTTTAAGATGTCCCAGTTTCTCTCCATTTGTCCTCAGCTTACTTCACTTGCTGCAAACTGAATTCAAAGTGCAAAAGCAGTTTGCACTTAACTCAGATGGGGAGAGGAGGCTCAGAGCCCTCTCCTTTCCAGTAAGCTCAGGCAAAAGGAAACTGCTGTAGCCTTGCATAGCTTGCATGTTCTTCCTAATAACTTTTGTCATCTTGACCACACTTTGATGTTGCTTGATTACACGTATCCCAGAGGAAAGAGCAGAGGAGAGTTGGGTCTGTGAAGACATCCTAGACTAGGTGTGTTTTACAGGCTTGTTTTTGCTGTGCTGGTTTTTGCTGTGCTTGTGGGGCTGTGCTTGTTTTTGCTGTGCTTGTGGGGCTGTGCTTGTTTTTGCTGTGCTTGTGGGGGCTGTGCTTGTTTTTGCTGTTATTTGCTTGCTATTGTTTGCTTGCTATTGTTCTGGCCGTGGGCTCTGCCTGATCACACGGTCTGACTAACAAGGGGGAGGAGGTAGCTAGCGGGAGGAGCTTTATTAGGAGCTACCAACGGGTCTCTAGCTCATTTCCCAGAGGAAAGAGCAGAGGAGAGCTGGGTCTGTGAAGACATCCTAGACCAGGTGTGTTTTACAGGCTTGTTTTTGCTGTGCTTGTTTTTGCTGTGCTTGTGGGGCTGTGCTTGTTTTTGCTGTGCCTGTGGGGCTGTGCTTGTTTTTGCTGTGCTTGTGGGGGCTGTGCTTGTTTTTGCTGTTATTTGCTTGCTATTGTTTGCTTGCTATTGTTCTGGCCGTGGGCTCTGCCTGATCACACGGTCTGACTAACAAGGGGGAGGAGGTAGCTAGCGGGAGGAGCTTTATTAGGAGCTACCAACGGCGTGCGCCTTTGGCGCGCGCACTCGACCTCCTTTACTTCAATCGTCCAAACTCTAACCTTTGACAATCAATAGAGCTAATTTCAAATAGAAAGCCCAATTATTCTTTCTCGAGCTTCTCCTGTACTACTCTCTGTAGTTTCAAGGATGGAAGGTGAGGGAGCTGCTGCAGTCACCTGTAACACTTGTGGCATGTTCCTTTTCTTCCCACAAGATGTTCTCGGATACACCTGCACCAAGTGCAAGCTGGTCACCTTCTTGGAGGAGAAGGTTCGCCAGCTGGAGGCACGAATTTCTGATCTCCACCTTATTAGGGAAGGGGAGGAGTTTTTGGATAGGGAAGAGAAGACCTACCGGAAATCCAAATACACCGAGGAGCTGCCAGATCAGGAAGCCAGTACACTGCCCCAGGAAACGGAGGCTTGGGCGAATGTCACAAGGAGGAGTAAAAGGACCAAAAAGGTAACAGAGACTCTTAACCTACACAATCGCTTTGATGTACTTGGACTTATAGACAATGAGGAGCACTACGCAGAGGGAACAGTATGCCAACAAGAAAGAATCCAACTTCGGCAACAGGAACTAGATCAACGCTCCCAGCCTCAACAGAATGCTCAGGCAGTCCTAGTAAAACACGCTTATCGAGGAGCCCAGGGGAAGCCTCAGAAGAGGCGAGTTCTGGTTGTTGGGGACTCTTTGCTAAGAGGAACTGAAACAGCAATCTGCAAAACGGACAAGCTCAATCGAGAGGTCTGTTGTCTTCCTGGGGCCAGGGTCAACCACATAATGGAGAGGCTAACCAGGCTAGTCAAGCCCACTGACTATAAGCCCCTCATTTTGGTTCATGTCGGAACCAATGACACTGCGAGGAGCAGCTTTTACCACATTGCAAAGGACTACGAGCATATGGGGACGAAGCTTAAGGACCTTGGTGCGCAGGTGGTCATTTCGTCTCTCCTCCCTGTTCAAGGATATGGCGCACGTAGGGAAAGGGCAATAGTAGAGGTCAACAACTGGCTCCGCACATGGTGCCACCAACAACGGTTTGGGTTTTTGGAACATGGCCTGAATTTCCATGACCATGGGCTTCTGGCGAGGGATGGGCTGCACCTCACAAAACTGGGCAGGAATGTTTTTGCAAACAGTCTTGCAAGGAAGATTAAGAGGTCTTTAAACTAAGATCCACTGGGGAGGGAGACAATATTATTCAGGTCAAGGACTCAGAGAACACAGGGGGAAAAGGCCCAAATGATACTGGACAAGTAGTACAAGCGGCCAATGGCGGGAGGACTAGAAACAATAGTACAGGACTTGCAGGAAGGGCCTGGGGACTTAAGTGTCTCTACACTAATGCAAGGAGTATGGGAAACAAGCAGGATGAGCTTGTACTCCTAGTACAAGAAAATAAATACGATTTGATAGGCATCACTGAGACCTGGTGGGATGAGTCTCATGATTGGAATATAGGGATAGAGGGGTATAGCCTATTCTGTAAAAATAGACCAAACAAGAAAGGAGGAGGAGTAGCCTTGTATGTCAAGGATGTTTTCACCTGTGAAGAGATCCAGGACTTAAACCCAGAAAGCCAGGTCGAGAGCATTTGGGTAAGAATTAAGGCAGTGAGAAACAATAGGGATATTCTGGTGGGGGTTTACTACAGACCTCCAAGCCAGGCTGAGGACTTGGATGACGCCTTCCTCAACCAAATGACTGCACATTCGAAAAGGAGAGATACAGTAATAATAGGAGATTTCAATTACCCGGATATATGCTGGCAGTCAAGCTCTGCCAAGACAGCAAGGTCCAGCAAGTTTCTTGCTTGTCTTGCAGACAACGTCATGGCCCAGAAGGTGGAAGAGGCCACAAGGGGATCAAATATTCTAGATCTGATCCTGACCAACAGGGACGACCTTGTTAATGAGGTAGAAGTGGTTGGATCTTTAGGGGGGAGTGACCATGCCCTGTTGGAATTTAGCATTCAGTGGGAAGGAGAAGATAAGGGTAGCCAGACACTCATCTTAGATTTTAAAAAAGCGGACTTCTGTAAACTTAGGGAGCTGCTGGCTAGAATTCCGTGGTCAGGAATAGTGAAAGGGAAAGGAGTTCAGGAAGCATGGGAGTTCCTTAAAAAGGAGATACTGAAGGCACAGTCTAAAACTGTGCCAATAAGGAGGAAAAATGGAAGGCATCTGAAGAAACCAGAATGGTTGACTAAAGAACTCTCAGCTGAGCTAAGAGTCAAGAGAAACATGTATAGGAAATGGAAGAAGGGGGAAACCACCAAAGAAGAATTTAAGCAAGTAGCTAGGAGATGTAGGGAGGAGGTCAGAAAGGCTAAAGCACAGAACGAACTTAGGCTGGCCAGAGACATTAAAAACAATAAAAAGGGTTTTTTAAAATATGTCCGCAGCAAAAGGAAAAACAAGGAGACAGTAGGGTCGCTGCGCAGAGAAGATGGCGAACTACTCACAGGGGGGAGAGAAAAGGCAGAACTACTTAACACCTTCTTTGCCTCCGTTTTTCCCCAGAAGGATACAAGCACTCAACCTGGCGGTTGGGGAGCAGGGGAGGAAGCAGAGGAAATGAGGCACATAATAAGTAGAGAGGTGGTACAGGAATACCTGGCCACATTGGATGAATTCAAGTCTCCAGGGCCAGATGAATTGCATCCTAGGATATTAAAAGAGCTGGCAGAGGTCATTTCGGAACCGCTTGCTATAATTTTTGAGAAATCTTGGAGGACAGGAGAAGTTCCAGCAGACTGGAAGAGAGCAAATGTTATCCCCGTCTTCAAGAAGGGAAAAAAGAGGACCCAAATAATTATCGCCCAGTCAGCCTGACATCAGTACCCGGAAAGATCCTGGAGCAGATCATTAAGCAGTCAGTTTCTAATCATTTAGAAAGCAATGCGGTAATCACGAGAAGTCAACATGGATTTCTCAAAAATAAGTCATGCCAGACTAATCTTATCTCTTTTTATGATAGAGTTACTAGCTTGATAGATGAAGGGAATGCTGTGGATGTAGCATACCTTGATTTCAGTAAGGCCTTCGACAAAGTTCCCCATGACATTCTTGTAAAGAAGCTAGTAAAATGTGGGCTGGACAGGGCTACTGTTATTTGGATTTGTAATTGGTTGACCGACCGAACCCAAAGGGTGCTCACGAATGGCTGCTTTTCATCCTGGAGAGAAGTGACTAGTGGGGTGCCACAGGGTTCTGTCCTAGGCCCAGTGCTGTTCAATATTTTTATCAATGACTTGGATGAAGGAATAGAGGGCATGCTCATCAAATTTGCAGATGACACCAAATTGGGAGGGGTTGCTAATACGCCAGAGGACAGGATCAAAATTCAAAATGACCTGGATAGATTGGAGAGCTGGGCCAGGGCGAACAAAATGAAATTCAACAGAGAGAAATGTAAGGTCCTACACCTAGATAGAAAAAATGGAATACAGAAATATAGGATGGGGGACAAGTGGCTGGATAGCAGTACGTGTGAAAGGGATCTAGGAGTCTTCATAGACCACAAGCTGAACATGAGTCAGCAGTGTGATGCGGCAGCCAAGAAAGCCAATGCAATTCTTGGCTACATCAATAGGAGTATGGTGTCTAGATCGAGGGAGGTACTGGTACCACTCTACTCTGCTTTGGTTAGACCCCATCTTGAATACTGTGTCCAGTTCTGGGCACCCCAATTCAAGAAGGATATTGACAAGCTGGAGCAAGTCCAGAGGAGGGCGACCAAAATGGTGAGAGGCCTGGAAGACATGCCCTATGAGGATAGACTTAGAGAGCTGGGTATGTTTAGTCTGCAGAAGAGGAGGTTAAGAGGGGACATGATAGCCGTGTTTAAATATTTGAAGGGATGCCACGTAGAGGAAGGAGGGGGCTTGTTTTCTGCTGCTCCAGAGACCAGGACAAGGAGCAATGGATTCAAGCTGCAGGAAAGGAGATTCCACCTGAACCTCAGGAAGAACTTCCTGACAGTCAGGGCTGTCCGGCAATGGAATCTGCTGCCTCGGAGTGTAGTGGAGTCTCCTTCCTTGGAGGTTTTTAAGCAGAGGCTTGATGGCCATCTGTCGGGAGTGCTTTGAGGGTGTTCCTGCATGGCAGGGGGTTGGACTGGATGGCCTGTGTGGTCTCTTCCAACTCTACATTTCTATGATTCTATGATTCTATGATCTGTGCAGTGTTGGAGGGTGTGATGTGTAGAACTGTAAATACAGTACAATATTGCAAAGACACACAAGTTTCTAATTCTCCCTCATCCAAAGAAAAGATATTTCTGTAGCCTGCCTGAGCTTGAGATTTCTCTCCTTTACAGAATCACTAATACCGTTTCAAAGCAGACTCTTCTTGGCAATAGTGTCCATCAAGGTATGAATCTACCAATCTGACTGGTCACTAGTTCTGAGGGAAATGACAGACCCCACCTTTGGCTGTTACCACTGCAAATTATCCACCAAAATATGAAAGGGGCTGCGTGGGGTGAAAGCTCTTTAATTTTAGATTTGAGAAGTTAGTGGCTGCGCCATACGGGAGTTGCCATGGAAACTAGGTCCTATTTGCAATCTCTCCCTTTCCACCTCTAAGTAATGAGACAGCAAACCTTTCTACTATGGGGAAATAGGTCTTAGGTTCAAAATTAAACTCAAACAATTTAACAATCACTTGGGAACCTTCTCACTGTTTAGTTATTGTCTGTTCACAAGTGACTGCACAACAGTTGGAATCAAAAACATGCGCAGTTTGGACATTATTTGACCAGATCACAAATTCCAGAACCCTCTAGCCACCCTCACCACTGGCCATGTTAGCTGGAGGGATACATAGTCTAAAAAAGTAACATTTCCAAACTATGATCTGACCACATCTCCTCCAACTAGGAGAGGAGAATATGCTAGCCCATACTGATTTATAAGAGAGACTGGACATGAACAGATGAGGCTTTTATTGTGCGAACACTCCTGACAGAATTTTATCTGGTGTCCAGACTAGAGACAGACACAACAGGTGTTTAAACCTCTGTTTCATAACTATGTTCTGCCCAGTTTATGTATCAGCCTGCAAATAAAATAAACCTGCATAAAAATTCACATTTATTTTCATTAAAATTTCCCCTAACAGGAGTATCATACACACATTCCCCTTCTTCACATGCATAACTACATGCAACTTTCATGAACACAGGTATTTTTTTTTTCAGCCCCCTACTCCACTATGAAAACCAAAGAAGTTTGTAAGATGACTATTTCAACTTGCATATTAATCCTGAAAACATCAATGAAGTTTGCTTGCTCAAAGATGCAGACTGAATAATATTCTCCATTGTTCTTAAGCCAGGTATCACTGTCTTCCACTGTTAACCTTTGGTGTTCTACTCCTTACCTTTTTTTTTCTTTTTGGTACCACAGAAAATTTATTAAGCAGGGAGGGAATAGAATATCTGAACAGTACCTTTTGAAGAGCTAAGAATAACTAATCTGTCCAGCTTTTTATATTACCCACCTGCCCCACGACTCTGGTAATTCCTCCACCATCCTTCCTCTTCAGTCATCAGTCTATGAATTCACAGATCCTGTGCACCTTGAATTTGTGCTAACATTGCTGGGTGTCCATTATCGTAAGTAATGTCCCTTATTTGAGGGCCAAAAAGCTTGCTCCCTACAGTGCTGGCAGACATCCCTTATTATAAGGGACATACCTTATTTCAAGGCTGGAAAGCTTTCTCTTTTACATAGACTAAATGAGATATTGCAAAATCCTGTATTTTGGGTTTTGGGCCCAGCATAAATACAGTGATGTGTGTATCATGTAATTTATGAATACAGACAATATGTTAATTTTACAGAGAAATACATGACTAAGTGAACTGAAATCAGTACAGTAGATCCCCCATATCCACATGACTGGTGTCCATGGTTTCACTTATCCACACTGAAATGTAGTCTAAAAACATTTTGTCCCTTTTTGGACCAAACGTTGTTAATTTTTATGTTTTTTAAGTTGTAACCTGGCTTTGGACTGCAAATAATGGCTACAAAGACTTCTTTCTCTTAGCTTCTAAAATTCTGTAAAGTTTCAGGGCCTCCACTCCAAGCTGCATAGGCATCTCAATACCTATGTTGTTCATCTCATTAAAAAAACTAAACACAGTCTTTTGTTATCCACATTTTTTTTTATCTGTGGTAAGTCCGGGGATGTATCCCCTGTGGATACAGGGGACCTACTGTATTTTCATTTTGGCATTTCAGTAAAACTTGTTAATAGTGGCTCCCTGATTCCCAAGCCTGTGTGCCATGAGACAACATGACTCATAGAAAAAGTGGAAGGCTACAGGAAAAATGGAGGTTGCATTACAGGTGGATTAATTCAATCAAGGAGGCCACAGCCCTCTGCTTGTAAGATCTGGAAGTTTCTCATTCACAGGGTTGACGTAAGTCAAAGTTGACTTGACAGCATATAAACACAACATTCAAGGTCCACCAATTAGAGCAGGGGTGAAAATCACAGGGCTTGCCAGCTGCATGGGTTCCTCTTCCCACACTTTGTTTTGCCAAGCCTGTAAAAAGGCAGTTTCATTAAAACAGTAGGGAACTTTTAGTTTTGCCTTTTGGGACAGCAGCAGACCTTAGGTTGTCCAGGAAACCAAAAACTGGCCCTTGAACTTCCAAAGCTTATCCACCCCAGAACTAGTGTCTGGTGCAAAGTATAGACACTTATGTAATGTTATGTACTGGATAACCCACACTCCACAAAAGTCACTCAGAGGTAGGCAGTAAATTATTTGTGTGAGATGAACATGAGCAACACAGCACACGTCCACAAAAGTTGCTGAAAACTAAAGCATCCATGCAGCTTACAATGTTTATAGGTTAACATTCCAAATAAAGCATGCGAAGCAACGATTGGTGAAAATCACAAATCCATGCACCTTTGCAGTAATTCTCAGACCTGTGCCTGCTCCACACTTCCCCTCATCTTTGACCAGTTTGACCCAATCACATATTTATCTCACAGACATCAAGTTCTCAAAACAACGAGTCTATCCTGGCTATGCTTGGTCAGGCTTCAGCTCCTGTGACGGAACTATAGGGGGAAAAAATCTTTTGCTTAGATAGCCTTTAGAGATAGCTTGCTTTATAGCCACAATGTAACAAATGCTAATTAATGTTTGTAACAATGTATTGAATATCAATCAGCTTGCAATGATGTATTTCAGTAGTGGGGAAGATCTGGGCTGAGGATCAAAGATTTCAGTTAATACCCAAAGATTTCAGTTAATACCCAGGGGCATTAACCCAAGGGAAAATGTCAAGGTCAGAGAGTGTTTGATCCCAGGAATACATTGTAAAAGAAATCTGAAGGGCAGATAAGGAACCTGAGAAGATTTTAGGTTCTCAATATCAAAATGTGTAAATATCCGCCCTGCCTGGGAATTGTTTGAGGTTTGGGAAAATAGGATGACAATTATGGCCCCACCAATTGAAGCTGTTGTACCTAAATGTAAATGCTCCTATATAACCTGATTGCTAACCGGTGTACCTTACTGTTAGCAACTTACTTGAGCTGTTGCGTCACTGGCTTTATCTCAGTAAAAAAGCTGCTGCTAAACTCTTGAGTGTTTTTTGGGAAAGCCAGCACATGACATACTATCATTTTCACCCTTATCTGTCCTTCACCCCCTCATCAGATACATTGTTGCAATGATCAATTAGCAATATATACTTTCTAACAATTAGAGCAAAGCTTAGCAGCTTACATTCTAACTACTAGCACAATGGTTAAATATGCTGGCCCAATACACATCCAGCAGACCATAATCACTTCCCATGGCAGGGGCTTTGCAATCTGACATCCTGCCACGCTGAAGTCTTACTTCTTCCCTCACCCTGCTTAATGAGGGTAAGCTAAGTGAAACCTCTCAATTAATTGGGGTGCTTTGACATGTTGTATGTCCACTCATTCCCTTTTACTAGCTGATAGATATTTCCAGTGGACTAAATACTGCAATTGCTTTCTGTGTTTTCTTGAATACAAGATGTCAGATATTTCAAAATATTGGTCTTGTCCCACCATGATGGAGGGGGAGGTGTCTCAGGCTCTGGTCACCATTCATCTGTTTCAGTCACTGGTTTGAATAAGCTGAAATGAAACACAGGATGGATTTTCTTGTAAAATTTAGGCAGTTCCAACTCCACTGTCACTGCATTGATCAATCTGTTAAGTTTCCATGTACTTGGATGGTTGAAGGCACTTAAGGAACTTTGTGGACTTTGCTTTCTGGCTTGATGCCCCACCCTTTGTGTCATTTACAATCTGCTTGCCTGCTGTACATGGCCATGGCATAGTCTAGAACAGATATTATGACTGACCATGCCACTTTGACTTTGCTGGCCCATTTGGCCACAAGTGGGGGAGGGGTCAGTCTGGATGACCTCAAGGGGTGGCAGGTGTTTTAGCATTTTGCCACACACAATTTCAAACAGGTCATCCCCTGTACTTTGATGCATTGCATTGTTGTATGCCATTTCTACAAAAGGTAACAGACTGTCTGAATTATTTTGCTGATAATATAAACAGGACAGGTATTGTTACAGCACTTGATTCACTCTCTCCATCTGTTTCTAGATGATGAGCTGTGCTTATCTCTTGCTCCACTCCTAAGAATCTGAAAAAGCTCAAAAAGCTTTCCAAAACTGGAATGTGAACTGAGTTCCCACATCCATGATTATCTTGAAGAGTACCCAATGTAATTGGTACACTTCTTTAGGATCATCTTTGCCAGCTGCATGGCTGTGGTGGATTCCTGTTAGGTCCACTTGCTGCTGTTGCTCTTGGTCTGTGGTTTCACAGGAAGGCTGTGCTCCAGCATAAGGTAAGTTTGTGTCTGTTGGGATAAACTTCCCCAGTCTCAGAGAGTTTGTTGGGTTAAAGCTGCTTGTTTGTGTATTTCTGTGAGCTGAGAGGAGTCTTGCTTGCTCCTGTACTTGTTAAGGTTTTGTTGTTCGATTGTGTTTTAGTGAGATTGTGTTTGTTGGGGTAAGGCTGATTGCTTGTGTGCTCATCAGGGCCCTATTGTTCTCTTTTGTGTACACCCAGAGGAAATGAGTCAGAGACTTGGTTGGAGGTGGTGCTAGCAACCACTAGCTCACTATGTAACTGCAGCCCCAGTCCCTGCAGCTCAGTGAACAGGCAACAAGGCCAACAGGCATTTTGCATGGATATTTGCATGGACATGGAATGTGTCCAGAAGAGGGCGACCAAAATGGTGAAGGGTCTGGGAGCCATGCCCTATAAGGAGCATCTTAGGGAGCTGGGTATGTTTAGACTGCAGAAGAGAAGGTTAAGAGGAGACATGATAGCCATGTTTAAATATTTGAAGGGATGTCATGTTGAGGAGGGAGTGGGCTTGTTTTCCACTGATCCAGAGACCAGGACAAGGAGAAACTGATTCAAGTTGCAGGAAAGGAGATTCCACCTGAACCTCAGGAAGAACTTTCTGACGGTCAGAGCTGTCCAGCAGTGGAATATGCTGCCTTTGAGTGTGGTGGAGTCTCCTTCTTTGGAGGTTGTTAAACAGAGGCTGGATGGCCATCTGCTGGGAGTGCTTTGATGTGTGTCCTGCATGGCAGGGGGTTGAACTGGATGGCCCCTGTGGTCTCTTCCAACTCTGTGATTCTATAATTCTATGATTTAGGAGAGGTGTTTTGAGGAGGAGCCCCAGAGTTCTGTTCCAGTGTGCACACAGGACTACCGAACATGAATGGTGAAGGAGCTGCTGTAGTCACCTACAACAGCTGTGGTATGTTTGTGTTCTTGCTGGAGGATGTGGGGTAGCTGCACATGCTGCAAGTACAAGTTGGTTGCTCTGCTGCAGGAGAAGCTCCGGCAACTTAAGGTCCATGTATCCACTCTTCTGCATATTAGGAAACATGAGGTTTTCTTGGACAGAGCAGAGCATACTGGAGGATGAACACACAAGGAACATCTCTGAGGATGAGGTCAGTTCCCAAACTCAAGAGGCAGACAACTGAAGGAATGTGACACATAGAAGTAGAAGGATCAGGGATCTTTCTCTGCGTTTGGAGATACAGAATTGATTTGAAGTTCTCTTTCTTATCAGTGAGGACAAGGGACAGGAGCAACAGTGTCAATCCTCACAGAACATGCAGGGGATCTTAGAAAATTCAGTACAAGGATTGGCCCCTGCTAATCCCCAAAGGAGGCGTATAGTAGTAGTAGTAGGGGATTCTCTGCTGAGGGGGGACAGAAGCAGCAGTTTGTGGGCCTGATAGGATGTCTCATGAGGTGTGTTGTCTCCCTGGGGCAGTGATGTACACAGTTGCTCACAAAACTGGTCAAGCCCACTGACTGTTATCCCTTCATTTTGGTCCACATGGGAACCAGTGACACTGCAAGGAACAGCTTTCAAGAGATCATTACAAGGCTCTGGTTAGAATGCTGAAAGAGAAAAACCGGGGAGGTAAATAACTTGTTCCACAGATGGTGTCACCAGGAACAGTTTGGCTTCTTGAACCATAGTTTAAGAAGAATCCACAGTTTCATGAAGATGGACTTCTGGCAAGTGATGGGTTACATCTCAAAGCAGTTGGCAGGAACGTTTTTGCTAAGATTCTCAGAAACCTAATCAGAAGGGATTTAAACTGAATTATGTGGGAGTGGGGTGGGGGGGAAGTATTCTTGAGGTTAGGATTTCATCAAGTGCAATTTGGACATTATAGTCCAAATCTTGTAGGGAGAAAGGGGCATCCAGTACAGGAACCCAACAGTGGGAGGAGAAGAAACTTAACTAAGCAGCTAAGGTGAGTGAGCCATGGTCTCAGATGCCTCTACACCAATGCATAGAGCAAGGGAAATAAATAGGATGAACTTGAACTTGTAGCACAGCAAAGTAAACATGATACAATAGGTATCACTGAAACCTAGTTAGATGAATGTCATGATTGGAATATAGCAATAGAAGAGTATAACTTATTTCAGAGAAACAGACCAAACATAAAAAGAGGAGTAGCAGCACAGAGACATTTACACCTCTGAAGAGATCCATGACTTAAATCCTGGTAGCCAGGTTGAGAGCATCTGGGTAAAAATTAAGGGGGAGGGAAAAAAAGTGATGTCACTGTGGGGGTCTACTACAGACCTCCAAGCCAGACTGAAGGCTTGGATGATGCCTTCCTGGAAAAGATGACCAAGCATTCAGAGATGCAGTAGTAATGGCAGATTTCAACTATCCTTATATTTGTTGGAAGTCAAACTCTGCCAAGAGTATCAGGCCTAACAAATGTCTCCCTTGCCCTGCAGACAATTTCATAGTCTAGAAGGCAGAGGAGGGAGTAAGGGGGACAGCTATTTTAGATCTGTTCCTAACCAATAATCATGACCTAGTTAATGAGGCAGGGGTGGCTGGATCCTTAAGTGGAAATGACCATGTTCTCCTGCAATTTATTATACAGCAGAAAGCAGAAGCCAAGCATAGTCAGACACCCTTTCTAGACTTTAAGAAAGCTGGTTTTAGTAAACTTAAGGAAATACTGCCAGTGATCCCATAGTCAGGAATAATAAAAGGGAAGAGAATTCATAATGGATGCGAGTTGTTTAAAAGTGAGATATTGAAGACACAATTTCTAACAATTCCAATGAGGAAGAAAAAGAATCCAGGACGGATGTCTAAAGAATTCTCGATGGAGCTAAGATTTAAAAGGGACATCTACAAGAAATGGAAAAAGTAGGAAACCACCAAGAAGGAATTCAAACAAATAACCAGCAAGTGTAGGGAGAAAGTCAGAAAAGCTAAAGCTCAGAATAAGCTCAGGCTTGAGAGGTTAAAAACAATTAAGAAGGTTTTTTTTGTTTTTTGTTTTGTTTTTGGTTACAGGGCTCTTTTGGTTATGTCCATAGCAAAAGGAAGAACAAGAAAATGGTAGGGAGGTTTATGAACAGATGAAAGTTGCCCAGTTCAGGAGCTTTCACATCATACAGCTCCATCAGTCAGTTGCAAGCCCAGCCCTCCAACTATGCCACCATACTCCTACTTTTGTTTCCTCAGAGGGGAAAGTATGCTCCCATTTAGCCATAAATCCAGTTACTTGTATTTATGGTATGGTAGAGGCTTGTCCTGGCTATCCAACATGGCTTTCAGCTGTCCTCCTGCAGGAACTGGGGCACTGATGGTGTGGGCAGTGGTGCAGGCCCTGTCTCATCTGGCAGTGGTGGACCCACTGGTCTTGGGACCCCATCTTCCGGTGTCAGTCCTCTAGTGCCTAGGGCATTTGCCCCTGTTACTTCTGCCCCAGCATTTTGGCTTGCTCACATGGTCATCCATATCTGTTGAATCATCCCTCTGGCCTCCTCCAAATCTTCCTGCAGCCACTGGACTTCCGCTTCCAGGCTGGAGTCCTGGCTGCCCTGCAGTATAGTTCTGCCAGGTTGAACATCCCATTCCAATACCTGGCTGGCCTGGTAGTGAAGGCACAGTGGATTCCTGCCTGGAAACTGGGGCTGCCCGCTGCTCCTGCTGGGGTTCTTACCCACTGATCCACCATGGGCTGGATGCTCCAGGCTGACAATGGTGTGACCACTGCTGTCCCTGACCCCTGAGGCCCTTTCATTTTGGGGCAGGCTCCCAGGTTGGGGCTATGTAGTTTCTTGCCTGTGTCCTTGTCATCTTCCAGTTGTGAGTAGTCTGTCCAATCTTGTGATTCCTTCTCTGTCTGCATGGTTCAGCAGCAAAGCTGTCCCGCTCATGCCGCCTGAACAGGGAGTCTCAGCAAAATGTCACATACTGGATAACTCACACTCCACAAAATCACTTTGAGGGTAGGCAGTAATTTATTTGTGTGAGATGAACATAAGCAACACAGTACACTTCCACAGAAGCTGCCAAGACTAAAGCATCCATGCAGCTTACAACTTTTATAGGTTAACATTCCAAATTATGGTGCACAAAGTAGTGATTGGTAAAGGCCATAAACCCAGATATAACACCACCTCCCCAATGGTTCCCAGACTCATGCCTGCTCTATATGTCTCTCCTACCCTTCAGCAGTTTGACTTTATTGCATATTTCCTGCCCCTTGTCTTGCAGACACCAGGTTCTCAAAACAATGAGCCTCCCTACTTTCTTTTTTGACCTTATTTGTTCTTCCTCCTCACCAGATACATTGTTACAATCAGCAATTAGCAATGGATGCTTTGTAACAGAGCAAAGTTTAGCAGTAATACAGAACAGCTACTTACACAATGGTTAAATACATTGCCCCCAATATACATCCAGCAGACCATACTCCTTTCCCATGGCAGGGACATCACAATCTGACAAAGTAAAAGAGTTCTGAGAACAGGGTTTGGTTCTGAACATAAAAACTGAACAGAGATAACAGTCTTTCCAGTGAACCAGTGATTTAACAGACTAGCATGCTCTTGCAAGGAATCTCCTTTGTTCATGTAATCTTGATTTCCTTTTGGTAGTTCCCTGCCCTCCAGCCATCCCAGCCAACAGCGTCAGCCACTGTCTTCTCCTGCTATGTCTGCTATTTGAGAATGAGCAACCATAACTTCTCATACTTGGCAGTTCAACAATGTAACAAACAAAATATATGCACAGCATTCCATAATTCCAGCTACCCCTTCTGAAAAGGGTACCACAGACCTGTAAAAAGATAAGGCAATCCAAATTATACATGAGTTCTCTCTAATCTACGATATAGAATGAGTTGTTTTCAAAAATCCCCAAGATTCTCTCTTTTCTATTCCTTCAGATTTTCTCACACTTTCTGGCAAACTGGCATATTACAAAACATGGTATCAGTAAGGTGGACATGATGTTTAAACATTACATCATGATGCTGTGGAAATTGTTTTGCTTCAAGGAAGACAAAACACAGCAACTTTGTATGGTTCTCTGATATGCAGAAGTAGGTGTTCAAAGCTAACAGGTGACCTTTCTAAAGCTTCACAGTAACTATGATAGACTCTCAAAAAAATAAAATAAAGTAAAATAAAACAAAACAAAATAAAATAGAGTACTAGTGACTTGAAAGTTTCCGGAGACTAGAGTTCCTCCATACATTTGCTGATCCTCTCTCTGCAGCAATTCTTAACAGTTAACACCAGAGCCAGATATTTTCAAGACTTAATTTACCCTCTTCAAGCAAAACTTTGAGTTCCATTTCACTCTGACAAATACATTAAGACTTGGCATTGCAAGTCTACAGCTAGTAGATTTGTTCTCTTCCATTTGCTTCTAAACAGTTCTATCCATCTGAATACTAAACACTCATCAAACATTTTTCCAGAACTTTTAGTTCTGTGACACTCATACCCTCTATAACATTTCTGTGTAATAAATAAAATCCTTATAGTGTAGGTCAGAAGCAACAGCGTTAAAGGCTGGTAATTCAGCATCAGGGCACTCAATATGCATAAAGCACATTTGGCAGCAAGAGTGATCTAGGATCTAGATGGGCAATGTAGTCTGACAAAGGTAATAAATGATTATATCACATGCCAAAGTGACCCAGAATTTGTTATTTTTAGAACTTTATGTCTTCAGTATTATCAAGTCATGGATATTTATCACTGTCATTCTCTCAGCGTCTGTTGAGCCTTTATTATCTCATGAGCTTTTGTTTGGAATGCAATTCACAATTCATTTTAAACAATCTTCTCTACCACCTGCTATTGGCACACTGCCATTCTGTGAGTACTTCTTTGCCTTTTTTTTGTATACTCCCAACACAGTACCAGCAGCACACACAAATCTTTCCACTCCTTGCAACCTCTAATGATCCTAATTCTAAAAATATTTTTACAAGAAACTTCACATCAAGCTTTATTCCTTGATTGGAACTGATGCCCTTTTCAATTTTTCATTCTTCCCCTATTCTGCTAGTCAAGTCTCTCTTCTGGCAAAGTAATTCTAATTCATACTGAAGGATGAAACTGTAATTTGAGACAACAGTAGTCACAATAGCTGCCAGTGATGACCACTTGGCAAATACACCTCAATGTAAGACATTTTGTAGCAGCTCATTGAAATTTTTTATAATTCTGTGTTGCCTATTTTTTTAGCACTTGACACTGAATCTGAATGGGTCTTAGAGCAAATCAAGCCTGAGCTCTCACTAGAAGCAAAGATGAATATGCTGAGGCTGTCTTACTTTGCACATATCAGGGGATGACATGCCTTATGGAAAAGTGGCAAAGTGGAAAGCAGTAGGAAAAAGAGAAAGAATGCTTTTCAGGGGGATTGAGGAAGCCACAACTCTGAGTTTGCCCTGAACAGAGCAGCTGATGACTGGAGCTCTTGGAGAATGCTCTTTCATATGGTTGCCATAAGTCGAAGTCAACTTGATGGCAAACAAAAACAGCAACAACATTGTATCTCACCTAAACAAAGGCATCAGTAATAATAATAATAATAATAATAATAATAATAATAATAATAATTTTATCTTTTGCCTCTCCACACGGATCGAGGCGGCAATTAACAATCCATCAACTACTGTTAGCAAAGCACCAAGGCAATAGACGGGAGGCGATGGAAATGCTAGTCTGGGAAGGCCTGTTGGAAGAGATCAGTCTTGACTGCACTTTTAAAGCTGTCAAGACTGGTAATATGCCGGGTCTCCTCTGGCAGACCATTCCATAGCTTGGGAGCGATAGAAGAAAAGGTCTTCTGGGTAACCGCAGCCAGCCTAGTTCTGACTGGCTGCAGTAAGTTCTTCCCAAAACATCAGGAAACTTTATTAACAGCATCTCCCAAGCTACTTGCCTCTACCTTGCTTTGTACTTAGAGATGGGGTTGTGGAAAATTTTGGAAAAGACTATATTGTAAAATTCACTAGGAACAGGGAAATGATGCCAATGATATGTTAAGCAAGTAATTCTACAGTAGTGCAAGGGAATCTACAGACAGTGACAATGAAACTGGGGGTATCCCAAAGATCTCAGCTGAAGAGAGATATATGGAAACAAATATGTGGACAACCACAGGATCCTATGCACAGTTTCTTGAGTCTGCTAAAATCACTATATCAACAGTTTTCGGTGTCCTTTCTCTTTAAATTCAAACAAATATGAGAAACAAGTTACATATTACAACATGTTTTGGTAAAAATTTAAAATGCAAGAATTCAATTAAAATAATTTCCACATGAAACTCAGTATTTGTCTACTATAATATTTAAGCCACATTAAGTGTGTTTTATTTATTTCCTTTTCAAATACTTATGGACTGGTGGTGTAAAATGCCTTGTGAATAAGTATGTCAAATGAACATGCTGAATCAGAACACATTCTATAGGCCATTGCGGGGAAAATTAGAAAAAATTCATTTTCCAACTCAACATTTTTGGGAAAAGTCAATAGACTGGCATATAGGATTGTCCTCTGCCTCACAGGATAACTAACTAACTAGCTCTTATATCAGCAGTTAAGCCCCCATTGGTAGTTAAGCCTTGAACCTCCATTTGCCTCTTCAACCCTTCTACTCTTTAAGATAGTAGGATTGCTGCAAAGGAGAAGAATTCCAGCAAGAAAGGTTGATAGGAAATATTCCTGACTCACAATTCTATTAAAATCAGTTATAAACCCTGCGATTTTATACATGTTCCTTCTTCCATTTGGATCTGAGAGAGCTCAAAGATAATAATTACTGGGTCAGTTCAGCCCACCTTTTAAAATACACTAGGTAGATCAAGGCCTGCCCTGAATTCTACCCCTGTAGGTCTTAGACAAAATGGCTTCCAAAAAATCCTGGAAATCTCCTCCTCCTCCGATGTGTCTCCTCTCACCATCCACACAGGAGGTTGAAAGCCTTGATTCTCCTTAAAATAATTGGTCTAATGAAGCCACATGGATAATCTACTTTAGTGCTGTTGCTGTGTACTCGCAACTTGTTACTGACATATCTACCAAGGGGTTTTCTTGGCAAGACGGGTTCAGAGGAGGCTTGCCATTGTCTTACTCTACATCTAAGAGAGTGTGATTTGTTCAAAGCCACCCAACAGGTTTCCATGGCCAAGCAAAGATTTAAGCCCTGGTTGCCCAGAGTCCTAGGCCATTTCCACACTAGACTGTTATAGCGCTTTATTCCACTTTCAACATCCTATGGAATCCTGGGGTTTGCAGTTTAGGGAGGGGTTGGCTGGCCCCTCCCTAAACTGCAAACCCCAGGATTCCATAGGATGTTGAAAGTGGAATAATAGTGCTATAACAGTCTAGTGTGGAAATGGTCCTAGTGCAACACTCAAAGCACTACACCACATTGGCTTTCAGGATAGGATATCCTAAATCACAGAATAGAAGAAAACACAAACAACATCTAAACCTGTATTTTGTCTTCCAAGAAGTAAACTGGGGCCAAATAAAATTAAAAGAGCAGTTCAGAAAAAGAGGAATTTTGAGTAAATATGTGTACCTACGTGGGCAGCCATGAAGGCTGGGGGAGAATTTTCCTCACACTATGTGTATTTAAAATGCCCTGTGCTAGCCATTTATCCTGATGCAGGACATCCAGGGCTAGAGTATGGATTGTTCAACAGATGGCAGCCCTGACTCTACTTCAAGACCTTCAGTGAGAGACAGTCCACCATTCTCAAAGGTAATTGGCCCCACAGCCAAATACTCATATTAACAAAAAAAAAAAAATTATTCTAATCTACACTTCTGCAACTCAAGGCCATTAGACCTACTCCTGCCTACCAGGTCAGCAGAGCTTCATTCTCCTCTAGGTCATCTCATGTATTTAAAGAGAGCTTCAACAGCTTTCTCCACAGATTTTTCTATCAGTATGAAAGCTAGCATGGTGCAGTGGTTTGAACATTGGACTATGACCATGACAACCAGGGTTCAGTCCCCCACTTGGCCATGCAAACCCACTAGATAACCTTGGGCACATCACACAGCCCACAGAAAACCCTGTGATAGGTTCATCTTAGGGTTGCCCTAAGCTGGAAATGACTTGAAGGTACACAACAATGATGGAAAAGTTAAATAGAGGTGGGAATGTTCTGGGCATTGCCTCCTGTGGCAGGCTGCATGCACACATACCCCAAATCAAAACCTGAAATAGCCAGAAGCCCACATCCAATTTCCTACTCACATGAGGAAGCATGGCGAAGGGCTGTTGCATTGACATTCTGCTCCATTGTTTTCTAAAGACATCTGGTTGGCCTCCTTGGGAAGCAGGATGATAGAATAGCTGCACCTCTGGTAAGACTCTGTGTGGCTCTTCTAACCTCCTTCTCTTTCACTTCTGCCTCACTGCATCAGGAGATGCCCACAGCAAGTCAGCTATCTTTGTTCCAGGACACAGCATACTCTTTGTCACTGAAACTGGATCTTCATCTTTAAATTAAGCATTCATCCCACATTCTAGACTGTTCCTTCTGAAACATTCTTTTTTAAATGAACTAATAAGGGAGGGAGAATTTCACCCACCACACAAATTATCCTTGAAATATGTTGCTATGGAATGGAACAATGGGTGTATAGGAGAACTGGAAAAGAGACAACAGACAGACAACCTTGCAAAATCATCATCATTACGAACTGTTAAATAATATTCCAACTTTAACGCTTCTAATGTCATGGTAACAACTTTGCTACTCTTATGTTTGGATCTGTTTAAAGTTCATGTGTTCTGCTTGAGGCTGAAATAAGAACAACTCTTAAACTACAACTGTTGCAAAATGTAGCTGTTGGCCTCTCACTGGATGCTGAGAAAGACTTTACAACCAATATTTAATTATAGTTTGCAATTCTGGTGTTCTAGGCAGGCAAGTGCAAACCGAAGAGTTAAACTGAAGGGCAGAGCAGATGTTAAAATCACAGTCAAAAAGACGAAAAGGAGGGGAAGATTAACCTAAACAAGAGGCACAGTGAAACAAAACAGAGCACTAAATTGCCAATAAAGAGGGCGCCAGCCTAGCCTCCAAAGTAAGAGAGTTCTACTGTTATAGTGCCATAACTGAAAACACCCTGTCCTGTATCCCAGCCAAATGAACCTCTGCTGGCAATGGGACATGGGCAAGGCGTTCTGCCAGTGAGGCTACAACTATGCTTTACTAAGAATGTAGGAAGAGCCCTATTGCATCAGGCACAAGGTCTGTCTACCTCAGCATACTGATTGCATAGTGGCTAACTTACCTATGAGAGGTCCACAAGGAAGATGTGTATACAAAAGCATCCTGACATATAGAGACAAACTACAGTCCTCCCTCCACATTCGCAGGTTTGACCTTTGCAAATTTGATTATTCATGAGGTGCTCGCCAGCCTCCCCCCACTCTCCCCCTCCCATTCCCTGGCCTCTTGCCCTGGAGTGCTGACTCCCTTCTCTGTGTCCTAGCAAAAGGCAAGTGAATGTGAAGGGGAAAGGTTTGCATGAGCGCAAGCCTTTCCTGCTCCATTCACTTGCCTTTCACCTGAGAATGCAGAAAGAAGGCAAGAGAATGGAGGGGTCAGGTGTGTACACACCTTCTCTGCCCACAGGGCCGCTCCTTCCCATTCACTTCGCCTGTGTGTGGAGAAGGAAGGCACACCCACCCAAGAAGAAAGCAAGGGAATGAGATGGCAGATCCAAGAGGGAATGGGAGGCGGAGCGCTCACTCAGGTGCGAGAGAATTATTCATAGCTATTTTTCACTTTTGCCAGTGAACCCTGCACCCTGAGCCCTAGTGAAAGTCAAGGGGCCACTGCATTTCCAATGCTGGAGGTAGTATGCAGCCACTGTGATTAGAAGGTACTGATAATTCTGGATCCAAGTACTATTGGTGACCTGTCCCTTTCCTCCATGTGGAGAACAATTTTTCTCTTGCAAAAAAACTGAAACAAAGAAAAAAAAACCAGAAGACCACAAAACAGGTGATGATCAAGAAAAGGAACAGAATGCAACAGTCATCTTGATGCTTACTTAAACTAAGGTGAATAAAACAGCTTCCCCCAATTTGATGTCCTCCCAATGCTGGGCACACTGGCTGGAGAGGGTAGGAGCCACAGTTCAACATATCTGGAGGGTATGAAGTTTGTGCAAGCCAAGAATCAAAGATGACAGCTGCTGAGAAAGCAGTTAGTGTGGGAATAAACCTAGGCTAGATCACATGACCATCTCACTGGCAGAAGGAACAAGCTCTTTACTCCATCCTACATTGAGCCCCAAATCATCCTCCAGTGTTCACTTCTTTCTCCCCCCCCACAACTTTTCTTTTAAACTGCCAGTTTTCAACCAGAACACTAGCATTCATCAGCCTCCCACCATGCTTCAGCCCTGCCTGCCAGAATGGAGTGACTAAGGTGGTGGGTGGAAGTGCAGTGAGTTAAAAGCCCAATTTAGCAGCTTGTGGTGCCAAATGGAGGCTGTATTGTCAGGAACTGGGCTCCCTCAAACAGAAAGCTGGGTGGTTTCAACAGCTAATGAGTTGCTAGGATAAAGAGTACAGTACAGTACGGCTAGGATGTGCAAGACTATGGGGGGCAGAGAGTGCAACTATGTGCCATTCTGGCTACACACACACACACACACACACACACTCATGTGAGTATATAGCACCTGACTATATTAAAATTTGTATGGATATCAGCTGTATTGGATGTTCAATATTTTGTACTGGTCATTTTACAGGATCTTTTAAGATGGGCTGGGGAATATGCAGTCCTCCAGGCAACCCTCATCTGCCCTAGCCAGTGCTAAAGGATGATGTAAATGGCAATCCAATCACATCTGGAGGGCCAGAAGTTGGTCCTCCCTGATCCAAACCATAATTCTGTCACCTTCCTCCAGTTCTGCAATTCATCACATCTCTGATGCTGCACCTGCCAGTGATTTCACCAAGGACTCATTTCAAAGAAGCACATTCCATTTAATGTTTCCACAAGCAATATCAGAAAAATGTGAGATTCCCTGCAATCCTACATGTACAGATGAATGAAACCACATTTTGGAAAAGTTACTTTTGTGAACTATAGCTAGTGGTCATGCTAGCTCGGGAATTATGGGAGTTGTTGTTGAAAAATTAATTTTAGAATGAGATGGCAGTTGAACTCTAGAATATGTCTCAAGAGAACCATGCCAGCTCAAGTCTAACACAGTAGATATATCAATGGACACTTCCTCCATCCAAAGCTCCCAGATTATTCCTTCTATTTCTGATCTTCAAGCTGTGAGTATAATTACATATATGGGAAAAAAATGGTGCCAGCTACATACAAGGAGGAGATATCAAGGAAGTACAAAGTACATAATTACATTAAAGTGGGAAAACCAAGGCAGGACAGAAAAAAAATCTTACACAGTCCAATGAAAACTTTATCAAGTTCATGAACACTGAAAAATCTCAATGGGCATGAAATGCTGACTGTATTTTGGCATGAAAAGACAAAGGGAAAACCTGGAGAAGGAAGAGCCATCCCATGATATCATGCAGCTGAAGGCCAAGAACAAGACAGTTTCCCCCATAAAAAGACTAATTCTTACTTCAACATTGGCAATGGGATGCTGACCTCTACTGCACCTGAGAGGACCAGACTGGCACAGGGTGCAAGCTCACATGACACACCATTCACAGCTGTATCTTTCAACATCCTGCTGCTGTTCTGTACATTGCCAGCATCTGCCACCTGGGGCAGTCACCTCACTCTGCCTCATGCCAGAGCTGGTCCTGGGTCTGGAATCCTGAACAGAACCCTCCGCTCTGCAATATTCTGATACAGGGACCACCTGTCTGAAGCATAACTGGCATCTGAACCAACTACTGTCTGTGGCAACCTATGCCATTCTTTCCTACGGTAACATTATCCATGGCTGTTTCCTCATTTCTCTTAGGAGATTTTGAAATGGTAAGAAAAGTACAATTATGCCCTGATGTATCATGATTTGTTCTTCTTTTTAACCATGTACATTCTGTTCTTTTCCCTAGTGCAAAGACTTCAGAGCAATACTGGTGAATACACACAACTGCACAAAATACAAAAAACGGAAAAAAAAACCCACAGGAACAAAACCTCATTCACTTTGTATCTTGGGCAAGCAGATAAGGCAGATTTTAAAAAACAAACAAAAAACAGCTGTGAGGTAGATAAAGTGGATTCAGAATTTGGAAGAATGGGACTGAATGCATCATTACATCTAACGTTATGCTTTGAGGCAGGACATCCTATATCTAAAATGTCTGAAACATTTGCCTATGAATTTCTTGGAAGGAAAGAGATTCCCCAGTCTACCCAGGCCTTGCTCCACTTTGATATGTTAATATTTAATTCTAAATCTGTCTTCCTGTTATATAAATCTGATTTCAGGAACAAAGAGTCTGTTCTTTACAAGTCAGTCTGTTTGCTCATCTATCACAGCACTGCCTATGGTGGAATACCCAACATGGTTAGCACAGGCCCCATGGAAAAATGCCATACCAACTACCAGCTAATACGTTCCTTTCCATGCTGGGTTACTCATATGTGGGTTTGTATTTGGGGCACAGATTCAATTTCTTCTGCCTTGTACACAAGTTTCTCATCTTTTATGTTTGGCCACTCTTCCCATTTTCCAACTAGTCATGTCCCACACCATGGTACTTTGTGGTAGTGCCCAAGGCAGTTTTTCAAATGTCAAAACATGCCTGCCATGCCAAAATGTTTGGGACCCCTGAGGCTCCCAGGATTTGTCCTTCCCATCATCTACCATCTTTTTTTTTTTTCCAAACTGGAGAAGTAACTGAACCTGGAATCATCTTCATGCTATAGTTGATAAGTCATCTTTGATGGGTAAGAGAATAAGCAATTGCCCCTCTATTTTCTGAAGTCTTTTTGATACTTTAAAGTGATCACTGTAGCCCCATGTAAGAAAAAAAAACACACCTTAATAATTGTTCCCACAGTGGAGATATTAGATGGAAGAGTGTCAAATATCAGGAACAGGACTGACTATTTGAGACCTTTGGAAACCAGAGAACTCTGCCAATGAAATAGGCTTGGACATTTTGCAATTTGAGGTAAAGGATATAATGCCGCCCCCTCTCATTCCCTATAAACTGGCTGGAGTGGGCACTTAACGGAACTTCAGTCCTTGCAATGGATTGAAATAATCCTATCCTCCGCTACACCTCAGTACAGCAAGTTAGGGTAAAGGTTTCAGAGTCAGCTAATGTTTTACCCAGAACTCTGTCCCTCAGGAACCTACTACTAGACCCTCCACATCACAAATTACAAGAAGAGATTCCACCAAAATGTTAACAAGATCCTCTTTACTGTAACAACGGCTTAACAGTGAACAGACACTGGAAGGTAGTAGGTTCTTCTTCTTTAAAGGTCTTTTAAACACAGGTTGGGCCAGCATCTTTCAGGAGTGCAGGAACTACATGTTCCTGCTTGGCAGGAGGTTGGACTAGCTGGGCCTTGCGGCCTCTTCCAACTGTAAGATTCTATGAGAAGATCTGCTACCTGAGGCAGTCACTTCACCATGCCTAATGGAGGCCCAGCTATGCAATGGATCAGCAGTTTGTCTTAGTGTTGCGTGTATTTATGAATGAATTCACTGTATTTGTTTCATTTATATCCTAACTTTCTTCCAAGCAGCTTAAGGCAATATACAAGCCTGAGCAGGGTCTGGGTCTCTGCCTTCCTAGTCCAATACTCTAAGCACTAACCCTATGAAGAGCAGCTCAGGGAGCTAGGTATGTTTAGCCTGACAAAAAAAGAGGTTAAGAAGATACCTGACAGCCATCTTTAAACATTTGAAGGGATGTCATGTTGAAGATGGAACAAGCTTGTTTTCTGCTGCTCTAGAGACTAGGACACGGCGCAATGGACTCAAACTACAGGAAAAGAGATTTCACCTAAGCATCTGGAAGAATTTCCTGACAGCAACAACCTGACAGTGGAATACACTGCTTCAAAGTATGGTGGAGTCACCTTCTTTGGAGGTTTTTAAACAGAGGCTGTATGGCCCATTGCTGGGGGTGCTTTGAATGTGTGTTCCTGCATGGCAGGGGGTTGGACGCGATGGTCATTGTGGTCTCTTCTATTTGCAGACAAGGAAGAAGCAGCAAGAAAAAGAAAATTCAAATTGTTGGAAGTTTCAAGTACAATACTACTATGTCCTCAGAGATTCACATTTTTACAGTGCTGAAAGTGGAGCAGTCACAGGGCCCATCGCATCAACTACACACCAGCATTGACCAGCTATGAAAACCATGTGCAACCAACACTAGGCCAGTTAAATTAGCATGCTCACACTGAACTTGGCAAATGGCAGCACAGCAATTATTCTGAAGTGAGGTACCCAGCCGGCGTCTGGCACGACTGTCAGGAATGCTAGATAGTGTTGCCTTGTTAGGCCTTTGTTCCCGGTGGTGCACTCCACAGAAACAGCAGCTGCTCTTACTCCTACCTATCACACTTTCATTTGAACAAGTCAAACGATCAGCTGGAGAATTATATCTTCACCTCGGTTCTAACTTCAACCCTTTTCCCTCCAGAGAGAGCCCTTAAATCACAAATAATTTTTTGCAAGTTCCAACTTCAACAGTTTCTGTCCCTTCTCCTTTCCCCACCATCTAGTCCTCACCCCCAAAAATCTCAAAAAAATTAATACACACAAGCAAGACACAATAGGGATTTATTAACAGAATTTTCACTTATTTATTTGTTACATTTATATTCTCTTTTCCTATAACGAGCTCAAGGGAACATAGTTCTTGTCTTTATTATCAAAATAACTTTGTGAAATAGGCCATAACTAGTTCAAGGTCACCTAGTGGGTTTCCTGGCACAGTGGAGACTTGAACTTGAATCCCTCAAGTCTCAGTGCAACACTCTAATCCAGGATTTCTCAACTAGGATTTCCTAGAATACTGGAGTTTCACAAGAGATCATGTTTTTTTTTGGGGGGGGACCTCTTTTTATGCAGATGTTCCCTGAGATCTGAAAATTATTTCAATAGTTTCCCCAGGATAAAAAGGTTGATAAAAGCTGCTCTAATCACTACACTACATGGAGCTTTCAGGATTGTCTGGCATTTGCAGGCAGGCACCATAGTTCAGTAGTAAAATCCAAGCTTTGGATAAGATTTCCATTTCAGCCCTTCGCATCTCCAGTTAAAATGTCAGCTGGGAAGTGATGTGGAAGACTTCTGCCTGAGATATGGGAGAGTTATAGCCAGACAGTACTGGGTGAGATGCATAAATAAACTGACCTAGTAAAAGACAGTTTCCTCTGACTAACTGGGGTTATATAGGTCACAGACCAAACTGATCTAGAATAGAAAGATTCTGGTTTGGAAAGTAACATGACAAGGGCACTCACTGTGCCACAGTTTGGATTCCAGTGGGTGAGAAAAATGAGTACCAGTTAACTGGAGCTATATGAAAAGGATCTGGAATTGATTAAGCCACAGTTGTCACAAAAAGAGAACCAAATCTATCAAGGTACTGCTCCCCATCCACAAGCCTCATTCTTTGGTTTGGTGCTGTAGTTCTACATTCATTGCAAGATATTTAGGGTCTTATTCTTGTTCCTCAGAAAAGCAGCAGCCGCAGTACTGTGGAATAGCAATAACAATAATAATGATGATGATGATAATAATAAGTATTATTATTAGCAGGAGGAGGAGGAACAACTATTGTGGGAAATACACTTCTTCCAAATAAGATCCGCATTTCTGGAGTGGGGGAACTTTCATATCATGAAAATTAAGATCCTAAATAAGCAAAGCTCCTTATTTTTCTTTAGAACACCCACTGACACACTGTCCCTCTCTTGAGAAATTTCATTTTAAGAAGTTCTCCAAGACCAGGCCTTCAAAAAGTGTGTTAGTTCTGCTTGCATCTTGGAGCCCTTCTAGAAGACATGACAGACAATTCACATAGGCATACAAAACCCAAATGAACATAGGAGCTGACATGCTGGATTAGACCAAAGGCCTATCTAGTTCAGAATTCTGTTCACATATTGGTGAATTAGTATATCTATGGGAAACCCATCAACAAGATGTGAATGCAACTGCACCCCCTATCTCATATTTAATAGTAACTGATATGCAGAAGCATTCTGTCTGATATGGGAAATAATGTATCTCGGATCCAATTAATAGTCACTAATGGCCCTAAACTCAATGAATTTATCTAATTCCCTTTTGTAGCCATCCAAATTGGCAGCCACCACTGTATCTCATGGCAGTGCACTTATTATTTCCTTTTATCTGTACTGATTCTCTCATGTCTCAGCTATGCTGGATGACCCAGGTTTTAGTACAATGAGAGAGGAGAAAAAGCTGAAGAAAAGAAGCGCCACATCCATAGTGGTGTTCAACTGAAGTACAAAATATCCCCCATGCCATCCTTATAGCAGACGTACCAGATGGTAAGCCTGGATCTCAAAAAAGAAGAAATGAGATGCTGCACCCTATTCTTGACAGTTCAAGACAGCTAGAGAATGATCATTCTCTAGAAAACACAACCAAAGCTGTAACTCTATACAATAATAAAAGGGACAACCAAACAACAACCACAACCCACCCTTTCCTGGGGGTGGGGGGACTTACAGCAGGTAAAACAAACGTAAATTAAAAATTCACTACATACAAAAGTTAAAAATCAATTAAAGTATCAAAATATTAAAATTAGTAAAAAACATAAAACTATTAAAAACAACAACAAATAAAAATCCACCACATTATGCATACCTGTTTCCCCCTAAAAATTAATTCTCAGGCCTGCCAGAAAAATAATGTGTTCACTTGCCTGTGGTAAGATAGTAAGGAGAATGCCAGTCTAACCCCCTGGGAAGGAAGCATCAGAATGTGGGAGCAGCCGCCAAGAAGGCTCCCTCTGTATGAAGGTCTCAAATGTGAGATGGCTCAGGTTTGCTGCAAGGAAAGTCTTTAGGGATCAGGTAACAGCTGAGAAGGAATATTGGACTGAGAGCTGGGGGATCTGGGTTCAAATCCCTACTGAGCTATAAAAGGCACTGGAAGATCTTGGATCAATTCTATCTTCTCATTCTGATTAGCTGCACAGGGTTGTTGGGAAAATGAAGTGGCAGGAGGAGAACCAAGTATGCCACTCTGAGCTCACTGGAGGAAGGTGGAGTACTAATAGAAATGAATATTGTGGTATCTTGTTCACACAGAAGAGACAGGGAATTGCAAGGAGGACTTGGTTTTGCTACAGGGAAATGGTTGTTGCTATAAAATGAAACTCTGGCACAGTCTTTATCTGTTCACTCCAAATGCCACAGCAAGCACCATTTAACGCACATTACAAGCTGCAGTGTTTTGGACATTGTACAGTCTGTTTAGCTTATTTTCTACAAAGGCATCAGGTTCTCCTGCAGTCCTACTCAACTCCATGTCAATTCTCATGGCGAAAAAAGAAAACATCAGCAGGACTTTAAGAAGATCCAGACATTCATGAACCCTTTCAATGTGACTATCCATCAGCCATGTTATTCCACACTACACAGATATATGTGTGGAGTCAATTCTACCTCAAGACTACATGGAGGTATCATGCCGGAGAAAAACACCTACGAACCATGAAACCCTGTTCTATACTTTTATGCATATCACCATAAATACCTTTCATACATACTTATGTGTGCAGGAAAGGGAATGGACTCTGGGACAGGACAAGGAAAACAACAGCTGCAATCACATTCCCACCACTCTTACTTCCTTGTCAATTATTTTAATGATGGTGGCAAGTTCTTTGTGTTAGCTTGCTTTTTCACTCTGAACACTTTCATTGTGGCTTAAGCTTTTCACGCATCCAATGATGCTCTGGGGACTGAACCCTCTGAAGCGCATGTTTTTGTTGGTGCATATGACAGAGACGGGCATGTCTTTGAACATACCCGCAGATCACCTTCTTGCTGCGCTGGGTGCAAGTGAGCTCAGAAGCTACCTTATCCCAGGCCAGCCTATTGTGCATCATCTTCTCCCACATTTTCTACTCTCCAGGGACCGGGGCAGAAGTCTTTCCCAATCCCTGGTACCTGCTCATTCAATGAATCCCAGTTCCACACCATCTACTGGTCCTGCGTTTCATTACCGCATGCTGGGCACCGGACCTGTGTTCTATGTACCGGGCTCAAATCTGGGCACAGGAAGCCAAGAATCTCTCCTAGCCCGGAAGACCAGAATTCTTGTTTGCGCCTGCGGTGCGCACCACACGGATCCGCGCAGCCCGCGATCTCTCGTGGGCGCCTGCATGCGCGCCTCTCTGCATTCCTGCAAGCGTTGTCAATAACCCACAAAAGTTGCCGCTCGACCCCGCTGCGCGCACACCTGCGCTCTATTTTGTCCGCCAGAGACGCTCCGAGGAGCGGGTCCCTGACCGAGACCGTCTGCAAGGTGGGCTGTTTTTGTCTGGGCTGCCGCTCTGTTTACAGGATGGCACGCGCGACTTTCGCCCGGGGGAGGGTGAAGCGCGGAAAGGCGTCCCAGCCGCTCCGCCCGCCCGCCCCTACTCACCACCCTCCGGAATCCCAGCAGGCTCGCCGCGCCGCCCAAGACCCCCTCTCCTCCTCCTCCGCCGGGGGACTCGCCTTACCTGGAACTGCTCCCTTCTCGCTACTCGCCTGCAGCCAGCCAGCCAGCCAGCCAGCGCTCGTCCTCCTCCTCCTTCTCCCGCCCGCCTCCGGAGCGCCAATCCGGGCAGTTGGCTGGGCCCGAGCCGGGCTGCTTCGGCGCTGCGCCGCGCCTGGCGGGGAATTGGGGAAACTGGAGAGACAGAAAGTGCGAACGCGGGGCCGACGGTGGGGGGGGGGGAGAGAAAGGGAGCGGGAGAAGGGCGGGACGGGGATTTGCATACAAGGCGCTAATTGGTGGTTTAAAAGAGTTTGGGAACGCGAGGAGAGGCGGGGGTGGCGGGCTTTGTGCGCCAGGCGCCGGCAGCTGCCCTGCGCGAGGAAGAAGAGAAAGAAACGCGAGGGCGGGGGGCGCGAGGGAAGAGCCGGTGTAATAATATGTGTTCCCAAGGGCCGGCACGTGCCGGCTGCGTCCACCACCCCCTCCGCTGCCCCGCTCCGGCGGGAGGCAGGGAGGGACTCCTGCGCGGGATAAGGGGGAGGGGGGAGGGGGAGGGGGCTGGGCCGTATTTGCCTTTGCCGCCTCCCCGTCCGCGCTTGGAGGGTTTTGCCGATTGCAAAACTCTTCCTCCACCGATTTCTCTCCCCGGACCCCTCCCCCGTTCTTCCACATTTGTCGATCGCTGTTACTGGGTAAAAAGGGAAGGAGGGAAGGTGTCGATTGGTGTAGCTAAAGAGCTTTGTAGGCGTTGTGGTTTGTTCAGGAATACTGTTGCCAGGTCTTCCAAATAGTAGGAAGGGACAGCCCGGTGGACGGTCAGGAAGTCGCTACGGGCAGCGGGGTGTTCTGCCTAAATGCCAAAGGAAGGCATTCCCTTCACTTGGCCTGTATTTCTCTGTAAAATTAACGCGTTGTCCTCATGCATAAATTACATGATGTACAGGGTCCACACGAAGGGCCCACACCCCTAAGCATCTTATTCAGTCTTTGAAGAAGGGCAGCCCTTCCAGCCCTCAAATGGAAGGTGGCCCTTACAATAAGGGACAAGTTTTCTGGCCCTCAAATAAGCAACATCCCATATACGAAGGGACACCTGGCAACTCAGAAACGAGGCAAATGGCCAAGATTTGGAAAAGATTTATCCATCCAGCCATCCAAAGCCTGCCTTCTTTTGGCAAAATGTTGCAGATATTTTAATTCCAGGGATTCTGTGGAGGAGGAGGCGCATTAAAGATTTGTTATTCAGTGTGGTGTAGTGGTTGGAGAAGAGGGTTTGAATTCTTGCTGGGCTATGGAAATTGGGTGACCTGGGCAAGTCACAGTGTCTCTCCCTCAGAAGAAGACAACAGCACCTCTGAACAAATTTTGCCAGGAACCCCCCCCCCATAGGTTCACCTCAGGGTTACAGTAAGTGGGAAATTACTTGAAGGCCCACAACAACAATCAGCCAAGAGGAGCGTTAAGGAGACCTTCCATTTGTAGGAGTGTCTCCCTCCGCAAAGCGGTGCCGTGGAAGTGATGGTTGTTCCCTTCACATGAGGCTGAGGCCTACCTTTACAAGCTTTAGGCGGAGTGAGGTGGTTACCTCAGGCAGCAGATGCTGGGAGAAGCAGCGATGTGCTGAAGGAGGAAACAGGGCCGTGCAACTTCATCCTTCCCTCAAATTAGTCTGCAGTCTCCAGGTGTGGTTCAGTCCAGTGGTCAATCATCAGTGCTGAAGAACTGAAGAATAATTCAGTGGCCAATCAGTAGACTTCTGTATGTGGAACAGGAAGTGATATTATCTTATTTTTCACTTCAGGCAGCATATGGTCTTGCACCAGCCCTACTTCATAGCTTTCACTTGGGAAGGTTTCATGATCTGGGTGTCCACTATAGGAAACAGGCCCCCTTGCTGTCTGATTAGCCAGCTCAGAAACCTGTTTCCAGAGCTCAGTCTTGGAACCTGTCAAAATATAATAGAGAGTCTCTGGGAATTTGCAGAATGTCTTTTCTTTCCATCTTTTCAGTCTCTAACATGTTTAGGATGAGAATAGGGTATCTAACAGGCTTGTCTGTTGGTACTTCTCAAGTACTTGAGTAGACTCACTCACCTGTCGCCTTCAATTTATCATAACCCTATGAATGAGAGACTTCCAAAATCAGCTTACTTCAGCTGCTTCAAACAGCTCAGAGTGAAAAAGAAGTCTGTACACTACTCAGTTAGCTCAGTAGGGAGAGAAGAAAGAAATCTTGTCCTTCCCTGTAGGCTCAAGCAAAAGCAAACTGCTACAGCCTCTCCTAGTTTGTGTGTTTTTCCTCATTAATAACATTTGCCATCTTGACCACACTCCGTTGTTGCTTGGCTGTATGTGTTCCAGTTTTTATCTGTGAAATGTTGGAAGGTATGCAAAAAATGCCTAAGTCAACATTACTTCTCCCCCAGTGGCCATGCAACCTAGGGGATTCTGGGGACTGGGTAGTCTAAAAGTAATATTTGCAGATTCTCTTGACTGAGCTTTTTTTGAAGCTGTGATGTGAAATAATAATTTCGCCAAGCTAGAGCATAGAACAGTGGCAAAGTATTTGAGCACCGAGTGTCAAATTGCCAGTCCCAAGCTTCATAAGCAGGCAGTTAGACGTCTTGGGACAGCTTGTCTCAGAGCAGATTTCCTTGAATATGAAATATTCACAGCAGTCAAAAAAGCCAGCTCAGTTCTAGGCTGCATGAACAGGAGCATAGTATCCAGATCAAGGGAAGTAGTAGTGTCACCCTCTTCTGTTTGGTCTGACCTCACCTGGAATACTGTGTCCAGTTCTGGGCATCACAGTTCTAGAAGGTTACTGATAAGCTGGAACACGTCCAGAGGAGGGTGACCAAAATGATCAAAGGTCAGGAAACCAAACCTTAAGAGGAATGACTTTGGGAGTTGGTTATGTTCAGCTTGGAGAAGAGAAAACTGAGAGGTCACATGATAGCCATCCTTAAATATCTGAAGAGATGTTATATAGATGGAACCAGCTTATTTTCTGCTGCTCCAGAGACTAGAACATGAACCAATGGATTTAAATTATAAGAAAAGATATTCCACCTGAACACTATCAAGAACTTCTTTCCCATTACAACTATTCAACAATGTAACAGATTTCCTCATTGAGAAGTGGAGTCTCCAGCTTTGGAGGTCTTTAAATAGAGGTTGGATGGACATCTTTCAGGTGTGATTTAGTTTTATGTATGACAAGGGATTGGACCACATGGCCCTTTTAGTTCTATGATTCAATGATTCAAAGTCACATTGAATACTTCTAATCAGAACAAACATAGAGGATCTAGTGGTGCACTCCTTCCTTAGCTTGTGCAATGCCCAGTGCCCTTGGAATGCTAGAATCACAATCTGCCTTATCGTCAGACACTCTGGAAAATGTCCAAGAGTGCTCCCAACATGCACTACTACTCGTTTGTCTTTAGTCCAAGGCACACTGTAAATACAACTTCACTTGCATCATCCCGCCTTCCACATTGAAAATTGGATGCTTTCTGCGTGAGGGCTCAATCAGTCTCACACAGTCCTGTAGCCACACCCCCTGCCAGCTACAAAACATGGGGTGGAACCAAAACAGTGTTCTCCACTAGACAGTATTGCATTGCTAATCCCAGGAGTTGTCTGCACAAGCTTCATAAGATGAAGCAAATGTCAAAGCCAATCCAACTGGCACAACCTGAATTAACCACTGGGAATCTGACAGCACTGTCTCTTGCAAGCAGACATGGTGCTCACAAATGTTTGAAGCAATGCTGCAACTGCTATAGCTACAAATTCCTGTTATACTCCGGGAGATGGTAACTGCAGGAAGGTACAAAATGGTGTTTTAAAAAGACGTGAAAAGGCTTCTCTGCTGATTTTAAAACATTCTTCGCCCCAGGTCTATAGTAGTCTAGTTTAGTGGATATTAGGGACTCACCTTCTTTGGAATGTGCAGATTGGAGGAGTCAGTGATGTTCCGTGGACACCTCTGTCTTTGGTGTCATGTTGTCTGCCTTGTGTCCAGGTGTGTAGCTGGTAATGGCTCTTATCACCTGGAGCAATCAAACCTGCATTTATCACCAGAGAACATGTTCATACATAGCTCTGGGGGCTATTTTTTTTTAAATAGTCTCAGATGTCTGTGTTTGGTCTTGATTTTTAAAAAGTGTCCTGTAGTGATGCTTTCAATTCCTTTAAAGGCCAGACAGCAACAGAGAGATGTGCGTAAAGAGTTGTGTGTTAGATTCAAACCCCATGGTATACTGCAAACCTTGAAGGTTTGCTCAAGAAATGCATGAAAATGCAATTTTGTGTTCTAGTGCACATAGCATATACCAGGTATCTTGCTGGGCCATAACATGGGAAAATTGGGGTGTGGCTGTAACACAGCAGGTAGCCTTGGAAATGCAAGAAATACAAGTTGCGCTGCCAAAGAGAGAGAGAGTCTCTATGCAGACTTCACCATGAGAACCCCAGAAATCATCGAAGGTTGTTAGACACTCCATATGGCAGAAAGGAGAGTGTTTAGGGGCAAGAAATAAGGGACAGGGCTCCTGGCATTTTAATGGTTGTTGTAGAAGCAGGAATTTCAGCAGGTGCTGCTTACATAAAAAGCAACACCTGCTGAAATTCCATCTTCTACACAACTATTAAAGTTCCAGAAGCCCTGTCCCTGATTTAACCTGGCACCTGTAGTGGCCTGCCAAAGGTAGTATCATAGCTCCTATTATCCCTGGATAATGTCCTGCCAATGTAAGTTTTCTTGAGAGCTGTCCTTGTTGCAATGGTTTGATCTTGAATGCAAAATTAAGACCCATTAATATTATGAAGACCTCCAGTATGGTATAGTGGCTTGAGCATTGGACTATGACCCTGGAGTTTGATTCCCTGCTTGGCCATGGAAACTCACTGGGTGATCTTGGGCACATCACACACTCCCAAAAAATCCGGCAATGGGTTTGCCTTTTAAGGTTTCTGTAAGTCAGAAATGACCTGAAAGCAGACAATAACAACAAATTTTATGAAAAATCTGCTGCTAGAGGAGATGAACATTGCATAGAACTGGTTTGCATACCTTCCAATTGTCCCAGTTTTGCAGAGGCAGTACCAGTTAATCATATATTGTCCCACTTTTAAAAGGTTCCAGTTTCTCTCCCTTCCTCCCACTTTCTTCCCTTGTCTTCAGTTTACTGCAATTGCTGCAAACTAAGTTCAAAGTGCAAAAGCAGTTTGCACTAAATTAACTTGGTTGGGGAGAGGAAAGGGCAGAATTTTGCTCTTACCAGTGGGCTCAGGCAAAAGCAAACTGCTACCTGCCCTCCTAACCTGCATGTTTTTGGTGACCAACCATATCTAACTTATATCCTATTTAAACTACATTGAACCTGAAGGGAGCAAGAGGAGGAAGCAGTCTAGTGTGACATTACCCTTGCCTTCCTCTTCAGCCTTCTTTTAGGTGAATAACGTAAGCTCCAAGTGTAATTCTGGGTTGCTCTGTGACCAGCCAACTACTGGAAGCAGACCCCAAATCACAGAACACAAACTGAGGGCAAAACCACCTGGTCCACCACAAGGGTGGACTCTTTCTCTGCTCCTGGGTCATGGGACCTAAAGAAGAAATTCCAGAGAATTGCCCTTCACCAAAAGGGCACCAAGGTGTTAATCAAAGCACCTACTTTACCTTTCTCCACTACTGGCCACAGACAAAGGATTAATGTCTACTTACTCTTTTTCCCTCACCAGGCCAATCAATAGGGCCCTTACTCCCTGTTGCAAATCCCCTAGGAAGAACATGCTACCTGCTTCTGACAGATGGATGCCATTGGCCCTGTAGAGCTCAGTTTGCCAAAATGCTATAATGAGATATGGGAAGAAGTTGCCCACACCTTTCTGTAATGCATTTCAAATTTCCCTATTTCTTATGGGCTAGTTCAGTGTGTTAGGGATCCTCTTCACACCACCAAATTTGGTGAGGCAAAATAGCTGACCACATCAAGGTAATCTCAGCCCATCTACTCTGTATGATCCTAAGACTGTATAGAGCCTGAAGGATAAGGGCCTTGCCCTTCTGCAAAACCAGGTCATTGTCACCAAAGTGAATTACTGACCCATGAGGAGTAGACCCTGTCTACGCCTCAAATAACAGAAGTGACAAACCATTCCAATGAAGGCCTCTTTTCCCAAGTCACTCCACCATGGCATGCTCACTCAATGCCTGTTGAGCCCTGAAGAGGCAGTTATGAGCCTGTCATTCCACCCAGTACACCATACTATGGCCACAGATTAGACAGAACCTAGAATCTGCAAAAGATAACCACATTCATAAACAGCAGACACTATAACTTGAGGGGACATGCATGCCTCTTAAATGCTGTGATTCTCCATCACCCAATATGCTGACCTGATTGTGGACTGAGATCCGTGGCAGAAGTCAGAAAGGATCCTAAAGGAATGGGCACCATAAGGCCTTGGATGTAACTCTGTAAGTCCAACAACAGGCCTGTCTCAGCCCACTTAACAGGTCACAACTGGCCATGTCAATGGCCGTGAAAGCAAACCTGAAACCCAATAGAACCTGCTGGACCTGAAGAAAACTTCAAAGCATCTCGGATCCTCAACTCATTCCTCCAAAAAGAAATCCTATTAAAAGTTGCAAGAAATGCTTGCCATACTCTTAAGTCTTTCCTAATCCCTTGAATAATCCTGATCCTGTGGTGGGTTCATCAATTCAAGATATGGCATCAGAAATTTGTCTTTAAAAGATCCTATGATGCACCACAACTCTGCAAGCAAAATTCAAATGTGCAATAAGTTCCTGGAACTCTCTGAGTGTGGTCTTTCTGTGCCCTAAAAATTCTGCCACCCTTTTCTTCAAATCTTTTAAGCTTCTCCAGGGGAAGCCTGCAATGCTGCTCCATGATATATGTCTCTGTGTCAAAGAACACTAAACAATTGCTGGGCTTCTCCCTCTTCTCCTGAGCTAGCAGTATACCCAGTTCTGCCATCAATGAATAAAACTGTCTCATCAGGAAAGCACATTGTCCTGTTACTGCTTGACCAATAAACAAAACATCATCAAGATAATGGATTGTATACTGATTTATATTTATATAAAATATATATAAAAGTTTTATGAAATTAGAATTGGAGAAAGAAACCACCAAGAACAACAAGAGTAAGTGGGCCCAAAATCTGGGGCATACAAGAGCTCTAGAGGACTGGGGAAAAGCATGGACAGTGAATTTGAAATTTACAAAATATATTGCCCTTAAAGAAAATTATTAGAAAATGTTTTACAGGTGGCATCTGACCCCCACAAAGCTACCAAATATATATAAAAATATATCTGATAAATGTGGGAAGTGTGATGAGGGAATAAGTACTTTCTTTCATGTCTAGTGTACATGTAAAATGGCCAGAATATTTTGGAGGGAAATCTATAATCAAATTAAAGCAATAACGGTTTTACAATTTCCTAATGGTTATTCAAGCTTCTTGACATATACCAAATGGATATGCTAACCATGCTTATGCAGAATCGAAGTATAGACATGGTAAAACAAGACTGGAATACTCTAAAAAGTGCATGGAAAGAGAGATGGGGAGAAACATCTCTCTTAGAACTGTAAATCATAAAATGGAGTTGTAAATTCATTTTTTTATATTATCTTTTCATAATCTTATGTCTCTCACATTATCTCTTTCTCTTTCTCCTTCTCCTTTTCCATTTTCTTTTTTCTTTCCCTTCTTTTTTTTCTTTTCCTTTTCTTCCTCTCTTTCCTCCTTTTTATTCTTTCTTCCCCTCTTTTTTTTTACTTCTTATATTGCTTATATTTGTATCTCTCTTGTATTCCTTCCTTTTTTTTTGTTTAGTTTTGTTAAATCTAAGTTTAATTAGATTCTTATATTAGATTTTCATAACAATACTCTAGGATAAGAAATAGTGAATATATAGAATAGGTCTTGGTTGGGGTATAATAAACACTAGGGTAAAATAACGATTGTTCTTCTAGGTTATATTAGTTATAGACAAACTCACAATGATCTAATTATTGATCTATTTCATTTATATCTTTTTTGGGGGTATAATTGAGTATTGAATAATACTGTAATGCTGGATTCATACGGTTGGTTGATATCTCTTATGGAGTGTATGGTAACATCTACATATGGATCTATTGTATATTGATTTATATTTATTGTGCTGATTTGTAATGATGGTTGAACTTAATAAATAGACATATCAACCCCCCTCCAAAAAAAGATAATGTATGACCCCCCTCTTTGTCCAGACCAAAGGCTGAGGGCCCACTCAAGAAAGGTACTGAACTTGATACATGGTACTGAACAGCCCACAGGAAGGGCACAATCCGACTAAAACAGGCCTTCAGATGAAAAGCCCAGCAATTCAAAGTCCATGGAATGCACAGGCAAAAGCCAAAAGGCAGGCCTAATGTTGCATTTTGTCAACTTCTCCCCAGCTCCATTCCTACACACCTCCTGAACTGCCATATCAAAGGATGCATAACACACTGTACAGAGTTCTGCAGGGCTGGGATCATTGACTGATTCCCCCTCAGGACAAGACAAAAAAACAAAAACAAATGATGAATCAACCTATATTCACCAGGTGCCTTCTTAGGGACTAATTACCCTTCTTTTGGTCATTTCCTTCCTTATTTTATCCCTAATAGTACATTCTAGTCCAACCACTGAACAATGATTATTGGAATAAAATCCAAAAGATTTCCCTAAACCCTTTTTTTAAACAATGCAATAGAATTTCGATTTATTAAACTTAATTGAACTGGGCCCTTTTTCAAGGTGGGGGGCAACCCAGACCCCTGCCTACTTGATTGTTGTTCCTTAGGTCCACTGGCTTATTTTCCTTTTAGGCAGTCCCAAAAAGTCCAAGTCCAAACTGAACATTTGTGGTGAAATCTACAAGGCCAGTGCGCTGAAGCACCCTGCACCCAAATTCCCAACACAATACCTTATGTTGAGGGTTCACCACTGCCTGGGTCTTGGAAACAACCCAGCCTGGACCTTCTGGCCAATATGACCACTGTGCAACTTCTCACCTTGTGTTGGTTGCAGAGGTGTCATAATTTGCATCCACAACTGTGGCTGCATCTGGTCACATCTGAGGGTGGAATTAATTACCACCTTCATTCTGAAAGCCTGATTGTAAAGAATCCAGGCTGACCCTGCAAAATTCACATATTCTGTATAAATGATGGCCTGGAGAAGCAAAAAAGCCCTGAGGGCTGTACACATAGATGAGAAACACTGTCAACCAGATTCCCCAGGTCCTATGCCTACTTAATTTTTCCTTTTCTTTGTTGCCCAACCCTTCCTTATTCCTTTTCTCTAACTTCCAATACAATAGAGAAAATACATAAACGCAATTGCCTCAGAGGGTTTTCTTCCTGAGGATCAACAATAAATGATTCCCCAGAGGAAGCATCTGTTCCCCAAAAGGGATGTAAATATAATGAACTGTGTTGTATCCACTGAAAATGGGCTGCTATTTGCCAGTGCAAATAGGCTGTTGCATACCACCCATATCATGACAATACCACAGCAGAAGACAGGAACCCTGTGGGTAAAAATACTAGGGAGGTATTTGTGCTTGCTCAAAGTCACATCTGTATTGGAAAGAAAACCAACTGCCCACAGGTCCTCCTCCTACATAGCAATTACCTGAAGCAATTTGCCCACTTGGTGTACTCCAGCCTCCCTCAAGGCTAACCATGTGCACCTATAGATTCTGTGGTAGTACTATGAGGCTCACCTGGTACTTGCTCTGCTGCTGTAGGCTCAGAGGCACCACCACCTTCACCTGCTGACTGGGTCCTCCTCACAATCCTCAAAACAAGCTGCATCATTCATCCTGTTGCGCTTCTCCAATTTTTGTTTTATGAGATTGAATTTACACCTCTTCTTGGATGTCTTGTGAGCTGGGTCCACCTGCTCCTTGCAAGGGGCTTGCAAAGGTAAATGGCGTAACTTGGTCTAGCTTAGGTCAGAACCAAAACCAAGTAGGCCACAAAGACCTAGGCCATTTCTGCACTACACTGTTAAAGTGCTATTATTCCACTTTCAATATGCTATGGAATCCTGGGGTTTGCAGTTTAGGGAGCAGCATTTAGAATTTTCAGCCAGAAAGCTGTTTGGCCTTAGTAAACTACAAACCTAATAATAATAGGACTATAACAGTATAGTGTGGAAATGGCCCTAATCCACTTAGTCCAAAAGGACTCTGCTACCACTGCTGGGCCAGCAAGGCCTATATGGCACATGGCTTAATGAGGTCTGTGCAGCTCACCACCTACACAAAAAGGCCTGCCCCCAGGTCCCAAGGCCCACTAGGCTGGCAAGGCTTACAGCATGTGGCTGAAAGAGGCCTGAACTAGACCCAAGTCCCTCCATGCTGCAGGGACTTAGAGGTCACATGACCCAATGAGGCCAAAATCCAAAAGGAAAAAAGGGGGAACACCCTAGCAACCTAAAATGACCCACCTATAGAAGAATGCCATCTGTGCCCAATCCATCAGAGTGGAAAAAACCTTCCTTCAAGTAGCCAAAATAATTCTCTGATGGGGCTGCATGCTGATACACCCAGGAGACCAAGGGGACAGGTGCACCACCCAGGGATCCCCAGGGCAAGCCGAGCACCTCACTCTCCAGTCTATCCACACACACCCAGGAGTGTGAGATTGAATGGAGGATGGGGCAGAATGCGATCGATCCAGCCCCTGCTCAACCAAACACCCCCTCACCCATTCAGAGCATTCACCTGAATACTATCTGCTGCTCTTGGCTTCTTCAGTCAGCTCTCCATGCCATCTGAATGCCTGCCAACACCTCCAACTGTCCCAGCCCCACCGCTCCTCTCCACTCCAAAGCAAAGTTGAAAGAGGCTACAGTGGGGGGCCTTAAAATCCTTTGACACACAGCATCATGGCACCTTAATGTCTGACACAATGAACAATGGCCTCTTCTCCACAAAGGCCATCAAAGGCTACCCTCCCCTGAAGCACCTGGCACTATGCAGGACCAGGACCACGTTCCTCCTTAAGAACTTTTGCCACCTTGACCTCACTCTGTTGTTGCTTGGGCACATGTGTCCCAGTTTTCATCTGTGAAATGTTGGAGGGTAGGGTTCATTGATATGGACCAACACAGTTTCAAGCTATACCACTACACTGCTGAACGGAGCCTTCCTCTTTGTAAGTTCTAAATCATACAATGTGGTCTCTGTTTTTGTTTTGTTTTTAAACTATCACAGGCTAAACTGGTTTCTTGACTCATTGGTGGCTGGCATGCACTGCATCTGCCACAGGCAGCCTGGCTGCCTTGAAAGCAGCCAGCAGGGACGAGCTATTTTGAGCTATAAAATGAGATACGTCAAGAAGACAAGAGTTTACTTTTTTGGAGGCACAGATAAACCAGTGGGGTTCTACTCAGAAGGCTGGGAAGGAACAGGTTGAACAAAACAAAGAGAAGCATCAGCAAAGGCTACAGTTTCCTGATGTCCTTCTTGAAGGAGTGCACAATATTTTTGGCCTGAGGGTCACATGGAAAGTGTTTGATGGGGCCATAATAGTGTTGCAACAGTGCACTCTTGAAAAAAAAATCACCCAGGTTTTTTTACTTTTTATATATGTTGAGGGCACCCTTTCTCAGTGTTAATCTCTTTGGTGTCTGCAGGACTGAAACCTGCTGAAGGATGAGACAAAAGTCCAAAGAGGTGAGCCTCCTTCTCTCTCTGCTTCAATTATTTTCCACCAAGCAGGTGGCTGAGGTAGGTAGAGATCACACTTGAAGAAGCCCGTCGCTGTCATCTGCAGAGGACTTTTGAAGTGGGGCCAATGGCTACATGGTACTAGGCTGAAGGTCATGTGTGCCAACCCTCCCAATTTGGCAGGAACAGTCCCAATTAATCCTCTGCTGTCAGCCGTGTAGCTTGGGGTGTGGGTAAGGCGGATGGGAGCAGGTGGAGGGTTGCTTCCCCAAAATTGCCTCCCAGGGCACACCGCCCTCATTGCTCCTTTATCTGTGTGTCTCTGTCTACTGTCTCACTTTTTCAGCTGCTTTAAAAATGTCCCAGTATCTCTCTCCTCCTCCTCCCACTTTCTGTCTTTGTCCCTTTTTCATTGTTGCAAGTTGAATTGAAAGTGCAAAAGTAATTTGCTCTCAATTAGCAATGGGGAGAGAAGATGATAGAATCTTGCCCTTCCTATTAGGCTCAGGTAAAAGCAAACTGCTGCAACCTCTCCTAGTGTGTGGTTTTTTCTCATTAGTAACTTTTGCTATCCTGATCATATTCTCATGTTGCTGGACCACATGTGTTTTGGTTTTCACCTGTGAAATGTTGGAGGGTATGCATGTGGTCCTAAGTCTGTAGGTCTCTAATCCTGAGAGCAAGTGACCTAAGCTGGTTAGCCAGCAGGTTTCCACCAGCTGAATGAAAAGCTCCCATGGAACAGATTTGGTTTGAATGCCATAGGTTGCCCATCTCTGTCTTATTGGTTGCCCACTTAAAACAAATTCAGAGATACCCATGAATGGCTCTTTCATGTCACCTTGGCACTAATCTTCTTTATCTTCTGTGCACAAACAATGTGTTACTTTTTGTCTCCTTTGCTTTTTATATTTTTGTGTGAGAGACAGCCAGATTCATATCTGGTATTTCTCCATCTTGGCCTTTGCTTCCTCTTTTTCTTGAAATAAATGCCTTTCCTCAAATTGGTGATGCACAGGTTAGAACTTGCTTTGTCACTGACTCTTGCCTCTTCAGCCAGCCTGACTGTTTTGAATATTACCTCACACCAAAAATCACTTGGAAGATTTCCCAGGGAGCGACAGCACAAAGGCATTCTGGGGAAAAAATGCATGGTGAAGCTGTTGAGTTGACTTCCTCCTTGGACTGGCCCAGGCAGCCACATTGTCCAGGGTCAGTATAAGAATGGACTGAGGGCCAGAGACTAACACCAACTTTATGGAATAAGCTATGAGTCAAGTAATTTTTTTTACAGACCACAAACCAGATAAACAATACATAAATATAAGTTATAGATCAGAATACTTTCAAATTACTTAAGAATTTTGTATAATGTATATAAAGCATTTTGTATAATAAAACTATGCAAAATGTCCAAATTGTGATCTAGATAGGATTGGGATTCTTATTTTATTTGTGCAGTAAAAAAATTATGATCCTTTTTGTGGCAAAGAAATCTCTTGTCTTCTAGAAAACAATTTGTCATATCATTGAAATGTTCTACCAGGCAAAGAACATAGGAAGAGAGAAAGATACTAAGACTATAAAAAAACTGACAAAAAGGTGGTAGATGGCAGATTGTTACATATTGTTAGTGCCACAAAGGCACGTGCAATGATGAAAAGGAATTTTCTTAGGATAACTTTCAACAACTGTTACAGGTAATTTATTACATAGTGTGACCGTCTTAACTCTACAAGCTCTTAACCAGTTTTTAAGTAGCCCAGTTACTAAGAAAAAAAAAGACAACTGTTTTACTGAGGGAATCTAGCATGAAGATACTAAAAATCCATGTCTGTTTGGATGTTTAACTATTCTTTGACAAATTCAATAAATTGACCTCTTTATACAGTTTTTTCCCATCCTTTCCCCAAAACTAGAACTCAAGGCAACTTACAAGAATTAAAACAAATACAGATAAAAGCACATACTAAAATACAAGTAAAAGCAAACGAAATGTTTTTCTTAAAATGCAATTGAACTACTTATTGAATTAAAACCATTTAAAACAAATCCATCAAAAAGCTAAGGAATGAAAATCATCAAAGCAGCATGCTGCTAAAAGCCCTTGCAGCCAGTTCTGAAAAGTTTCATTTACTGATGGAAGGACAGCAAAGAGGGAGCTATCTTAACCTCCTTAGGAAGGAGGTTTATTCCAAAGCCTGGGAGCGGGCACACATAGCTGCATGCGCGCGCACACACACATGCATACATGGGGTAATCTCCTGTGTTACCACCAGAGATGCTTGATACGTAGTGGCCAAAAAAAGCCAGTGCAATTCTAGCTGAATCAACAAGAGTTTAACATCCAGATGAAGGAAGAAGTAGTGCCACTCCATTCTGCTTTCGGCAGAACTTATCTGGAATACTGTGTCCAGTTTTGAGCACTATGCTTCAAGAAAGATGTTGACAAAAAAGGCAAAATGATGAAAAGTCTGGAAATCAAGTCTTGAGAGGAACGAATTAAAGTGCTGGGTATGCTTAGCTTGGAGGAGAAGACTGAGAGGTAACATGGTAGCCATTGTTAAATATCTGAAGGGATGTCATGTAGAAGATGAGGCAATCTTGTTTTCTGCTGTTCCAGAGATTAGAACATGAACCAATAGATTCAAATTGCAAGAGAAAATATTCTACCTGAACATTAGGAAGAACTATTATTTTTACTATAAAAGCTTTTCTATAGTGCAATAGATTGCCTCAAAGGGTGGTGAACTCTCCTTCTTTGAGGTCTTTAAACCTCAATTTAAACCTCAATTGGATGGGCAACTTTCAGGAGGGTTTTAACTGTTTATTGTGTGCTCAGGGTTGAGTCCTGGAGGAAGAAGAACCACAAGCACTCAAGAGATGGATTTAAAAATTGCCACAACTTTATTGGTTACAGATGTTATAGGGTTGGCATATGCATGGATTTGGTTCCAGGCATTGGCCAACCCACCTGTTGACCAATGAACCGATTCTCTGTCATGCATTAGAACCATTTTGTGACAGGTGCAGATAACTTGTTCACCAAAGGGTAGAGGGGATGTGTGCATCTCCCACGCCATGCTGTGATACTGAAATGTAGAATTCCAGTATGTGAAACTGAAAAATGCCACCATGTGAAGCTGGATCGTCCCCATGCGCTGCTGGGATGTATATTCCAGCCTGTTATGAATTTTAGCTGTTAATCTTCACTGCCACCACCCACTGAATTATGAATTATCTGGACACTTGGACAGTACAGTGGGACCCTGTCCAACCATGTACATCCCTAAGCTTAAGGATCTTCCTTTTCCCCCAGTCTACCTAGCTTGGCGTGGGAAGGAGAGAAACAGGGCCTTTTACAGAAAGTATTTATTAAAGGTAGGCAAATAAACAAGGCAAATTACCACACATGGGAAGCTCCCTCCTCCCAGGCACGCTTAGTTACAAAAAGAACAGATATAAAAGCACAGATACATTCTTAGATCAGCCAGCCTCCAAAATAACAGAAAAGTCCCTAATGCGACTAGATAACTATTTCTAATTACTCACAGTTGTTCCTAGGCTTAGATGTTCTAAAGGGAAGGGCCAGGAGGCGAGGCCTACGGCCTGCAACCTGCTACTGGCTCAGAACCCCCCTCCATGAGGTTCCTGGGTTGTTCTTCTTTGTTATCCCTTTGTTATCTCTCTCAGCCACATGGCCTTGCAAGAAGTTTTATAACTTGGAAGCATCTGGAAGCATCCTGAAGATGCTCACTTCTTTCCTTTTTGTTTTTTTTTGTTTTAATTTTTTTTATTTTTTTAATATTAAAAATAAAATTTATTGAATTCACATAAAAAAAGACATACAAAATCACATAAATACAAACATACACACAGTACAATACAATATCAACATTAGCTCTTCTTACAAATAAAATATGAGCTAACATATAATTAAATCCATAAACACAAATACACACTACATTCTGAGCCACACACATAATCTTATGCTAGGATTACAAAAATACTTAACGATTCTTATATATCACTAGATTTACTTATCATATCCTTCTAAATCTGACAATTTAGTGGCAACATCCATTCCTATACATGTAACTCTATCATTCTTTAACTTCCTCTCACTAACCAGCTGAGCATACTTACTTTCATATTTAAATCCTCCTGCTAAACCATAATGTTTTTCATAGCAAATACTCTTTTTTGCATTTTATCCTTATCCAGTCCTATTACTTACTCAAAACAGATCAACACCAAATCATAAGCCCATCTATTCTAATCATTCGTATAAACTGATTAATGCCAGCTACCCATTGTTCTTCCCATATAGGGTTTACAATATCCCATTCCTCTCTAAACTTCTCTTTACTCTGATTTGCCAATTTTAATGTGAGCTTATCCATTCGACCAGATCATATAGTTTGTTGATCCAATCTTCTATTGTTTGGTATGGCTGAATCTTTCCACATCTTTGCAAACACGATTCTCGCTGCATAAACCATATATCAGATGACTCTCCAATGTTCCTTTCTCACCTTCTCATCTATATCATTGAACATATTTAATAGAAATATTTCAGCTGTAATCGGAAACCTGGTTTTCAGACAACTAACCATCTTATCATGGACTTGCACCCAAAATTTCTGGGCTTCCTTACATTTCCACCAACAATGGAAGAAGGAGCCTATTTTTGAACATTTCCAACACTTGGCTGGTGATTTACTTTTTTTCATTTTTGCAATTTTTACTGGGGTTAAATACCATCTATAAAAAATTTTTATGTAATTCTCTTTCAGATTATTACTTTTGGTGAATTTCAGGTTAAGCTTCCACGCTTTCTCCCAATAATCTAATGGTAAGGGTTTACCCAGATCCTGTGCCCATCGTAACATATTATCTTTAATTACTTCTTTTTCCATCTCTAAATTCAACAAAATTCTATAAATCTTACTTAATTGACCTTTCTCATTTGCTTTCAGCATCTTATCTAAGTCAGTATCTTCTAAGGAAACTCCTCTAACTTTCATGTCTAGCCTAAATTTGGCACATATTTGACCACATAAAAACCAATGAGAGTTATATCCTTCCTGCATCAGTTCTTCTCTACTCTTCAATTCGATCGTGTTCCCTCTTTTTTGTTTTTTTACTATATCTCCATATGACAACCACTCTTTCATCTTGATTTTTTCCAATCTATAAAAGGCCTCGTGTGGTGAAACCCAATATGGTACCTTCAAATAAATCTTGTTCCTAACTCTCAACCAAACTTGAAGAACCGCCTTCCTAACATAGTGATCCATATATTCTTTATTAACTTTATGCTTGTCATACCATAGGTATGCATGCCAACCGAAATAGTTGTTGAAACCCTCAAGGCTCAATAGTCTTTCATTGTCTAACTTTATCCATTCGCGGGTCCAACAAATTGCGGAAGCTTCATAATAGATTTTTAAATCTGGTAAGTTCAGGCCCCCCTTCTCCTTCACATCTTTTAAATATTTGGTTTTTATCCGTGGTTTTCTACCATTCCATATAAACTTACTCAGCTCCTGTTGCCAACTTTTGAAAGGCTTCTCGTTAATTAATACAGGGAGATTTTGGAATAAAAATAGTAGTTTGGGGAGGACTTTCATTTTTATTGCAGAGATCTTCCCAAGCATAGACAATTGCAATCGTTTCCATCTTTCTAATTCTTTTTTGATCTCTCCTCAAATTTTATTATAGTTATTTTCATATAATTCTGAATTATTTTTGGAAATTATTATCCCTAAATATCTTATTTTCTTCGTTATTCCCAGATCCGTAATTTCAACCAAATCATTCTCTTGTCTACTCGTCATGTTTTTAGTCATCAATAAAGATTTATCTTTATTAATCTTAAGGCCTGCAACCTCTCCATATTGGTGTATAATTTCCATAACTAATCCAATACTGTTAGTGGGCTCCTCCATTATTATAACTAGGTCATCTGCAAACGCCTGTAATTTGTATTCGTGTGTTTTTACTCTAACTCCTCTTATCCTACTTTCACTTCTTACGTTGTTATTCAAAACCTCCAGACATATTATAAATAGCAATGGTGAAAGTGGACAGCCCTGACGAGTTCCTTTGTTTATTCCAAACTGCTTTGTAGTCTCTCCATTTACAATCAGACAAGCTTTTTGTTCGGTATAAATTGCTCTAATCCACTCTCTAAATCTTGTTCCTAGACCGATTCTATATAAAGTTTCTAACATGAACATCCAATCCACATTATCGAATGCCTTTTCGGCATCTAAGAATAATAACCCTAAATTTTTCTGATTATTTTTATGGTAATATTCAATTGTGTCTAATAAAATTCTTACATTATTTTTAAGGTGTCTCCCCGGAAGGAAACCATTTTGGTCTTCGTGTACCCATTCTTTCAATATTTTTTTTAAGCGCTCTGCTAATATCTTTGAGTATATCTTATAATCGATATTCAATAGGGAAATTGGTCGATAATTTTTTTTATCTAACAAATCTTTCCCCTCTTTCGGGATTAGGGCAATGTTAGACTCCTTCCATGTATTTGGGAATGTATCATAATTTATCACATTTAATAATCTCACCAATACCCAGCTTAATTCATCACAGAAAGTCTTATAATATAAAGCCGTAAAACCATTCGGCCCGGGGGCTTTATCGATTTTGAGTTCTTTAATCACATCTCTCACTTCCTGCAACATAATTGGTTTATCTAATTCTTCTTTCTGTTTCAGAGAGATTTTTTTTATATCCACACGTTCCAAGTACTTTCTTGTATTTTCTACTCTTTCCTGCATAGGTACTGTCTCTTGAAAGAGTTCTTCAAAATAATTAACAAATACATTTTTAATCTTAGTTTGTTGGTATTGGATTTTTTGATTATCTTGTATAGCTGTAATACATCTTTTTCTTTTCCTTCCTTAACTTATAAGCAAGCCATCTCCCTACTTTGTTAGCGTGCTCAAAGTATTTTTGTTTTGTATATCTCAGTTTATTCTCGATTTCGTCTGTTATTAATAGTGACAATTGCTTCCTCAACATTTGCACTTCTTTTAGAATACCAAGATCTTGTGGGTTAATCTTCAATTTGATTTCTCTATCATTTAACATCTCCATTATTTTAGATTCTTTTAACTTTCTATTTCTTACTAACCAAGCCTACTGACCAATAAAAAAACCTCTCATGAACACTTTACTCGTCTCCCAAACAATCTGTACTGATTGGCCTTTATCCAAATTGTTTTCAAAAAATTTTTTTAATTCTTTTTTGGCCTTTCCCACGACTTGTTGATTTTTCAAAAGGTTATCATTAAGCTTCCAAGTCTTTTTCTCTTTATCTAAATACAACGATAATAATAACAGACTGTGGTCAGAAAGTGTTCTAGGGAAAACTTCTATATCCCCCACATTTTTAATTACATCTGATGATAAGAGAAACATGTCAATCCTAGACCAGGACTTGTGATAATCCGAAAAATATGTATATTCATTCTTATCTACATAAACATGCTGCAATTGCTCCATCATTTCAAAAAAGGATCTCGGAAGTTTCCCTTGCATACTCGAGTTTTTTTTATCATTCTTTCTTTGATTTAATCCATTGATTCAATGGATTTAATACCCCGTTCCAGTCCCCCACTAGAGTCAACTTATGGTCCTTTAGTTCGACATCTAATATTCTGTCTAACAGTTTAGAATAGAATCTACTTTTATTATCGAGGGGGCCGTAAACTGAAATCACTGCAAATTTAGTATCCTTAATTTTTACCTCTATTCCTATCACTTGGCCTTTGTCATCCTCTAAGATTTGTCTTGCTTCCCATCTTTTATTAACATAAATGGCTACACCCTTCTTTTTCTTCCCTATAACTGATGCAAACAAATTACCCAATTTGGGGTTCCTAATGTATCTTAAATCTTCATCTTTTATATGTATTTCTTGCAAGGCAATAATATCCAAATCAAGTTTTTCTAGTTGGTGAAATATACATTTTCTTTTGTATACTGAATTTAAACCTCGGACATTCCATGATGCTAATTTCAATTTCATATTTAAATCTAGTTCTTACCCCCCCCCGCCTTTGTACCTCTGAGCCTTTTCTTTAGTCCTTGCCTTCTTCTAAATCGTCTGTCTCTGGTTCTAATTCCGGATCAATCAGTTTGGCTTCAACATCGTCGTCATCCACCTCTTCTTCTTTAGAATTTTCTTCACCTGGTTCTCTTAACTCTTCCTAGTCTTCTTTCTTATTGGAGTCTTTTTCTTGTTTACCCTTTTTCACCTGATTACCTTCTGTTTCTTGGGATCCTTGCATACTCGCTTTTCCAATCTGTTCTTCTTGATCTCGCATTTTATCATCTCCCTTTGTCAGATCTTCTTTGTATCTCTTCCAAAAGTCTCTAGCTTTAATCACTGAGTTAAGAGTTACTCTTTTTTGTCCCCACATAAAAGAGATTCCTTCAGATTTTTCCAGGCGTATCTGATTCCTAGATTTCTTAAGGCTTGAGTGATGAAATTATAATTTTCCTCATCTTCAAAGCCATCGGATGCACATCTTTGAAAATTTTTAATTCTTCTCCCTCTACAACCAACCTTTTGGAGTAACTGTGATGAAGCACCAAGTCCTTTACCCTTTCCCTAAGGAAGTAGATCACAATGTCCCTCGGTATCTTCCTGTTTCTTGCTACTGTTGAGTTCACTCGAAAAACTCTGTCAATTTCTAGGTCCAGTTGTTCGGGAGACCATTCTATAAAGTGTGCCAGAGATCGTGTTATTCTTTCATACAAATCTTCCTGTGGAAGTTCTCGAAGGCCTCTTATTTTAATCGATTTACTCCTATTTTTTATTTCTAATGTCAGGGTAGATTTTTCCAACCCATCCATTCTATCTTCCATCTTCCTAGTTTGGGTTTCAGTCATCTGGGTTTTCTCTTCCAACACCTTAACTTTCTCATTCACAGATTTCAATTCTTTTGTTATATTGTCAAATTTATTATTAAGCTTCTCCAATTCCTTTTTAAAATCTGTCTTCAACTCAGATCTTGTTTCATTTCTTGCTTCATTTCTGATCTCGTTTCTCGCATTTCATTCTTGCACGTAAGTGTTAGTTTTCGGAATTCTTCCAAAATATCGGAACTGCCACCTTGCATCACATTAAGGTTTTCTGCCGTGGTTGTCCTAGGCTCATTAACTGGAGGTTTCATTTCTAAAGAAGCTCTTCTTTGTAATAAAGATTGAATCTGGGTTTGGTTTCCCGCTGCTGCCTTCCTCTTCCCTGCGCCCATCATCTTTGCTTAATCTTTCCTTTCTTCGTCTCTTTTTGTAATTGTAATCACTTCCTTATCTTTCAGGTATTTGTACCTTTATGCCTTGTATTTGTTTTCTGCCTTCTCTTAATTTATCCTTTAACCTTAGTCCTCGGCTTTAGTCTCAAGGATCTGTAGACCTATACAATTAATTATTCAATTATCGTTGTTAATCAAAGTTGATTGTTCAATATTATTAAGTATTAGTAACAAATTGGACCCACTACTTGTTAATACAATGTTAGATTGAGTTCTTTTCAAAGCAAATAATCTATAAAAATTTTAAGTGCCTCCTTATCTTTTGAAAATTAGCTAATTATAATTAAATTTTTAATACCTCTCTCTCTCTCTCTTAGATTCCTCTTTTTTGAGTCTTATTTTACTATCTCTCTCACACTAATTTTTTTTATTTTTTATTTTTTATTTATTTTGTTTTGTATTTTGTGTTTGAGGCTGTCCCTGTTAAACTAACAGTTCCAGCTCCCACGTTTAAGAAGAGAGAGAAGTCACAAGATAAGGAAGCACTTTTCAAGGGCCAAACCACAAAAATTGTTCAAAGAAAAAAACACAAAACAGGTTTCCAGTTTTACTTCTTTTCCCAAACACCCTCCTCCTCCTGACCCGTTTCTGATTTGTTCAAATTTATTACACTCCTTTTTACAGTATTTTCAATTTCCCCACCTTGGAACAAACATTATTTTATAAAGGATTACTGCAAGGTTTGTGCCCAAACAAAGCTTAGATCTTCCTTTCTTAACTTATTCTCTCCCCTCAACCACTTATCCACTGTCTTCCCCTGTCGTCGCTTTTTGCCTTCAAATCCTTCACTATCCTCACCACGCTCGTCACTCTCTTCACTGCTTCACCGCTTTTAGTTTGCCACTCTCGATTCCGTCTTCTCCCCTCTCCTCGATAAATCCGTCTCCCTCACTGCAGTCTCCTTCGTCTCCTTGACAGCTCCGTCTTCTCCGCTACGTTTTCACCACTCTCACCGCTGGTTCTGTCCTTGTCTCTCTCCGTTCTTCTCCTTGCGTCTCTGTCTCCGCCTCTCACATCTCAGTCGCCGTCTTCACCGCTCTCACCACTCTCGCCACCCTCTTTCACTCTTTCACTTCCTTTTACTTTCTTTTTCTGCTCTATCCTCCCCTCTCGATGGCTTGCTGGTCTAAGTTCCTCCCAGACAACAGGGACGACAGTAGTGGCAAAAAAACAAAAAAAACACACACCTTAAATCCCAGAGAGGAGAGACGAAAACAACAGCGGCATTTCCGGCTGTAAACTTACAGGCTTATTACAAAAGTCCAAGCTTTTTACGATTCGCCACTGTTTGAACATAAACTTTTCAATTTCTTAGTCCTCCAAAGGTCTCTTGTCCGCTTCACTGCTTTCCCCGTCACAGCCGCATCTCCGCCATTTCACTCCACTGCACCCCCCACGCCGAACTATGCAGACTATACTATTTCACGTCAACTTTCCTTCTTTCTTATCTTTCTTCCTCGCCCCTTTACAACGAGGCAACTACTTCTCCTATTTCTAAAGCAGTCTTCTGTGCCGCTCTTAAAGATTGAATTTTTCTGCTGAGGGGTTGCTAGAAGCTGCTGGGCTGCTAGGGAGTCCCCGACACAAGACAGCCAAAGTCCCCAATGCTTTCCCTCCTTGGGGACTGGATTTATTCACCGCCCGCTTATTCTCAAAAAAGGAACGTCGGATGAACTTACCCGGCTGGTAAGGAGAAAACTACTTGTCACGCTTGATGAATTATTAATGATTAGTGGTGCTGTGGGTCGTGCCTCTTGTTGGCACCCGGGGAGATAATGGCGACTCTCGGCCCGTCTTTTCTAGCTTCAAACGGCGAGTGCCTACTTTCCTCCCTTCCACTTGCTTCTTGCCGCCAATGGGCCCCCTTCGAATCGCCCCTGTGTTCCCCCTTCCCGGGGGGTGACCCTCCTCTCAGTTAGATCACAAAAAGTTGGAGTTACCGATCTCCCCTGGGCATCAGGATACCGCCACTTCACGGATCCCGACTGGACGCCATGTTTGCACCACCAGAAGTCCACTTCTTTCCTTTTGATTGGTCAAGTCTCACCCTCTGACCTATGATGCTGACCCACATGACCTATGATGCTGACCCACATGACCTATGATGTAATTTAATCTCAACACCTCATTAACCCTTGGTTTACCTGAAGAGGGAAGTTTCCCCTTTAGCTAAGTCTAGATAATGGGAAGCCCCATTATCACACGCCTCCCAAATCTCAGACGGTCTGGAAACAGCTGAAGGCTGGAGCCACACCGGCTGGGATTTCATCCTGGGACCTAAAGAAGGAAAAGTCAGAGAATATATGCAAACACACAACAGTACAGGTTAACCATATTATCAATAACAGACATGTAAAGCTCATCCCTCTTAACCTCCTTCCAGTTCTCTGCGTGACAAGGAGTCTGCAACCACATTGAAACTTCCAGCCACATGTTGAATGTCGAAGTCAAAGTCTTGTAGGGCCAGACTCCATCGGAGTAGCTTCTTGTTAGCCCCCGGACTGTATGGAGCCATCTGAGGGCAGTATGATCAGTCTGGAGAGTGAAGCGGCGTCCCCAGACATATGGTCTCAGCTTCTCTGGCACATACACAATGGCATAGCATTCCTTCTCTGGAATGGACCAACTGGACTCCCTTGCAGACAGCTTCTTACTGAGGAACAGAATGGGATGCAAGATGCCATCCGGACCCTCTTGTAGTAAGACCGCTCCAATGCCTCTGTCAGAAGCATCTGTAGCCACTATGAATGGTTTGTCAAAATCTGGTGCCATGAGCACGGGATCTGCCATCAAGGCCTGCTTCAAGGCTGCAAAGGCTTTTTGACACTCTGCTGTCCATTTCACTATCTTAGGCTTCTTGGAACCTGTCAGATCTGTTAGAGGTGCTGCCACTTGACTGTAGTTGGGCACAAATCTCCGGTAGTACCCCGCTAGGCCAAGGAAGGACTGTACCTGCTTCCTGGAACAAGGAATGGACCAGCTATTAATAGCTTCCACTTTAGCAAAGTCCCCGCACCCTCTTAGCAAACAGTCCACAAAGGTGAGCACATACCGCTTTCCCCTAGCAGTCTTCCTAGGGAAAGGTCCCATGATGTCCACAGCCACTCTCTGGGATGGGACATCAATGATAGGAAGTGGTTGGAGAGGGGCCTTGGCTTGATCCTGAGATTTCCCTACTCTCTGGCAAACCTCACAGGATCGGACATAATCAGTAACATCCTTGCCATCCCCTCCCAGTAGAAGGACTTTCCCAATCTGTCCTTCGTTCTGTTCACCCCAGCATGTCCACTAGGATGATCATGAGCCAGACTCAAGAGTTTGGCTCTATACTTAGAAGGTACCAGCAACTGTCTCTGAGCTCGTATGCCCCCCTTGCTACCTCTTGGGCCAGACTCATGATACAATAGGCCCTCAACGATTACAAATCTGGGCCCCTTCATCGTTGGAGAAGACTTCGCCTCTTCCCTTGCTCTGGTCCAGGCAGCTTGAAGGCTCTCATCTGCTTCCTGGGTTTCCTGGAACTGCTGTCGCTGAACAGGAACCAGCTGTTCCACCTGGAGTGGCAGACTCGCCTCAGATTCTCGTTGCATTGCAGCTTCTCCAGGTTCTGTTCCCTTGACTGGAGTATCTTCTGGAGTTTCCGCTGCTGTTGAATCCCTTGCTGGCTTTGGAGTCAGCATTGTTGGATTCTCCTCCTCTGCACCAACCTTTTGCATCTCAGGCAAGTTGTCCAGCACCTGATTCTGCTCGGTGCTCACTTGAGACTCTCCTGCCCCCCTGAGCAGCGCTGAGTCAGGTGTGACAGGGACCAGCATGAGACCAGGCTGACTATCCTCTTGGCATGGAGAAGCTCTTCCAGGACTTCCGCCAGCAGCTGCTCCGACATCCGAGGTATCAGCATGGATGATCTCGATCTCTGGGCCTACGATGCTATGTTGAGAGTTCTCCCCAGGTTCCTCCACCTCTTCCGACAGGACTCCTTCTGGTGTAGCAGGAGACAGTGACTGCAGTCCAAGTTCAGGTTGGCCCTCAGGTTGCAGTGAAGACTGACCTCTGCTCAGGCTGCGAGTTGTCATGGCATGCTGTCTGGACACTTTCCAGGCCTGACTAGCATGGAAGACGAGATCATCACCCAACAGAGCAGGACATTCGAAGTCATCATAAACAGCAAAAGTCCAAACACCCTTCCAGCCCTTGTACTGAACAGGAACGCGTGCTGTTGGTAGTTGAGCTGGAGGAGCCCTGAATGCTCTGATGGTGATCTTAATGTGGTCATCAACAAGACCAGGATCCAGATATGCACGATGAATAGCAGAAAGTTGGGCTCCAGTGTTTCTGTAAGCCACAACTTTCCTGCCCCCTACCCACAGCATGTGTCTTCTGTGATGAGGGATCATGTCAGGATCAGGACCAACTGAAGAATCAGTGGTAGTATCTAAGTTGGCCCACTAACTGGGCCAACTTAGGCTTCTGCTTACAGTTGGCTTTAATATGTCCAAGCTCTCCACAGAGAAAGCATTTAGGGCTAGCCTTTTTCCCTGGCTGGCCTCGCGTGCTGGCCTCAGACTGCAGTTGTTGGTATTCCTGCTTGTCTGTAGAATGCATTACCACAGTAGACTGGAATACCTCCTCACCTCTGGAGGCAACAAACCGATCTGCTGCCCTGGCAGCCTCTTCTAGGCGTATCATTTCCATTGTTTTAGCCAGGAACCCTGAAATCTGTTCAGGTGTTAACTTGTCCTTTCCCAGAAAGCAGCAGGGGGACCCAAGGCTGTTGCTGGCATAGCAGCCCCTTGCTGTGCCAGATTACTACCAGTAGGGGTAGCTGGTTGAGCAGATGAGCTAACTTCTGTAGCATTCTGCTGTGTGGCATTGCTGCCACTAGGGGTTGCTGCAGCTTCAGGATTCATACTGTATATTAACTGTACACTAACTACCTCTGTGCACGCGAAAACTTAAAAAAAAACACGTCTGATTGGCTGATCAAAAGAATATACAGTGCCAGAATCCCAAAACCAAAGAAAAGTGGAGAAATCCCAAGCCTTTCTCCTCAGCCCCCCTTTCGTCACCCCCCCTCCTCCTCCTGAAGGAAAAGAGAGAAAAACCTCTGCCTCAGTGACTCAATTAGGTACTTAGCAAATTCCTGCCACAAGCACCTTTCCCATTGATATGCAGAGGTACTATCTTTGCTGCTGGAGAGCAGATTGAAAAATGCCAGTTGCTTACTCAGAACACAATGAGTTTAGCAGCTTTAAAAATCCATCTCTCACTACTAAAGTAGAAAGAAGGAAATCCAAAGGAAAAATCACTCCTTTCCCAAACAGAGACTTTGCATGACAGAGCAGGCAGCTCTTCACTGAAAGCCCAAAAATCACCCTTTCGCCAAGAGTGACTCTGGTAGGCAGCTCCGCCCCCCAACCTCCCACTCTCCCTCCCTTTCCAGTCACAAGGAAGGAGAGAAAGGAAAAAAAACCTCAAAAGCCTGTTAAAGCAACAAAGCCAAACCAAGCCCCCTCACTTCCTACTCCCCCTCCCTTTCAGACTGCAAGGAGGGAGAGAAAGGGGGAAAAAAGAAAAAAAATTCTCAAAGCCTTTTTAAACAAACAAAGACAAACGAAGCCCTCTCTTGCCCACTCTCCTCCTCTCCTGCTAATTCCTTCGCAGGAGACACAAGGAGAGACTGAAAACCCCCTACTTTCTGCAATTTAAACCCCCAACTCTCCAATTTGAGACCGCTGCCACCATGTGATACTGAAATGTAGAATTCCAGTATGTGAAACTGAAAAATGCCACCATGTGAAGCTGGATCGTCCCCATGCGCTGCTGGGATGTATATTCCAACCTGTTATGAATTTTAGCTGTTAATCTTCACTGCCACCACCCACTGAATTATGAATTATCTGGACACTTGGACAGTACAGTGGGACCCTGTCCAACCATGTACATCCCTAAGCTTAAGGATCTTCCTTTTCCCCCAGTCTACCTAGCTTGGCGTGGGAAGGAGAGAAACAGGACCTTTTACAGAAAGTATTTATTAAAGGTAGGCAAATAAACAAGGCAAATTACCACACATGGGAAGCTCCCTCCTCCCAGGCACGCTTAGTTACAAAAAGAACAGATATAAAAGCACAGATACATTCTTTAGATCAGCCAGCCTCCAAAATAACAGAAAAGTCCCTAATGCGACTAGATAACTATTTCTAATTACTCACAGTTGTTCCTAGGCTTAGATGTTCTAAAGGGAAGGGCCAGGAGGCGAGGCCTACGGCCTGCAGCCTGCTACTGGCTCAGAACCCCCCTCCATGAGGTTCCTGGGTTGTTCTTCTTTGTTATCCCTTTGTTATCTCTCTCAGCCACATGGCCTTGCAAGAAGTTTTATAACTTCTCCTTGGAAGCATCTGGAAGCGTCCTGAAGATGCTCACCTCTTTCCTTTTTGATTGGTCAAGTCTCACCCTGTGACCTATGATGCTGACACACATGACCTATGATGTAATTTAATCTCAACACCTCATTAACCCTTGGTTTACCTGAAGAGGGAAGTTTCCCCCTTTAGCTAAGTCTAGATAATGGGAAGCCCCATTATCACACATGCATGCTTGCTTCGTGCCATGTACCCCTTGAGCCACTCAAAGCAACCATGGCCCAAAGGCCTAGGTGACATGTATCCCAGATCCACTACCCATGCTGACTGCCCAAGTTGTAACAGAGATGCAAAAATTATACCAAACCAACCACCCCTGCCTAGAAGTGGGAGGCAGGTGGGACAACACTCTGAAGAAAAGTGAGATTCAGCTGAAGGGAGCTCAAAATAACACCCCCCTGCTCTGACCTGAGGGAAAATTGCACAAGTTCTGGTCGGGGCAGGGAAAGCCAATGAGTTTGAACCACTAGTTCATACTGATTGGCTGCCAGCAAGCAGAAGCCTTCCCAGCATGCTGTAACAATCTCACAGACTGCTGGGAAAGTGGAAGAAGGTCATGGCCACCTGGAGCCACATGGAGACTGGGGAACCATTCTTAGATGCAAATTCACCACCCAGTAAGTTGGGCAGCTGGAATTCCTGCATGGCAGGAGTTCAGACTAGATGGCCTTGGGGTCCTTTCCAGGTATGAGTTAATGATTCTATGAAGAGAAATGCCTATCTTTCTTCGTCAACCCCCTGAACACCTGGAGCAAGACAGCAGAATGAACCTGCCTTCCCCAGTGCAAGAAGTTCTACTCACTTTGTCGTTGCTGTGTATGTCCATTTCCAAGAGAAAGCGTTCCATAATTTTGGCGCCTCTGTCTCAACATTCCTGAAGGCAGAGGGACTGATATAAATGCCTCTGAGATCTTAACCTGGTGCCATCCAAGTCTGCGGGATCACCTTCTCCCATATAATCCGCCCCACACGCTAAGGTCCTCTGGGAGGAATTTACTGCAGCCAGTCAGAACTAGGTTGGGCTGCGGTTACCCAGACGACCTTTTCTTCTATCGCTCCCAAGCTATGGAATGGCCTGCCGGAGGAGACCTGGCATATTACCAGTCTTTAAAAAAGCAGTCAAGACTGTTTTCTTCTGACAGGCCTTCCCAGACTAGTACTCCACCGCCTCCCACCAACTGTCCTCCTGTTCTTTAATGTAGTTAATGTGTTTTAGGGGGTTGGTTTTAGATGGGTTGGTGGGTGGGGAGGATTGGTTATGTTTGAATGCTTTTAATGTATTTAATGTATTGTTGTAGTACCACCTCGATCCATGAGGAGAGGCGGGAAATAATAATAATAATAATAATAATAATAATAATAATAATAATAATAATAATAATAATAATAATAAAAAAACAACAACAACAACAACAACAACCCCCCAAATATCTCACTCTTAGCCATGCTGGCTGTGGCAGGTATGAACTGTAGTCCAAGGCAGAGGGAAGTTGCCAGCTTCCGTATTGTTGCCTTAAAACAGAAATGAGGAGCCTACAACCCTCTGTGTATTGATAAATGACAGCCTTCTTCATTCCTCAGCATTGGCCAGGCTGGTTGTGGCTGATGGAAACTGGAGTTTAGTGACATCACATGCTCTTTAGCCCTAGATGAATAGGTTCCTATTGGAGAAATAAGGGTCCTTTGTATGGTATCCTCTCATTGGCCCAAGCAGGTGTGCCTAGTGGTGGCAGAAGGCCGGAGCCAGTTCTAATGGTTGTAAAAGATCTCAGGCAACAGACTTGGAAGTGCAGCAAACTGAAAGTTATATCCCCTGTTTTTATTTTTTTGCTTGTTTTTAGTGCCAGGGATGTGGCTTTAGCTACTATTCCTCTTGACTTGGATGAAGGGGAGGGGCAGACATAATTTGCTGCTCTACCTAAGGCACCAAAATTTATTGGCCCAAGCCAACAGCAGCAACATACCCTCCAACATTTCACAGAAGAAAACTGGAATATATGTGACTGAGGAACTTCAGACTATGGTCAAGTTGGCTAAAGTCATTAATGAGGGAAAACACACAAGTTAGGAGAAGATGCAGCAGTTTGCATTTGCCTGGGCCTAATGGGAAGAGCCAGATGCTGCCCCTCCTCTCCTCTCTGTTCTGCTGACTTAATTGAGGGAAAACTACTTGTGCACTTTGAACTCAGTTTGCTGCAGTGGAATAAGTTGAGGACAACAGTGGAGAGTAGGAGGAGGAGAGAGAAATTAGGAAATTTTAAAAGCAGCTGAAAAAATAGATGACAGAGGATTAATCAGGACTGCCCTGCCAAATTGGGACAATTTGAGGGTATGCAGCAAAGGTGCTGAAATGAATGGCTCGTGGTTTGGGAGAAACTATTTTATTTTCCCACAGTGCTTCACTCTGATGACGCTGGAGACTGCTTGCAGTGATAGTTGATCCCGGCTCCCAAACTGAATCTCAGCAGCTGTCTGCCTCCCCCCATCCATTTCCGCTCTAACAGGTGGGTAGCCCCCCTCCTGAGGAGAAAAGTTGTCATTTCGTTTCTGCAGAACCCAGAGATTATTTTGTCTCCATTCAAAGCGCTCATGAAAGTTCCTAATTGCTGTCGCCCACACACATCACAGTACACTTGGGAGAGGCAGCTAAATAAGGAAGCCGGCTCTTGTCAGGTTGTCAGCCCAGCTTGAGGGCTTGTGCAGCTCCTCTAAACAAGGCCCTCAAGTGCAGGTCATGACACAGTGGGCCCAGAACAGCCCTACTAGCCACTGATCAGTCTTGTGTTTGAGGGAGATGAAAGGAAGTTGGGAGAGAGAGAAAAACCTCCTCCTCCACACAGCCAATATCAATTATTGAGATTTTTGTGCCCTTTTAGACCACTTAGAGTTCTCTGCAAATGAAAAATAGACAAACCATAAACAGTGTTGACAACAACATGCAACAAAAGAGAGGTTAAAATGGCAGCAAAAAGAAGGCATCAGACCAAGAAAGGTTGCTACATGAAGGAAACTCAGCATTCTCCACTGCACATACAGTTGCCAGAGTCAAAACTGGGAGTGGCTCCTGTGGTGTAGAAGAGGGAATTTCAGCAGGTGTTACTTGTTATTGGGTTGAGTGACAAACAATAGCAGTTGAAATCACCTCTTCTACACAACCATTAAAGGTACAGGAGCCCTCTCCAGGCGTCAGTCTAGCAACTCTAACTGGACCTGAACACAAAAAGGTTAAAAGAAGCTTGTGGAGCATTTGGCCTCTCCTAGCCATTTAAGCGGCCTATATACCACTGTACCACCCTGGACATACACTTCTGTGGTTTTAGAAGTTAAGCAGGGTGGGTTTTAGTTACTCTCATACCTTCCAACATTTCACAGATTATAACCAAGGAACATGTGGACAAGCAACAGAGTGTGATCAAGACGGCAAAAGTTATTAATGAGGAAGAATACACCAGCTACGAGAGGCTACAGCAGTTTCCTTTTACCTGAGCCTCCTGGGAAGGGCAAGATTCCATTCTGGACTCTACTCTTCCTCCTGCTGAGTTAACTGAGTGCAGACTACTTTGGCACTTTGAACTCAGTTTGCAGCAATCAAAGTAAGTAGTGGACAAACTGGGACGTTTTAAAAGCAGCTGAGGAAGTGGGATGAAAGAAGAATAATCAAGCTTGTCCCTGTCAAATCAGACCACTACAATAAAACAGGGGAGATATAACCAGTCAGAGTTAATATGCTGGCCCAGATAGACTGACAATATAAGGCAGCTTCCTAAATTTTGTGTAAATTAAGGTAAGCCAAGTTATTTTGGCACCAAAGGCAGAAAACCATACATGGAGCTCTCCTTCCTCTTTGGTGTCTACATTTCAGCAGGATGGTGCCTACCATGAGGCAGTTAAGCATCAGGTGGCAGATGCTGGGATGCAGCGGAGGCAGCCTCACAGCCGTTTCTCCTGAGCGACCCCCATGCCTTCTACTCTCTTCTCTTGGACATAGCCTGTCCTACAGCCCCCCCAAATCCTCTCTGCCCTCAGACTGGCAGAGAGAGCGGAGAATGACAAAACACACACATCCTTTGATTCAGGTAGTAATATGTCCTGGACCACCTCAGACAGATGGTAATGACATGGCAAAGTCACATCCTGCTCAGAGATGTTCCCTTTTACTGTAGCTGAGCTTTTCCAACCTTCCTTTAAGCTTTCTGTTCTCTCATTGTTGCAATACTTCTGGCCTTTGATGCCACATATGCTTTCAAAAGCACACCCACACAAATGACTTTTGCAGCAAAACACAGCTCAGCTCAGGAAGCTGCCTTGTCTTTCTCCTGTTATGAATATTGTATCCCTTTGCTTTTCCATTGCCAATCATGGGCTGCTCTCCTCTTGGGGTTATTCAAGATGCTGCTCAGCAGTGCCACACACTTCTGCTTCATTGGCCAACAGCCCTGAATCCCTCTGAATAATTCAGCCCTGTTGCCACACCATTTGTCTAAATAATTCATCTTTGGGGAATGAGAGACAGTTTAATCTTAGTTAGAGCGGAGCAACTGCCAGCTCCTGTTCAGAGTGGTTGTTTTGTGGGTCATCTGAGGAAACTATCCCACCACCACTGCTTGCTTTAAAGGAGAAATTGGAAGGAAAGGCCACAGCATTCAGCTTCCTTGTGACTGATTGTCTTGCTGGTCCCAGACCTGGCCCAGAGGCGTTTCTTCATTTGCTTGCACTGGCAGGGCCAGGCAAAGCCATGGCCTGCCAGCAGCTCAAGGTGCTTAGACAGCCAAATTTTTTTGGTATATGAGGCAGAAGATCCTCACAAGCTCCTCGCCTTGTCTCTGGCATGCCATACCACAAAACACACTAAAACCACTAACAACAAATTAAAGAGGTGGCCCAGGCTATGTGAAGGATGGTATTTTTCCATATGAGCCTGCCCAAGTTATTAGATCTTTAGAGGAGGCCCTTCTTTGCATAAAAGAGCCAGTGTGATGTGGTGGTTTGAGCATTGGACTACAACCCTGGAGACAAAAGAGTTCAGTTCCCCACTTGGCCACGGAAACCCACTGGGTGATCTTGGACAATCACACACTCTCAGCCCCAGGCAACCGCATGATAAGGTTGCTTTAGGGTTGCCATAAGTTGGAACGACTTGAAGGCAAACAACAACAGCAGCAGCAGCTGCAAATATAACTTCTTTCCATCTCACTATCTCTTCCAGAGAAGGCATCATAATAACAACTGCAACAATCCTAAGCTCCCATTTTGTGACACCCAGAACTTCCTTCCTGAAAGCACCTTCTTAATGCTACCTGCACATTGAAGCCATTTATATCAACCTCTCTGTTGTCAGAGGACGAGATGAGTGTCTATCCCTTATGTAGCAAAATGGCACCATCTGCACACAAAAGAGAAGTTTCAGTAGGTTTGAGGGAACCTCCAAGGTTTGCAGAAGTGCAAAAGAAAGTCACAGAGTGCAAATGAGTTCAGTATCTATATGAAATCACTGGTTGAGGTCATTAGACATTAGATGCCATCAGTATGTCAGTAATGCTCAGCTCTGCTTCTTGTTGCCAGGGTCGGTGAGGCTAAACAGGTGTTGGGCTGGTGCCTGGATGCTGTAATGGGTTGGATGAGGGCCAGTAAACTGAAGCTGAATCACAATAAGGAAGAGAATTTTTTCCCCTGATTGGTGGCTCTTGAGCCAGAAATTGGCCAAGCAGCCTGCTCTGGATGGGGTTGCACATTCCCTGGAGGAGGCACAAAGCTTGGGAACATCTCTGTCGCTTGGAGGCTTAGGTGACTCCATTACTTAAAATATCTGGGAATAGCTACAGTAGGTTCATCAGCTTCAGTAGATCTACCAGCAATAATCTAGCCACAGTAGTCCATGCACTGGTACCTTCCCTGTTAGGCTACTGCAGTGTGTTCTGTGTGAGACTTCCTTTAAAGGTGATTGGACAGCTGCAGCTAGAATGAAACGTAGGAGCTAGGCTGATTGCTTGGGATGCTAATATGCTTCTGGTCCAAAAGCAAGCTGCTGGTTTTAATATTTAAAGCCTCATTTCTGGAACCTTGACACATAAAGGAGAGCATCTCCCCAAGGACAGGATTTGTGTCCCACCCATGGCATGCCAGTCAGGCAATGCTCTCCCTTTAAAAGCCCACTTGGCAATGCAAAGTTTTTATTTTTTTACAAACAGCTTTTTATTAAAGCTTTTGGGTCTAATGATTGTATCTGGTTGTATTATGTACAAGGCTTTAGGTGTTTTAATTTGTTTTAAATATGTATGTATGTATGTATGTATGTATGTATGTATGTATGTATTTTTGTCCGTGTGTGAGTTCCACATGTCAATTATGGTAGTTTAAATTGATTTTATTGCTCACTGCCTTATATCTTTGGATATACAATGAGATATAAATATTTTGATAAAATAAACAAAAAATAAGGTGGGGAAGCCTTAAAAAGGGAGACATACGTTTCCAAACTGTCCCAGTAAGTACTGATCATGTTTTGTGGCTACAAAAAGCTGAGTGTCTGAAGAAAGTGGGGGAGGGGGGAGGAAACTGCAGATAGTGATGACAAAGATAATAGTCATGATACTCAGCAAGTGAGTATGGCCGGTTGACAGCCTGGAACACAGCTATCCTGCACAATGTGTATTTGTTGTAGTCACTTCCAGCAGGGCTGCCACAGCCTGACTGTTACCACAGACTTGGTGAGGTGTAGAAAACCAGCCTGTGCTCCCTGACAAAATGGATCTCTTCCTTTTCTCTCTCTTTCCCCCTTATAGAGCTGCTGCAGAGGATTGGCAGAATGATTGTCCCATACCCTCCAACATTTCACAGATGAAAACCAGACGCATGTGGCCCAGTAACACCAGAGTGTGTCAAAATGGTAAAAGTTACTAAGGAAGAACAAACAAGCCAAGAGAGGCTGCAGCAATTTGCTTTTGCCTGAGGCTACAGTACAGGGCAAGATTCTGCCCCCTCCCCCAGTTAATTGAATATAAGTTACTTTGAACTCAGTTTGCAGCAACTGAAGTAAACTGAGGACAAAGTGGGAAAGCTGCAAGAGGGGAAAGGAACTGGGATATTTTAAAAGCAGCTGAAAAAGTGGGATGACAGAGGGTTAACTGGGTTTGCACCTTCCAAATTGGGGCAGTTGAAGGGTAAACTGTTCATATATTTTTAACCTACCAAGGTGAGTAAAACTGATTTTTGAGTAATTAATTATAACTCCTATGGCTGTGCTGTCTGAGAGACTGTGGGCCTGAGAGACTGGACCCAGGAACTGTTTTTAAGGTGAGGAGCTCAGCATTGATAGGCATATTCTTATTAATCTTATCTACTTGCAGGTACTTGCAGAGGTGGTGGAGGGGCAGATTGCTTTTCCCATCCATTGTCACTGAAACTTTCTTAAATGTGTAGACTCCTTCAAGTGCAGCATGTACTTAGAAGTGCCCTCTATGCGTTCAGTGTAACTTCTCACAAGTAAGTTTGCAACAGATACATGGCAAGCAGCTTTCATTATTTCTGGAAGGGTTTAGCAGCAGTAGTTGTCTCAATGCTCCATTATTTAGTACACTTCGGATTGATAGTTCCTGAGAAGGCTCAAGTCTATAGAAGTCTTGATGGTCCAGTTTTGCCAGATCATTTGTTAGGGTCTTAGCCTCCACCCCTCATCTTACGGGTGTTCAGGTCTTCCTGCCTCTTTGCTTCAAGATCAATGATTCTGGGAGCCATAATCCAGAAAGTAATGTTTCCAACTTTTCTCCACAAATATATGCTTAGCCCTAGTCTTTGACTATGATCCATACCAGGTGAGCCCTATTTTATTTGGCCAGAATTTTAAATTTTGGGCTGTTCTCCAAACCACAGATGTCTGTTGTTAATGTTCTTAGATAAGTGTAAAATTCACATATACTTTTCTGTTCTTAGCAGATCCTTCCTGACATCAGTGTATCAAGCACAGTTTTATCTGTTGCAATTGCCAGAAGTAATCCAGCAGACACATGTACATTGTCTGCTGTGTGATACTTTTAACAAGCCATGACAGGGATAGTATTTTTGTACCTTTGTGTCTGTGAAGCAGATGTTCTGTGGCTACTTCTAATGTGTATTTCTTTTAATTTTCCAAGCTACCTTGAAGGCTATTTTCCTGTTTTATTTGGTCTGTCAAGAGAAGCAACATGATGTGGGTACAAGGAAAAAGCATACCACACTGGGGGATCCAAAAAGGTATTAAAATCACTGGCCAGTAAGAAATGTTTTGAATAGGTATTGAGGGTCTTTACACTACTTGAAGAAGGAAAGGGCGAAACCCACAGGGAAAATTAAACCCTTGACACATAGCTGGTTCAAATTTATCCAGGGGCTCATCTTAAAACTAGCCAGATGGCAAGCCATATATTTCTCTGCCAGCCCACCAGACTGATATTCAGCACATGTGAATAATTTGTCACACACAATTCATCACATTCTAAAATTAATCTGTGAACTATATACAACCTAATGGGTTGTGGATATATAAAAATCTCAAGTCTACATCAAGTTCCCCATATGGGCAGCTTGGTGTTTTTCAAATCTTCACAGACCTCATCTCTGAGGCCATTTCCGCACTAGCCTGTTATAGCGCAATGATTCCACTTTCAACATCCTCTGGAATCCTGGGGTTTGCAGTTTTGGGAGGGGCCAGCTGGCCCCTCCCAAAACTGCATACCCCAGGATTCCAGAGGATGTTGAAAGTAGAATCATTGCGCTAATGCAGAAATGGCCTGAGATGAGAACTACATGTGTGTGCAACAAAACTGCAGCCTGTTTGGAAATGCCAAAATGTATTTGGATCCTTGCACAGCTAGATCAGAGGGATTTTCAGCAGAGAAGCAGAAACAAATATGTAAAGGATAAAGAACCTCAAAAAGCTCCCACCTTCTGAATTCTCTTAGATTACCTAAGTACGTAAGTGGCAGGTCAATCCTAGGTTGATAGATGGGCAGAAGGCTATTAATGAATGCTGATATACAGTGCAGGAGGAAGCTATGGAAGGTACAGAGGAAATATTATCCATGTAATAACCGAGAAGGACATTTTGCAGCCTTGGACAGCTACCAAGACCCATCCAGCTCAGAGCATGTGGTATTATTATTGCCTTTGGGGAAGTAACTTATTGGAATTGTTAACACAGTCACATCAGTCTCCTACATCCTGTCTGAGCATTGCGAATGTGGATGGCTCTTGTGTACAGATTTATCTAAATCAGAGGCAAGCAGAAGTTTCAGCAGAGATGCTGGCCTGCAATACCCAGCGTGCCTTATCGTTAGCTATGCTAGCTAGGGCTGATGGTAGTTGCAGTCTGAACAGCATCTGATTTCAGTGCACATGAATGAATACTAACACACCACTTTACAGATGGCTGTTCTGCACATTGCACCTATTCTGGTGTACTAAACTCTCAATAGTGTTATTACCTAGTTGTATAAGATATCTTTAGCCAGCATGGCCACACTTTGGCATTTGGCATTTGAGAACAGCTCTCCCAAGAAAGCAAGACGGATAATAGTATCATAATCTGTGCATGTATAATTACATATATACATAAAAGAGATCCATAAATATATTTTTGCAGTGTTCCTTTCAACCCCCAATATAGTTTGCATTTTGAATTTCCTTCTCCCACTCAGAATCCAGAGTTTTTCATAACCAAGATAAAGACAGATAATATATTAAATTCTGGAATAAAAGAGCACCATACTGTGGTCAATTGTGGAATGGCACCTTGACAGAACCCTAGTTAAGGTGTATAGTTAAAACAAAATTTTATTCTTCAAGAGAGGTTTATGTGCTTTAGTGAGAAATAATCTAAGTAGCACCTCAGGGTGGAGACTTCTGGGTAGTTTTTTTTTTTTAAATAGGGGTGCTCATTTGCCTTTATTTCTTTTAGCAGTGCAAGAAAGGAACTTAATCCAGAACAGTGCTCAGACCATAAGTGCAGAGCTGTTTCTGTTATACTGCAAAGTGCTCAGACGAAAAGCTGATCTCCCATCTTTCATTATAGGTATGCAGCTACTTTCCTTCTCCTTGTCATACTTTTTCTCATATACCCTCCAGCCAAAGACAGGTATTTAAATATGCCTTTCCACATTTGAACACACAGTCATGTGGGAGAAGTTGCCAACAGATTTGAGGACTACTTTAGATGCCATTCCCAATCCACATGCTTACAGCTTGGGTGTCTTCACAAGAGTGTCTTGAATCAAGATTCACTTTTTCCATTGAGTCTCCAGGGTCTGTCGTAGTGAGAAATGTTGGCTAGTGGGATTCTACATAACTACTTTTTAAAGCAGCAGGACCATATGATGATGGACACATCTCTCCAGTTTTTGCATCCAGCATACCAGCCACAGCCATATTGTAATCTGAAGATGTACATAACTCATCTTTTGCTTCATCTGCTCTGGGTGGACCTTTCAAATTCATGTTTCCCACAAAAATTGTCTGTGTTGTTTCCAAAGTTTTGATAGAAGTAGATGGCAAATGAATGCTTCCTCCCCAAGTAGAGTCATCACATCTCTTTAGGTAAGACTTAGCCTCCTCCTTGGTTGGCAATACAAGACTATTGGGGGGACATGAAGCTGCTTCTGTGTTCTTCTGTACAGACATGCCTTGATTGGTTTCTGATGCCAGATCTTCCATCTTTGTTTCACCTCTATGAACAAAACAGATGTTCATGCTTCTGCTACTGTCTAGCAAGTCATCACCAGAAGCATCCTTCTCAGCTGGATGAGTCACTTGTACTTTCCACTTTGCTATAGGCTTGGCTTTACAAGCAACAGGTTCTTGATGGTCTACTTGGACTTCAAGCTTCTGAGAGGTAGTAGGATCAGCCATGCCCATTGGTTTCTTGGTGGCAATGTCTAGAGCACAGTTGTCATTCTCCTGGCCTCTTATTACCATTTCCCCTTGAGTTTCATGTCTTTCTTCTACAATTGGTAAAGCAGCAACATTTGACAATATACTGGGGTCCTCCACTTCAGATTCATCTGGGACTAGATTTCTGGAACAAGGTTCTGGATTGCCTGAAGAACTGTAGAGTGTTTCATAATTGTCATCACTTATTCTGCTCAGTGGGTTAGTCACTGGAGGAGTACTGGTTCTATTCACAGTGTCAAAATCTTGTACGCTGATGAACACAGTGTATATTTTTAGTAGCATATGCAAATAATTTTCACTGTTTGAAATTAATACTGAGAACAGACTTTAAAAGAGTGTGGGAAAAGTATGGCCCTCCAAATGTTGCTGGACTGTCTCTTTCATCAGCTCTACCAGGCAAAGCCAATAAAGAAAGATAATGGGTGTTGCAGTCCAACATCTGGAGAACCACGTGTTTTCCTGCTCCAAATGCTCTCCATCCCTGAGTATTATTTTAGAATTCTACATCTTTGGGAGATGATGCTAATAAAGCCATCACTGCTAGCCAATTTGCTGCTTTTCCACAGATTGTGCCCAGATCATTTCAATATATCAAACAGCAATGTCTATGTCTATTTCTCTCTCTCTCCCTCTCCCCCCTCTATCTTTATAAAAAAATATGAATAACTCCAAATAAGCACATAGCTAGAGCTAAGATAAAGCTGTTCTTACCCATTCTTAGATCTTGCTAATGGCTGTTAACAACAACAGCTAAGATCAATCTGTTCTTGCCCATTCTTGGATATTTAAGAGTTCCTTTGCTTTCTTAGATCAAGCAACAAAACCCAACAATTCTTTTAAAATTATTTTAAAAACCACACCTAGAGGCTATAGAGCTGGCATGGTGTAGTGATTTGACTATGATGCTGAGACCAGGGTTCAATTCCCCTCTTGACCATTGAAACCCAGTGGGTAACCTTGGACACCTGACATACTCTCAGCCCCAGAAAACCCCATGTGACAAAGTTCTGGGGGTGTGGCTATCTGGGGAGCCAGTGAAGCCTGAAAGCAGGTTGCTGGGCAACCAGAATAACACCTTAGGGGAGAAACACCTTAGGGAAGAAACCCAATCCAGTAGTGAGTGGGAGGGGCTTATGGCTGAGAGAAAAAGTTATATAAAGCCAAATACCTGTGGGTAATTTTTTTCCTTCAGTGAGAATCTATCGAGGAGCCAGGGAGAAAAGTCCCTGAATCAGGCAAAAGTGTCGCTGTTTGGGGAAGTTTAGTTCTCAGTGGAAGTCTAGTGAGAGTCAGAAGCATAATTAAGCCCTGGTAAGATCTGGTCAGAGAATGTGACCTTAGGCTGAGAATTAAGCCTTTGGTGGGAATTTAGCCAAAGTGTTGTGGTATGATAATTGTGCTTTTTGTGAAAGTCTAGAGATTTAATTGAACTATTTCTGAGCAGCAAGATACCTATTAATACTGTCTGAAGAGTGCACTGACAAATGTATCAACGCTGAACTGCATGTGAACTCTAACATGCTACTTTATTCTTATTGTTACCTTAATAAATGTTAGTTTATCAGACTTCCAGCCGCATGGCGGACGTGAGAGGAAGTCCGGAGTAGCGCTGCGCAACTCCGAACCCCCACCTGAAGGTTCCCAGCTGGATTAAGTCCATCCAACCCCAGCTAGCTATCCCCCCGGTAAGGGGGATGCGGAAGAGGTCTGAAGGGGATCCGTAAAGTGGCACCGAGCCTTCTCCGAAAGGAGAAAGAGCGGGGGTGCGCAGGATCGCAAGACTATGACAGACCTCAGGATTGCCGCGATAGTGACACAAGCGCCACCACCGACTTTTAAACCAAGACTTCAGCCCGATTTGGATTATAAACATCTAAGATCGTAAGAGGAACGTACCTGCTTCAAAGAGAGTAAGCTGCTGGAAAGACCCCGAGAACTGTAAGAGGGAGAATAATGGAGGATTTCTTAAAAGGACAGTTCAATTGGTGAGTGTGCTGACTTCAATTTCCATTTCTTTGGAGGTTAACATTCCAGCTTAAATTGAGATTGTGCACTGGACATTGAAGGTTGGTGCAAGACTTACTTTTTGATAAAAGTTGAAGAGCATATCTCTCCTTTTTTCTTTTTATAGGAGACTAATGTGTGGAGGTTGCAAGCTTTTAAACCTGTGTATGGAGATGCCAAATATGGAATGACTTTGTTTTACTTGGATTGCATTTCACATTTTACTTGGATTTATCATTCTGATTTTGGGGTTTTAAGAGGAGAATCCACGCTTTGAACTGTTGCTGCAGCTGTGACTGGATTGTTTAAAACTGGCACCGGGAACTGATTTAAAACTGACAGTGCTGATGAACAAGACTTTCAAGGACTGAGGGATTTTCTTTTTTCTCTTTTTTATTGTGTATTGATCCTTCTCTTTTTAATTGCCTATTGGAATATACAACTGACTGTTTTATGGATTAATGAACGGAAGAATTATATAAAAAGACTGTGGAATATGACTTGGAATATGATTGACTTTTATGGTTTGAACTGAACTGAGATGAACTGATAGAACTCTGAACTGGATATTTTACTATTGGATTTTTGCCTGCAAGATTTTTCATTTTTAAACGGAGTTCAATGGACTTGGGATTTTGGACATCGACGAGTTTGAAAACAGACAACAGAACAGACATTTGGTGGTAGACTAAGACTGAAGTTGATTTCCCAGGCTTGTTTTGTCTCCAAAGACAGGCCAGAGAACAGCAGACTCTCCTCCTACGCAGAAAGCGGTTTGAATTTGCAGCTGGCATTGAGACTCAGAATACTGTGTGATTAGAAAAGGCTTTTAAGGCCTGAAAAATACATGTGGGAGGGGGAGTTGGGATTGCTAAAGGAAAATCAATTTCTTACCATTTACTTTTTGATTTGACCATTTAATCTGAGTATTCGGTATTGTATATAAATCTAGTATTCTATTAACATTACATAAAATAACTGATTATATTTGGACATTTTTGTTTTAAGATTGCTTATAACTAAAGTTTATTGTTTGTAAAGTGTATCTTTCAGTGAAGGTGTCAGGTTAACAAGTTTTGTAAAACTGTAGCTACAGGGAAAGGAGAAGGAAGATTTGCAAAGGACAAAAAAAAAATTTTTTTCTTAAAAAGGTCAATGGATCAAAGAACAAGGAAAGCCACAGCAGCAGCAGCGTACGCTGTAACTATGACTACCCAACCAGTAAGAAGAGCATCTGTGGATACCTCCCAGAAGCCCCCAGACATTATGCAACAGATGATGGAGGAATTAAAGAACATTAGAGGAGACATAAAAAAAGATAGACACAGACATCAGGCAGGATTTAAAGGAAACAAGGAAAGAAATGAGAACAGACATGAAACATGAGATTGAAAAGCTTGGGAAGAAGTTGGAAACTTTGACTAAGGATGTCTCCAAGGTAAAGACAGAGACCAAAGAAATAAAGGAGCAAGTTAAACAAGTACAAACTGAAATGACGGAGGTGAAGGGGAAACAACAGGGAGAAGAACTTCAAACATTGCATCAGGATTTGAGATACCGAGAAAAATGTCTTCGCTTTCGAGGAGTTCCTGATTCAAATATGGAAGACCTATACAGAAAAATGATCCTGGCTTTGGCAGAATTTTTAGACACAGATGAAGACAAAATGGAGATGTGTATTGATAGAATGTTCAGAGTTGCCTCCAGAACAGCGAGAGAAAGAAAACTTCCAAGAGATATAATAATAACCTTCAACCAGACTGTTACTAGAGATAACATTTTACAAGGTAGCTATGCAGGAACATTAAAGGTGGAAGATAAAGTTGTAAAATTTTTTAAAGTCATACCATTTCAAATCCTTAAGAAGAGACAGGACTACAAAACTTTGGCCAATTTATTGATGAAACAGGAGATAAATTACAGATGGGAAAAGATCGAGGGCATCCCTTTTAACTATAAACAGCAACATTACAGAATTAAATCGGTCTTTAAGGCCAAAGAAATGATGGAAAGATTGAAGAAGGATTTTCAGATGACATCAGAATCAGACAAAGACATTGAACAACAAACTTCGGAAGAAGAAAAGAAGGAAGAGAAATACAGAGGCAAGAAGAAGAGGTGGAAGATTTAACTAGACAAGCATTGGATTCAGAGCAAGAAATGGAAGAGGAAGGAGAGCTTGCAGGAGAGACACTGCAGTAAAAACAGGATAGGACTGCATAAATTTAATTAATAAAATAGAAAAAATGGGGCTCAAAATATATACTTGGAACATTAAAGGATTTTAACTAGGAATATAAAAGAAGACAAATTTCCCATCATCTGGAAAAGCAAAAATTGGATGTAATTTGTTTACAAGAAGTCCGAATAAGAACCCAAGATTTGAAATATGTACGGAATCCTAAACTAGGTAGTTGCTTTGCGGCTACAATTGATCAGAAGAAAAGAGGCATACTAATATATGTGAATTCAAGATATGGTGCGCAAATAAAATTTCAAGATAAAAATGGATGTTATCTTGCAGTAGAAACTGATACAAAACAAGACAAGATATTAATAGTAGGAATATATGCACCTAAGGAGAATTCTTTCCTAAAATAAATGCTGAAATACAAAGATATGTACAGGATACAGGCAACTCAAGTGTGGTGGTTCTTGGAGACTTTAATGGAGTAGTGAATCTTACAGTGGACAGAACAACACAAAAACTGATACTGCGAAAAAATGGAAAACTACCCAAAAGTTTTTTTCAGATGATGGATGATTTAGAGGTATATGACATTTGAAGATATAAGAATGGACAATTAGATGGATATACTTTTTTTTCAGACAGACACAAATCTATGTCTAGAATTGATATGATATTGGCAACTAAAGAGTTACTTTTGAAGACACATGAAATAGACAGTCCTCCAAATTTGTGTTCTGATCATTCTCTGTTACAAGTGACCTTTAAGGTCATGAGCAGAGAGAGGACATGGAGGATCAATGAAGAGATTTTAAACAAGGAAAAGTATATTCAAAAAGCAAAAACAGAGTTAATTAACTATTTCAATGAAAACATGACACCTGAATTGCCTATGAAGACAATATGGGATGCAAATAAAGCAGTGATGTGTGGGAACTTTATCAGATGGTAAGCAGAAATCAATAGGGAAAGGAAGCGTACAGAAGAAAGAATCCTGAGGAATATGAAATAATTGGAGAAACAGATGAGGAAAAATCTGACAGATAATACTATAAGACAAAAGATCAAGGTGTGTCAAGCAGAATTGAATCAATTAAATTTGGGAGAAATAGAACAACAGATACGTAGACTGAAACACACTTCTTTTGAACAGACAAATAAACCTTCAAAACTTTTGGCCAATTTATTGCAGAAAAGAAGATCAAGAAATATAATAACAGAGATTACAACGAAGAAGGGAAAGACAACAAAGCAAGAGGAGATAAAACAAGCATTCCATTCTTATTACACAAAGTTATTAAGTAATACCTCCTCAAAAAAAAAAATCAAAGAGAATTGGAAGAATACTTGGAGAGGAAGAATAAAATTAGATTCTCAGAAGAACAGAGAGAGACACTAAACAAATCAGTATCGATGATGGAGATAGTAGAAGCTATTAGGAGTACAAAGAATGATAAATTCCCAGGACCTGATGGTTTTACAGCAAAGTACTATAAAATCTTGGAACATGAACTCTCAACTCTACTTCAAATAACAATAAATGAGATTAAGAAGGACGGCATACCAGAAACATTAAAAGAAGCTAATGTAGTCTTGATCCAAAAAGAAGGGAAGAGACACAACGGATGTAAAGAATTACAGACCCATATCATTACTAAACACGGATTATAAGATTTTCGCCGCTATTATGGCAGAGAGACTTAAAAAAGTACTTCAAGAACATATTCATGAAGACCAGAATGGCTTTTTGCCTAAGAGAATGATGCGTGACAATATCAGGACAGTTTTGAATATAATTGAATACTACGAAAAACACAATGAAAGAAAGCTAGCTATGGTATTCGTAGACGCAGAAAAGGCATTTGATATGGTCAACTGGTCATTTTTGAAGACGACTATTAAGCAAGCAGAAGCGGGAGAAAAATTCATTTCATGGATTGAAGCAATATACTCTCAACAAACGGCAAGACTAATTATAAATGGAGAGCGTACTGTACCGATTGAAGTATTGAGAGGAACAAGGCAGGGTTGTCCCCTATCACCTTTGCTATTTATTTTGACACTAGAAATACTTAATGATAATATAAGAGAAGATGTGGCAATAAGAGGAGCCCAGATAAAGAAATTTCAATACAAACTTAAAGCCTTTGCAGATGATTTGGTACTCATTTTGGATGATCCCCTCAAGAGCGCTCAAAGACTGATGGATATTATTCAAGAGTATGGAGATTACTCCGGCTTTAAAATCAATAAGGAAAAAATAGTATACATAACAAAAAATATGAGGGAGAAAGATGAGGCTGAATTCAAACAAATTACAGAATTTAATAAAGGTCAGAAAGCCAAATATTTAGGAGTTTGGATTACACAAAGAAACAATGAATTGTACCATAACAACGATGATAAAAAATGGAAGGAGATAACTCAAGATTTGGAAAAATGGACTCAACTAAACATATCTTTGTTGGGACGGATATCACTGATAAAAATGAATGTTCTTCCAAAAATGAACTATCTTTTCCAAAATGTGCCTATTATAACAAATATCAAACTTTTTGTTCAATGGAAAAGAGACATAATTAAATTTATATGGCGGGGAAGAAATGAAGAATTAAATGGAGAATCATGACGGACATAACAGCAAGAGGTGGTTTAGGCTTGTCGGACCTACAGGCATATTACAAGGCGGTGGCATTCACTTGGATAAAAGACTGGATAAATCTTCAAAATTCGAGAATGCTGGCATTAGAGGGAGCAGATTTAAGAATGGGATGACATGCCTATATGTTTTATGGAAAAGTAGCAGTAGACAAAGATTTTATGCATCATTTTGTATGGAAATTGCTACTTAAAATATGGACTGACTACAAGAAGAATATAAGGCAGTTATCCAATTTGGTCTCCCCGCAAGAAGTTTTTTTTGGGAGATGGAAAGACACAGACAAATGGTTATGGTATGAAGACTTATTAGACACGACAGAAGACTCCGGTGTGAAGATGAAATCAAGAGAGAAATTGGAAACTGAAGGAATAAAATTAAGCTGGTTTCCCTACAGACAGCTAAAGGAAAGATTTCAAATGGATGTACAAACCTATGGAATACAGCAAAAGGAACAAATTCATCTACTGCGAACGTTAAGAGAAAATCTATCACATTTATTAGCATGTTTGTATAAAGAAATTTTACACCAAGAATGCGAGGAGGAGACAGTTAAAGCAGTAATGATATAATGGGCACAAAATGTTGGACATCCAATACAGTTAGAATGGTGGGAACAGAGTTGGCAACGAACACAGAAATTCACTGCTGCTCAAAACTTAAGAAAATTATTACAAGCTATTTCATATTCAATTTCTCTCTTGATTTCATCTTCACACCAGAGTCTTCTGTCATGTCTAATAAGTACATGACACCAGAAAAATTAGAGACAATTTACAAGATGGGTACAGGTCAATGTTGGAAATGTCAAGAGAACTCTGGCACACTATTTCATATGTGGTGGTCATGTCCCAGAGCATAAAAATACTGGAAAGAAATACACAAGAAAATAAGTTCAATTTTGAAGATCTAATTTGGAATGACACCTGAATTCTACTTGTTAAACATGACACATATATTAAATGGAACGTCAGCCAAGAAATATTGGAGAATAATATTATACATGGTGACGACGGCCTGCATTGAGTATGCACGACTTTGGAAAAATGAAACTACACCTACTACTGAACAGTAGTGGACAACTTTTATGGAAAATAGAAATATGGATATACTTACACAAAGATTAAAAGGGAAATCAGATGAAGATATTAATAAAGGGTGGAAGATTGTAACAGATTTGAGTTGAGTGTAGACAGAAGATAATACATTTTTCATGATATCAATTACTATACAGGTTAATAATCAATGAAATATCATGTAACAAGTAAAGTAGAGATATATAGCAGGAACTAACAAATTATAGATTATTAACATTTTATTGTGATATGTGGTATAACAAATAGAGGGAATATTAATAATTGTAATCCAGAAAGGAAAGGAAGAAGGAAAAACATTGCATGTAAACATTGCAGAAATAATTGTTTGTTTATTTGTTGAAATTTGAACAAAATTATATTTAAAAAAATAAATAAATGTTAGTTTATCTTTGTAAATACTGATTCAGCTTGAGTCATCTATAGCGAGAAGTAACACAGAAAACACACTACTATAGAATTATTAAGTGGTTCTAAATAAACATTGAAAACACATAAAGATGGTGTTATGGGGGCGGGGAGGCAGAGTTGTGTGATAGAGACAGGATGCCTTATTAGATTGGGAACAGCCACAGCTATCTGGGAGAAGTAAGGGCCTATCATACCCCATGATAGGATTCCCTTAGGGTCACCATAAGTCAGAAATGACTTGAAGGCACACAACAACAGGAGGCTGGATCTCACAGTTTATGATATGTGTCCCAGTTAGTGTTGCCAGGCTTTCAAACTGGCAACAAGGGACAGTTGAAATTCATGACCTGCATGATTGATGGTCAGGAAGTAGCTATTAACAAGTTTGTGTTCTACCTAAATACCAAATGAATGTATTGACTTCAGTTAACTTAGCCATGCGTTTCTCTGTAAAATTAATACATTTTTCATGTTCATAAATTATACAATGAACCCATTCCTGCTTTTATGAAGCAACCCCCAAATACAGAATTTTTTGGGCACCTTGTTCAGTCTTAATGAAAGGAACAGCTTCCCAGCACTCAAATAAAGGACATCTCTTAAAGTAAGGGACTCTGGGTTCAGTCCCAGTTCATCTACAGTGGTACAAAGTGTAGTATTACAACCCAGCTACCACCTGCACCCAAATACATGCAGTATTGGAAAAGTTGTAATGTTTAGAGCTGTACTACATGCAATGCTGAAAACTAGAGCCTTGAAAATTACTTTGAATTTTAACACCCAGAATTCCTCAGCTAGCCTGGCCATGTTGGCTGTACATTCTGAGAGCTTCAGTCCAAAAGGTAAACTCTCCAGGCTCCAGATTTAGGCCCTTTTCGCACATCACCTCCAACCCACAATGGCCACAGGATTGCCACGGGATTGTGGTAACAGTTTTGCATGACATTGTCACGATCTCATGGCAACCTGTTGCAATCATAGATTAAATCATTGTCGGGTTTCTCCCGACAATGACACATGATTGCAGAGTCCTCCTCCCTCCCTCCCACACTTATCTGTTGTACCGAACTGCCAGGCTGTGCTGCAGAAGGGAGGAGTGGAGCCATCGTGCTTCCTCCCGTCCAGCAGGCAGCCAGTGCAGAGGGGAGCACAGCAGAAGATATTCCGTCCTGGAAAAGGCTTTCCATGGATCCTTGCGTGATGGTTTTGGAACCAGGTAAGTTGCGGAAAGGATATAGCGAAGCAGCAAGTGGGACTTTACTACTTAGGTACCAAAGTGAATTTCCACTATTGAGGGTTCCATCCAGCATGATGCCTTTCAGGATGTTTCATTTCATTTCTCTTTTCTAGTTCTCTGTTCCTCCCTTTCCTGAAGTTGTGTTGTCACCACTGATCATGCTCAGTGTATTAACTGAGATTTTTTTTAAAGCTATCTCCTTTGGTTTTGGTATATTTAGTAGCTTTGTGTGGGACTGACAGAAATTTGCTCTGCATCAGTAGGGAGTGGCACAGGTAACCTATTCTTGCTTTACAAGAAACACTACCTGTTTGGAATAGATACAAAGCTAAACTGTATACAAAAACACCTTTTTGGATTTCTCCACAAGAAGCTTTTTACAGAACAGAAATGAGAGCAAACTAATGTTGGTTGACATATAAAGATTTACTAAAGAAGATGGAGAGAGGTCGTGAAATGAAATCCCTGCAACAGTTACAAGAAGAAGGTTTTAGCCTGCAGTGGCTTTCACATAGGCAGTACTATTTGAGATTTATGGAGGATAAAAAGAATAAAGATTTTGAAAAGGAGAGATCAGAATCTGAAGTGCTGCTTTTTACTGATGATGACCATTTGATTGCCAAATTATATAAGTTCTTGCTGAAAATAAACATGGAAGAAGAGCAGGTTAAGGAATATATGATTAATTGGGCCAAGAATTTTGATCATAATATAGCCATGAGTCAATGGGTAAGACTTTGGAAAGAAACTGAAAATATACTTTGCTATGATCTTCAAGAAAATTTGTATAAGATGATGACGTGCTGGTATCTCACATTGGAGAGATTGTCAAAAATGTATAAAGAGATGACAGGTAGATGTTGGAAATGTCAAGAAGATACTGGAACTTTGTATCATATGTGGTGGACTTGTAGAAAGACTAAGAAGTTTTGAATGGAAATACAGAATATGATTCAAAGAATTTTGAAATGCCAAATAGTTATTTTTGTTAGGAATTTGGAATGACGAGGTTAAAATTGACAAAAAAAAATATATGTATCAGGAACTGCTTCACTGCTACTTTGTCTATGCAAAGTAGAAAACTGGAAGAAACTGAGATCCCATTGATGACCAAATTAATAGACTGATGTCTATGGATAAATTGTCTGCCAAACTGAAGGGGATTTCTGATGAAGAATTTATTTCAGATCGAGGATGTTTAATAGAATTTTTAAGGATAAAATGAAAGTGATTTGGTGATTTTAGGGTTTTGAATTTGCTTAATACTGTGTCTACTTTTTCTTTTTTTAAAAAATGTTGTAGTATATTATTATCCTGAGAAAGATGTTGAGAAAAAACTAAATGTGATTGTAAGTTATTGCTATAATATGTTTAAGATAAAATTGATTGGATTAAAGGGAGTAAAAATATAGTGGAATTAAATAATACTGTTTTAACATAGTTAATAATATTGATTTTTGAAATGGAAATTTATGGAATATAAGACATTTAGAAATTAAACTGATAAGAACAGATGCTACACTTAATCTTGACCAAATTGAGAAACTGGTTAGTGTTAAGATTACGTAAAGAAAAAGAAAAGAAGCTAATCACTGAAATTAAAGCTGGCATGTTGACTCTCACCAAACAAGAAGACATAAAGAAAACTTTTCTTGATTATTACAAGCAGTTGTATTTTAAGAAACCCATCTCAGAAGAAGAACTTAATAACCTCCAAGTCTATCTAGATAGTCAAGACATATTGAAATTCTCCGATGATCAGAAAATAATATTAAATTGTCCTATTGCTTATGTAGATATAATAGAAGCCATCAAGAATCTGAAAACAGGCAAAAGCCCAGGCCCAGATGGCTTTTCACCTAACTTCTACAAAATTTTCAGTGAAGATATAGCCCTCCACTTTCAAAAAACCTCTCAGGAAATCCTGAGCAATGGCATTCCAGAGACATCGAGAAATGCTCATATAACTTTGATTCCAAAAGAGACCAAGGACCTGATGGATGTTAAAAATTATTGCCCAATCTCCTTGCTGAACATTGACTATAAACTTCTGGCTAATATTTTGGTGGACAGACTGAAAAAAGTACTCCCTTTTCAAATTCACGATGATCAAAATGGCTTTTTGCCCAAAAGATATCTCAGTAGGAACATTATAACAGTTCTAAACATAATCAAATACTATGAGTGCCACAATGAAAAACAGATGACCTTGGTCTTTATAGACTCCGCTTTCAACTTGGTTAGCTGGCTTTTTTTGATAGCAACATTCCAAAGAATGGACGCTGGTAAGAACTTTTTGTCCTTTTATGACAAACAACAGGCTCAAATTTTGATCAATGGGGAAAAATCTGACACAATTGAATTGGAAAAAGGGACTCGCCAAGGTTGTCCACTGTATCTCCTTCTTTTTATAACAGTCCTTGAACTTCTGAATAGGACAGTGAGGAATGATGTTGATATAAGGGTCTCCATCTAAAGAGAAATATTTTCAAATTAAAGACATATGCAGATGATCTGGCCTTGAGACTCAGCCTTGAGTTTGGCAAAGCTGACTTAAGTTCTAAATACTTTCGGGGAGTATTCGGGAATCAAGGTTAACAAAGATAAAACATCAATACTGACGAAGTACCTTAGCAAAAAGGTAGAAAATGAGCTAGTTAATATTTCCAGTTTTAAAATTGAAAAGAAAATTAGATACCTAGGCATTTGGATATCCAAGCAGAATAATCAACTATTTTGATCATAATTATACAATGACATGGAATATTATCAAAAAAGATTTGGAAAACTGGAATAAATTAAACCTCTCTTTATTGGATAGACTTGCAGCTATTCAAATGAATGTGCTGCCTAGGATGAATTTTCTTTTTCAAAATATCCCCATAATTACAAATGATAAACCATTTGTAAGGATCTGTATAGATTTATGTGGGCCGGCCATAAACCAAGAAGAAAATGGAGTGTACTAACTGATCTTAAAGTGAAAAGTGGCTGCAGTATGCCTGACTTAAGGACACACTACTATGCTAGGCCCTAACCTGGGTGACTGATTGGATAACTCTCCGAAATGGAAGATTACTCACCCTGGAGGGTGCAGGTATGAGAATGGGGTGGCATGCTTACATGTGGTATGGTAAAGCCACAATTGATAGGGAATTCACCAACCACTTCCTATGAAAGGCACTGCTAAATATCTGCCTTAAATTTAAAAGATCATATTATACCAAGTTGCCACTTTGGATCTCACCGCAGGAAACCTTCTTTGGACTCTGGAAAACTCATGAAGAAAGCTGGCTTTGATATAAAGACATAATCCATTTCTCCTCGCAAAGCTCCCTCAGATTAAAATCTCGAGAAGAATTAGAAAAAGGTGACGTAATATGGAATTGGTTCCCTTACCAGCAGCTGTCGGAACGTTTTAAAATGGACATTAAATCAGAAACTTTTGCTGAAGAAAATGATCAGAATGAATTCGAGAAAATAGTCTTGAATGATGAGGCTAAAGAAATGTCAAAGTTCTACAAGATTCTGCTTCTCCATGACAAAGAAGAAGTAACGATAAAAGATGCCATGCTTAAATGGGTCAGGAACATAGGTGAAACAATTCAATTACAACATTGGGAGCAGAGCTGGAAACACTCATAGAAATTCACCACCACACAAAATCTAAAAGAAAATTACACGAAAATGCTACATAGATGGCCAAACTAAGATTTACAGAACTACTTCTGGAATGTGCTGGAAGTGTAAGAATGAGCTGGGTACTCTTTACCATATATGGTGGACATGCCAAAGCACAAAAAAGTTCTGGATTAGCATACATAATCAGATCTCACAAATATTCAATTGTAAATTCCTTATGACTCCTAAATTCTATTTGTTAAATATGACACAAGACCTGCCATCCAACCTTTCTAAAGATTGGAGGATCTTACTATATTTGATAATGGCAGCCAGACTATTTTTCGCAGGAAAATGGAAAACCTGTGAGATTCCCTCATGCGAAGATTGGTGTTATGAAGTTCTTGAAATGAAGACAATGGACATTTTTTCACATATAGTTAAGGGAACAGATGAGGGAAAAATCAAAAAGGAATGGATGCTGGTTTCACAAAACTATGTAAACTGCTATCCAGTGACAATTAATTCTTGGTATAATACTTTTAGGACCATTATGATACTTCATCAATTTGTATAACACCACACCTCTCAAAGAAGTAGTTTGAAATATGCTAATGTCCTGTGTAGATCTCCTTGTATATAGAAGCACAGGTTAGTTAGTATTATTATTCACATTATTAGCTGTAATTGTTGTATCTCTCAGTTGAAGGTATGAACTATAAGTGCCCCAGTGAGCCCCAGTAACGGATAGAACTCTGGGACATGCTGGGAGGATTTCTCTTGTTGATAGCTGAATAGAGAACTAGATACAGACCACGCTAAAGACCATGGAGTTATTAAAGTTAGAGCTACCTCTTATGAGATAGAAGCTCCTGGTTATAAATGTTGTTATGGTAATGGACTGGATAACCAACAAAAGTGAAACGGAAGATTGACAATCGACAGTTTGTTTTTCCCGTCCTTTTTTCTTTTATCTTTTTTCCTTTTCTTTCCTTTTTCCTTTCCTTTAGGCAAAATATACTATTTTCGTATCTATGCATAGTTTTATTTTATTGTATGATGAGCTAAAGCTTATAGTGTATTAAGACAATAATTGTACAAGAGGATTTAGTATTATCTTGATTAAACTTCTAAGATGCAAAAAAAATTAAAATAGTTTGAGAATATAAACAAAAGGAGCAACAAATTTAAAACAGTAAAAAGTAATGAAAAGTACATTTTCATATCTTGGAGCTGTTTGCAACAAGGGTAGGAACCATTTTTAATTAGATGTAGTTTTTGTTGTTGTTTAGTATAATAATGTATACAATTTTTTATGTTTAGTATAATTGTATGTGTAGGTTGATTTGTTGTTTGTCTTTATTATATATTATATATATTATATATATTATATATATTATTATATATTGGTTGGTTGGTTGGTTTTTTGTTTTGTTTTATGTATGTAAGATTTCTAATAAAAAAAAATAAACACTACCTGGAGAAATGTATGTAAAAGAGCCAACCCGTCTCATAGTGTCTAATGACTGGTCTCACCCTAGAAGCAAGAATCCTACCGATCCTAGTAATTACCGCATATTGAAGCAGCTGTCCTCTTCAGCCTGGACATCTCTATCTGACACATAAGTGTAAGCTCCATCTATGCGGCTGCTTTCAGCTGTGGAATTTCCAGGAAGCTGAGTCAGATACTGACTGGAGGATGTGGGTTGTACTGCAAAGCACAAGAGGTATTGACTCAGCAGCTAAAGATTTAGGTCACCTCTCAAAGAAACCCAAGCTGCATCATCATCATCACTGTACCTGATTCTTCCAAATTGCTTGTAATTTGGAACAGCTTCTGCTCGTGTTCGGTCAGGATTTTGTTCGCTTCAGAGAAGTGCCCCTGTGAAGGATAAGTGGATTGTTTCAAGTGTATAATAAAGTAATCAAGAATGTGTGGACTGGTCCACAGTGCAGTCCTGTAAGCTCACATCATGTTTTGCAGAGCCTGGAAAATTTCTTTAAAAATAATCAGTTCCAGTTTTAATGAAACAGTCATACCTTTGTTATTAAGGGAAGGAATTAATTATGAATTGCCACTATTTGTAATGAGTTACTTGATTGAACTAGTTGTTATGAGAACTATAACTTTATTATTTATTTATTTTATACCCCACGTTTCTCCTTACATAGATTCCAAGGTGGCTCTAGCTGTTTACTTATAAATCAAACAAGAAATCAGCTAAATTTTCATCAAAACAAGTGGGAGGGAGGACACTAAATCTTAGCCATGATTGCTTTCACCTGCTTTCTTGGACTGGGGAAGGTTACCTAAGGATCAGCGTCCTTAGCTGATGGCACAAGCTGAAGTCCTTACGCTCATGCTTACCTCTTCAGTCATCATCCCTGGTCTTGGTGGAACTCCCTGGTGAAGTGTTTCTTGGCAGAGCTCTCTGGCTAGTGCTTCTTGCATAATTGCCTGCTTTGGCAAGTCTGCTTCATCTGCAAGGATTTAAGGTTGGCATCATCACAAGAATTATTGCATTTAAACATCACACAAGAGTTCAAAACATTTCATACGTGTTTTTAGTAGGTAAAGGGTATTTACATATTTTAGATTGTATGCCTTTAGCAGGACCCACTGTTTCTGGTTGTTTTACTTGTAGGGCCGCATATACATAGATGGTGTGAAATAAATAGAGAATAGGCTGGTATTGTCCCCTGCTAACACTGACAGGAGGCAGAGGCTGGGATTATTGTATATCCTTACCATTCTGCACTATTATAGCACTGTTATTCCACTTTAACTGCCATGACATCATTATGTAGAATTCTGGGGTTTGTAGTTTCCGGCGACTTTGCTCCTGCTAAAAGCAAGAGCTCTCTGGCTAAGAATTCTTTCTGACCCTCACTAAACTGCAAATCACAGCGTCCCATAGGATGTTCCCATGGCAGCTAAAGTGGAATAACAGTGTTTTCTAATAATGGTCATAATTAGCTCAAGACTATTCATGAATTTGTAGTGGCACTTATGGAGAAGAATGAGGGATGATAGGGTCAAAAGCACTGAAGCGTTTTTCACCACAAGTCCTGTTCACGCTATAGTTAAAGCATTATTATTCCACTTTAACTGTCATGGTTCCATCCTATAGAATCCTGGGACTGGCAGTGTGTTTAGCCACAAGTGTGCATGCCTTAAAGTTGCCTATTAGCAACCCTATGAACTTAATAGAGTTTTCTTAGGAAAGAGTTTTTCATTCATTGCCTTCCTTTCAACCAGAGGGCTCTAGTACCTCACCAAAACTACATACCCCAGGATTTCATAGGATATTGCCATGGTGGTTAAAGGGGAACATAGTGATATAATCCTGCAGGGTGCAAAGGCCCACAGAGACATTATCTGCTCAGCTGCAATCCTCATAGAAGCTGGGAGAAGGATAGGAAAGGATATTCTGGCAACACTATGTTGCCCTGAGCTATTTCTCTTTGTAATGCAATACCTTTGATGGTTCTTTGGTCTTAAATGGGTAATAAAGATTCACTAGGTTTTAGAAGACTCACAAAACAACTCTAAATGTGTAGCAGTTTGCATTTTTGAACTCTCCTTGGGTATGATCGTTAAGTGCCTGCTGTCTAACATGTAATAAGCCAACTAAGGTGTTGTGGTTTGAGTACAGGGCTAGGACTCTGGGAGACTAGGATTTAAATCCCCACTCTGCCATGGGAACCCACTGAATGACGTTGGCCAACCACACTCTCTCAGCCTCAGAGGAGGGCCAAGGCAAACCTCCCCTGAAGAAATCTTGCCAAGAAAACCCTATCCTAGGGTCACCATTATTAGATGGAGTCAATTGCAAGACATATAACTAAAGTCTGAGCTAGAGATTTCCTGGTTCTTGCAGCCAGGATATTTGATCTATACAATGGAAATGTCTCTTAAGCTAGTATTTTGTATTTGTATTGTATTTTCTTAAAGGTCTTCAGATTGCTAATGAATACATATCATAGCCATTTGTAAGCTCAATATTCTAACTTAAGGAAATAAAATTCATTAGTAGTGTGAACACACTAAACTTGAACTTTTAAAAAGCTTCAGTAGACAGAGATGCTGATAATTCCAAATGCATTTGCAGAAATAGCTTTAGCATTTTTCAGGGTAGAACACATTTTGGAGCGGCCTTTTCCAACCCAATGTCTTCCAGATGGGATGAAACACAATTCCCATCATTCCCAGAAAGTATGGCCATGGCATAGGATCACATATCATCTAGGGTCTCACTCTGTTTTTGCAGACTTGGTGCCACCACCTTCTTTCCATATCCCTTGTGGAATTTAGAGAAGAATTTGCTGGAGAGATAAAAAAGGGACCCGTAAGAAGAGACTTTTAAAAGTATGACAATAGCAGACAGTCACTATGCTTACTTGGAGGAGCAGCCCTGAGGGTATTTGGCAAAGAGGTTAGACTGAACTATGAAGAAACTCTCAGTCCACACGCCTGATCCTACTTTCCCACCACCACTGTCGTCAGCTGCTGCTTCTCTTTTCCTGACATGCTTGCTTGCCAAACACAGAGCTGGCACAAAATTACATAGCTTCCAACTGTCCCAATTTGGCAGACAGTCCTGACATCCACTGTCTCAGTTGCTTTTAAAATTTCCCAGTTTCTCTTTTCTCCTCTCTGCTTTCCCCTTTGTCCTCAGCTTACTTCCATTGCTGCAAACTAAGTTGAAAGTGCATAAGTAGTTTGTACTCAGTAAATTCAACAGGGGGAAGGGAAGAGGAGGGGCAGAATCTTGTCCTTCCAAGTAGGCTCATGCAAAAGCAAACTGCTGCAGCCTCTCCTAGCTTGTGTGCTCTTCTTCATTTATAACTTTTGACATTTTGACCAGACTCTGACATTGCTTGGTCACACATGCCCTGGTTTTCATCAGTGGAATGTTGGAGTATATGCGACTTCTCCTCCTCCCCCAGGATTATGTGCTTCTGAGTAAGAGGTGGATGCATAACCAGAGGCCTTTTTGCACCTTACCCTTTCGTGGAGCTGGGATCCGGAGCTAGCGCGGGAAGCCTGGGGAGGAAGGCTCTCAAGTCCCTGCTGCTTCGGCTCTGCAGCTGCTTCCTGGTCGCGAGAGCACCCCGCCTCTTCCTTTCGCAGTACAGCCTGGGACCTTCCTGTGCACTGCACAGGAAGCGTGACCAGCCTGGCTCCCGAGGCTCTGCACGCCAGGTAAGTACATGCAGGGGCCCGGAGCAATGTGCAACCACACAGCATTTTTGGCGTTAAGTCGAAAATGAAAAAATGTGTGAGTGGTCCACGTTAGCCCCTTGAGCGTCGCGCAAATGTGAGTGCATCATGTGGACTGCTCCTCACATTTACGCAACACTCAAGGGGCCCTTTTGCTTTGGAAATGCCGTGCAAAAAGGCCCAGGTTGTGGTGTGAAAGAGGGGAACAGATCTAGTGAGCCTCTTGTCAGTGGGCCCTCTTAGTGGATGTGGGCCCTTGGCAAATACCTGACCATGCAAACCCGTGATGTGACAGTAAACCAGAATCTAGAAATATGTACAGTAAAAAGAAGAAGAGACAAATTTATTCTATGTGCAGACCAAGACAATCCCATTTGATGGTAATGGGTGGTAAGGGGCTTATTGTAACCTCCTGTAGAGATTTGGCTTACATATTCCAATAGAACAGGGGTGAGCAACTGCGGATGAGTTGGAAGCCATTTTTTACCTCTGCACCACAACAGGAGTCCTGATATGACTAGAAGTGATATCATATCACTTCTGGTTTCCTTTTTAGCCATGGGGATGTGTATTTTTTGGAGCACTGGGTGGCCTTGAGGGTGTAGAACAAAAACTGCCATGTTTGATAGTGATTTAAAAATTACCCCAAAAAAACTTTCAGAAATTTTTAGGGGAAGGGGTTGGAGGATCCATGGGCAGCCTTTTGTGTACTCCTGCAGTAGAATGTGAAACTAGGGAGATAAATAATAGGAAGCTATTTTATACTGGGGAACCTTCGGCCCTCCAAATGTTTTGGAGTACAGCCCCCCAATCCTTTACCATTGGCAATGTTGGCTGGGGCTTCTGGGAACTAAAATCTAAAGCCTCCAGAAGACAAAGGCTTGCCCATCCCTTTCTAGGGCAGAACTCTGCAACTGTATCTTTATATTGGACTTCTAGTGGCAAGGCCAGCAGTGTGTACGGCTACTTCTTGGCAACTAAGAAGTATGATGCTGTGGCCACTTACTTGACAGGAGCTTCCATAGGCAAGGGAGGACAAGTTGAGGGCAGAAGTGGATCATTTTCTTGAGTATCCATCTGTTCTATGGAGGAAAGATCTACATTCTGCAATCGCCTCTGCAGAACATTCACTATAGGAGAGAAAACACAGTCAAGGTTAATCTACCAGGTTAATTTATGCGGTGTATTTGTCCCCAGTAAGTTTTTCCAAAGAATGTAAGCACAAACTTTTCAGAATCATCCACTTGTGGCATTTTAGACGACAACATCATACAAGAATGTCAGATATACAGTTCATTTGTATTGTTAGTTAGTTTTATATGAGCTGAATTTTGAACCGTGGGCCAAAGTTAGACATTTCGATAAAAAGTCGACACTGTTGACAGGGCTTATTCAAAATATTTTGCTGCCTCAGGGAAAAGATAATATGGCACCACCCTAGTTTTATATATACAAGCTGACCAGATTCACTGTTGAACCTTTATTTCAACACCGGTATCAGGGCAGCATCTTCTACTGCACCTCATAGCAGCAAAATAGCTTAGACAGACACAGAGCAGTCACTTGGCAGCTCTTTCCACTCTCTGCTTCTTATCATCCACTACCAGAGGCTACAGGCTCACTCTGCCCCACGGTAGGGCCATCTGTAACTATTGAATTTCTTTTCCAGCTTCATATAGCTGGCACATCCAGATAAATTAGCCTGAGGCTTTTTGAAAGGAAAGCTTTTCAGGAGCATAAAGGAACATCTCTTATTCCCTTAAGGATCCCTCACTCATGAACATCACACTAATGTATGAAAACACACATGGATGAATTAAGAACATAAGAGCCATCCTGGATCAGACTAAAGACACATTTAGCCCCGCATCTTGTTTTCCATAGTGGCCAACAAGATGAGAAGCCAACAGGCAGGCCATACAGATAACCGTATTCTCCAGCTGGGTCACCACCAACTTATATCTCTCTCTGATTCTGAAGGCTACTCACTTACATCATAGCTACAGGACATGATCAAGAATATATCCCCGCTTTTTCATTCCTAGGTAGGATGTCAACTATAAAAATGAATCTGTTGCCATTTTTTTTTAAAAAAATCAGACACACTTATTTTAACTAATGACAAACAATGGCAAAAGGATATTTCAAAATCTGGTTGGCAAAGAAAGAAACCAAGAGTTATGTTTAAGATCCTACAAGAAATGAAGCAAAGAGGTGAATGTAGGCTTTCAGATTTGAAACTGTGCTATTATGCACTTTGTATGGTGTTGTCGAATGATTGGTTGCCACTAAAAAGAGGGGGGGGGAATTGCAACTAGAAGGGTTTGATTTAAGATTTGGGTGGCAAATCCTTCTGTCTAATATATAAAAGTCAATGTTTGTCTGTGAATTTGTCTGTTTGTCTGCACCTGTCTGTTTGTCTGCACCTCATACAATCGGTTGTGTGAGGTGAGAAGACCTCATCTGATTAGCCAGGCTGGCTGTGAAGATTCTATGGGATCCTGGAGTTGGCAGTTTAGAGAGGAGCCTCTACATTTCTCAGCCAGAGAGTTCTTGGGCCTCAGGCTGGTTGCTATGGAGATGAGGCCTACCATCAATAAGGGAGCCAGAAAACATTCGGGAGGCATATGTGAGAAAAATTACAATGACATACACAACATGCCCATTTCCACAATACACTGTCATAGTGCTATTATTCCACTTTCAACATCGTATGGAATCCTGGCATTTGCAGTTTAAGGAGGGGTGGGAAATGGCCTTAGCTGTAGTTATTTTATTGAACTTTGAAGACGTATAATAAGTAAATTACTGTTCTCTGCTGAGTTGGAAGTCATAATTTTGGTACCATCCACACAGATTGCTGCTGCATTTCTGACAGAAGGGCATAGTGTACACACCCAAATTATGACTCTGAAGACCAGGGTTTGAATCTCTGCTCAGCCATGGAAACCCACTAGATGACCTTTGGCAAGTCACATTCTCTCAGCCTCAGAGAAAGGCAAAGTGAACAAATCTTGCCAAGAAAACTGCCATGATAACTTTGCCCTAGAGTCACCTTAAGTTTTCAAATGGAAGAGACCTAACAGCTAGAAAGAACCTCCTCCTGTTAGCAGCACTTTACTCTTGGGTGCCTTCCAGTCATTTCCAACTTATGGTGCTCCTCAGATGCACCTATTGCAACGTTTTCTTGGCAAGATTTGTTCAGAGAGGGTTTGTCTTTGCCTTTCTCCGAGACTGAGAGAATGTGACTTGTCCAAGGTCATCCAGTGTCTGAGTGGGGATTTGAATCCTTGTCTCCAGAAACCTTTAATAAATAAATGTTTGAATATTTCAATGTAAATATAAATTTTAAAATCTTGAGGTCCCCTGCAACAAATATTTATGGGGGCGGGGGGGGTCCCTGGTAAAGACAAGGTTAAGAACCACTGGTTTAGATAGTTTGTTTAGATAGTAGGCACTGGGTATTTTTTCCCAGAAGATACCTCTGCTTTCTGGGAAAGATGTGCCTAGAAAGAGGTTACCCACTGAATTTGATTTCTCTCACCTGCATTCTCCATTTCCAACAAGGCAGCTTCCGCTTCAATTATTCTCCGCTCTAGATCTTGCTTTTCCATTAGTTGGCACTCCAAGTAGACCTTCAGCCTCTCTACGAGACTGAGCTGTGTACAGTCACCCAGCTCCATGTACATGAATAAGAGGAAAATATAACACACATCAGATTTAAGTTTTGCTACTCATACAAACAATCTGACATGCACGGCATATGTTATGACTTGGAGCAGGGTGCTTTGGCTACACACAGGTAGCTACAGCTAATGAAGGAAAAATAATTTGGTTGGATTCAATAGTCTCAACTCAAGCAGGCTTTTCATGTCTTAAGAGTCATTTTGAGAAGAAACACATTTTGCCTTAAGAATTCATACATTACGTGAGGCTTTGAGGGATGTTTTGCAAAAATACAGTATAAAGCAACACACACATTTTAAAATAAGGCTAACATTGCACACAATTGAAAAAAAAATCACAAACGTATTTTAGCCAATGTAGAGAATGCAGAAATTAGATGAAATGCAGAAACAAACGGGAATATTAGGAAAATGCATACAAATTTCCATATGGAAATATGCTCAGATACTAGTTGACCTTGGGTGCGTCATATTCTCTCAGCCTCAGAGGAAGGCAAAGTCAACCCCCCTCTGAACAAATCTTGCAAAAAAAACCCCAAAACACCACCCTATGATAGGTTCTCCTTGGGGTTGTCATAAATCAGAAGTGACTTGAAGGAACACAAAACATAGTGCCGCTGACATGTCCCTCCCCTTTGAAAACTGGCTTATGGTGACCCTAAGGTGAACCTGTCACGAGGGTTTTCCTGGCAAGATTTATAGTCTTTGCCTTTCTCTGAGGCTGTAAAAATGTGACTTGCCTGAGTGGGTTTCTATGGTCAAATGAGGATTCAAGCCCTGGTCTCCAGAGTCATAGTTTGGGTACCTGCACATGGCTGCCACAGTGTCCTTTTTGTCAGGGATGTGGCAGCAGGGGTATGTGTCCACATGCCCAAACTTCTCCCTTGTTTGCAACTGAGGGAGCAGTTTCAGCACTCACAGCTCCCCCACCTGGCCACTGCCATGCCTCTGTTGCTGATGCTGGTGTCCAACAGGAGAGATTTGTGGACCCCTCTCAGGGCTTTGCAGATCTCAAGTTAAGAACCACTTCTTTAGAGTATCTAGGAGAAGCAATATAATCAAGCAGAGAAACTAAGCCTTCCCACAGCCTAAATGACCAGCTCTACCTCTGGAAACACCAGGTGGCCCATTTCATTCAGCTGGCGGGACAATTCCCTGTTGTTCTCCGTTGCAGCATGCAGCTGTTGCTCAAGGTCTGCGTGAATTAAAACCATCATGTCAGTAATGGATACATCCAGAGTTTATTCTAAGCTTTCTCCCCTACTGTGTAAGAAGCCAGAAGGCTTGTATTTTCTAGATAACATTTTCTAGCTGCCAATAAACCCTGTAGGTTTGGTGCAAAAGGAATGCTGCATACAGTTGATAAAACTGCAGCATCCAAGTCGGATCTGCATACATGTATACTCCTTGAAGAGAGGCAGCAATTAGGCAGGTGCTCCCAACCATATGCCACTACTACCAACATCATCATCATCATCATCACCACCACCACCTCCTCCTCCCCACTTTCCTCCCTGATTGAGACTCAAAGCAGCCTACAAAATTAAAATGATCACAGTATAGTTTAAAAGGATACAAAAAGGCAACATTAAAATAGTATTAAAATATTAAATCAGTTTAAAGCATGCACTAAATACTGATAAAAAGCAATTAAAATATTGGGTTGCTTCTTTTTAAAATGTTAATACAAGGCTATAAAGTTTTAATTTTCTATTTCTTTAGCTTTTCCTCAACTGTTTCTTTAAAGAAATAACCTTGATCCTGCTAAAAGCCCATATAATCAATGGCACAAAACCTCTGTTTTCTTACTGCGCATGTTATTTTCCTGTTGCACAAATTGTGACCAGCTACATGTTAGGATAATGCCTGGACACATCCAATCCCATTTGTACACATACATACAATATCCCAGAGCCTTTTAGACCACAGGGCTACATTTCCAAAAATGGTGGCCTCATAAGGACTAGCCTAAGACACATTGCTGTCTGAGGTGGAGCACTGTTGTCTATGAGGGCTAGGACTGCTAGGCTTGCAGTCCAGCAATATCTGGAGGGCTGCATGATTCCCAACCCTACTTCAAACCAAGTGTGAGGAACCACTGGCCTATCCAGAGGTTTTAAACTATGGTTCCCATAATTCTTTGTCATTAGCTATGCTGGCTGTGGCTTCTGGGCACTGAAATTCAAAACTTTTGGAGAGACAAAGTTTCCCTTACTTTAAACAAATGAGAGGCATTTACTTTATGACCTGGAACAAAATACAAAATGGCTCAACAATAGTATTCTTGGGCTGGATCATATTGTCATACTTTCTAAGTGCATCTCCAAAATTTTGTGCTCATTAGCCATATAGAAAGGAAATGAGCTACACAGGGCACCAAAGTTCTGTAATTGCTCCTATGTGTATAGACAGCCTATTAGTTACCCATCTCTGGCATTTCAAAGGCTAGGACATAGAGACACATTGGAAAAACAAACTGCAAGCCTAAACTACTGGATGAGAATAAGGCTCACTGAACATAGTGGGATTTTCTTTAGCATAACCATGCCTATGAAATCCTGCATACCAGCTCTGTTCATGAATTACATATGAACTCATGGAACACAGATAATTCAGGTTCTCTCATTTCTCAGCACTATCAGAATAAGATGTTTTACCATAGATGTGTCTTAGGTATGTTTCTTCAGTATCCTGACTTGGCATGTCCACTGCTTGAGGCATCTTTTGGGGTACAGAGGCTTGAGCCTGCTTGAGAAAAGTAATATCTTGTGATAGACTACTGCCACAGACCCTTTAACTACCCAATTTGGAAGTGACAGTCCTGACTAAACCTCTGTCATTCCACCTCTAAAACATATGTTTTTAAAATGTCTCAGTTTTGCTCTCTTCCTCCCATTGCCTCCTTTTGTCCTCAGCTTACTTCCAATGCTGCAAACTGAATCAAAGAACAAAAATAGTTTGCATTCAGTTAATTCAGCAGGAGAGGAGAGGAAGGGATGTAATCTTGCCCTTTCCTGTAGACTCAGGCAAAAGCAAACTGCTGCAGCCTCTCTTAGCTTGTGTGTACCTCCTCATTAATAACATCGACTATCTTGTTGACATTCTGATGTTGCTTGGTGACATGTGTCTTGGTTTTCATATGTGAAATGTTGGGTGGTGTACGACTGTTGATCAACATTCTCCTCACAAAATGGGACTCCCAAGATGGCTCACAAAAAGATACTTAGAATACAGTTAGGAAAAAGAGAGATAGGCTCACACACCCAAGCACAACTAAATTATAAGTAACAGTTTATAACACATCAATTAAAAAGAGGGGGGAAAAACCAAGGAGAAAGGAGAAAATGTAGCATCAACTTGGAAAAAAATTCCCAACAAGTAGCCAGTTGCCAAAAGCCAGGACAAGAAGCTCTCTGCTTAATAGTGGAAGGACAACAGGGAGGGAGGATAGCTGAACTTCCTTCAGTATCGTTCTATTGAATTCCACACACATTCCAAGCAAGGCTTGGAAAAATTACTTTTTGGACCCTGATAATCTTTCCCCAGCCACCATGGCCATTGGCTAGTTTCTTTGAAGGATCTTCTGGGAGTTGTGGTCCAAAAAGTAACTTCACTAAGCTCTCTTCCCCAGAGCAACCTTGCCCTCAAACAGAGCTGTTGGTGTTCGACATACAGTGTGGTCTAAACTCCATAAACCACTGCTGCCTTCAGATGTGACAGCAGGAGGACATTCTCCCATTGCCAGTCCAGAAGCAGAACACAGCTATCAAAATCACTGGGCTGCTGTATGTGGAATGAAGCAGCAGTACATCTTCTCCTTTGCCTGAGGAAGCAAAATGTCTCCTGTACTGAAGCTTACCTGGGCACCATCATTTTCTGGATCAATGTAGCTGCCAGAGATAACATCAGAGTGTTGCTGCGGCTGCTGCTGTGAGGAGTCTACCTCACTGTCTGAAGAAAAGAGCACAGCTGTAGACATATGTACAAAAAGTGGAGGAAGCAGAGTGCCTTGTAGAAATGGTGGCAGTGACCCAAGACAGCTCAAGTTGGAAATTAACATCTTTGCAAACCATTATAATTCCTAAGAAGCAGTAAGACTGAAGATCCTCACTGCCAGTTCCAGGTTTGGAGAGAACTTCCAAAGCTAATTTCTTTCAGCTACAGTTCCCAGACTTTGTGAGCTGTCATTCAGCAAAGTAACGTTTCCAAGCCCACTCCCAAGGTTTGTATGTGCGACATGCATGCTATCTTTAGGGATCAGCCTATGAGACTCTCAAAACATGCCCAGTGTTGGTCGCACAACACTGAAGATAAACTTCCCAATTAGCTGAGAAGACATTAGAAGAGAAACAAGAACATGCTAAGCATTGATACAATCTTCTCCTCTTTCAGTGTTAGCATTCTTTTACATTAAAAACCTCCCCCCCCAAGAAAACAGAGTTCTACCACAAATAGGTCTTACTTGTCTACATTCTTCACAGTATGTCACAATTACAAGGAAACCTTTCTAAAAAACTACCCCAAACAAAGCCCTCCCAACACCTACCTTTAGGAGCCAAGCAACAAAAAACCTTCCATATACCAGGCCACCCACTCCTCTGACCAGCCATGACAAAGATGTGAAAAGCCCTCCTTCCTCATCATCTACCATCCCTCCTTTATATCTTATTTGGTACAGTAATCAGGGATCACATGCTGCTCACTAATTAGGGTGGGTGTTGAGATGTGTAGCTATTTTAGCTTAAGGTAGTCAGTGTTTCAACTTGCTGCTGTAGCTGTGCTTCTGCAAGTCTGACTAGCAGTAATTAGGAGGTAATCAAATTCAGCTTCACTTGCTGATTTTTCTGTGTATAAATCATATCCTAAAGGCACCAGATCCCGTCTGATCTTCAAAGCTAAGCAGGGCCAGTCCTGGCTAGTGCTTGGATGGGAGAAGACGAAAAATACCAGGTGCTGTAGACTGTATTTCAGAAGAAGAATCTGGCAAAACCACTTCTGAGTATTCCTTGCTTAAGAAAATCCTAAGAAAAATTCATCAGGACACCAGAAATTGACAGGCAAGTTGAAGGCACATACATAAATCAGAAATGGGGAACATTGCATATTCCTGACGTTTTGGACAACTGCTGTCCATATTGGTTGGGGGTGTCTGGGAGCCCAAAACATCTGGAGGACCCAATTTCCCCACACCTCTAACAAATTCTATGTCAGGGTAATAGGACGAGGCAGGGCAAGTGTGTGCTTCCCAGCTAGTTGACAATTCTAGTATCTTCTTCACAAATTTCCACAGCTTCTGCACAAACAGAAGGCCCCAAGGTCCATCTTGTGGTAATACGATTATCAGGCCAGCCAAAATGACACAAGGCCATTTGCTTTAATTGGCCTAATAAAAAGAGACAATGTCTTGTACTGGTTAGAGTGTGGGACTAGGGTTTTAGAAGACAGGTGTTTAAATCTTTGTTCGGCTGTGAAAACCCACTGGTTATATTGGGGAAATAACATTCTTTCAGCCTTAGAAGAAAGCCGTGGGAAACCTACCCTGAATAAACTTCGGCAAAGAAAATCCTAGGATAGGACCACCTAAGTCAGAATTAACTTAAAGACACAGAACAAGAGTAACGAATAGAGGTGTTGCTACAATATGGATTTTGGAATTCATCTTATGATCAAAACGGTTACCTCTTTATATGTATGACTTCAGGTAGTAAATATAGTCAACAGAATCTGAAAAGAAACACAAATGTGGCCATCTCTCATTTATTCATTTCTTTTTTTAAAATGTTCCTTCCTTCCCACTGTGTGTATGTAGGTGTCTTTAAATCATCTGTTGACATGGTGAACCGATGAATTTCGTAGAGTTTTCTTAGACAAGGAATACTCAAGAGGTGGTTTTTCCGGTTCCTTCCTCTGAAATATAACCTACAATACGTTTGCCTCCATGGCCTTCTCTGGTACTTTCTGTGGCACCAAGCAACCCTCTTTTTATGTTATCCCAGCCCATATAAAATTTAATTTTATATTTATTTAGCTCTGCAGATTTCACATCCTTGACCTTTTCTTTTAAACTAATCTGTTAACTGCAAAGTTTCTTCTTGCCTGTTCTCTGTTTGAAGTTATGTCAAATGTTTACAGTTGTGTCTCTGTATTTTGCTTTGTTATAGGGTGGTTTCTACATTTTGGGTATGCCAGTGTGAAAGAATAAACAAATATTCATGCACGAGCTGTAAGGCTCCATGTACCATGCAGCTCGACTGTTTACATGTTGCATTTCCCATGGTGCATGGTTCCTAATGTACAGGAAAATCATATCTTTCTAATATCTTTTTAACTACAAGAACCATCATGCTCTTGAGTAGGCTTAGGGAACATACATATCCAGTGGTGATGGATCTTAGGAATTGCAACCCAACATCTGGAGGGCCACATATTCTTACATCTAGACTGAGATCTCTCTGAGATCCCTTCCACTCTGAAGTTTTTATAGAATCAGAAATGGGATCCTATAAATACGATGGACTGTGTAACTCAGAGCACAGTAACATGTTTTTAGACACAGGATTCTCCATGTGTGTAACAGCATGGGACAACTTACAAAGAGTGTGTCAATATGGGACGAACTCATCATGCAATTATTATTCTTCATCCCATTCCCAGAGAGCTGGTGTGGTATAGTGGTTTGACTGCTGAACTAGGATGCTGGGGGACCAGAGTTCAAATCCCTTGTTCAACCCCGGAAACCTGCTGGGTGACCCTGGACAGGTCACATTCTCAGTTGTAGAGCAAGGCAAGGATGAACCCTCTCTAAACAACTTATGTCAAGGAAACCCCATGATTGGTTTGCCTTAGGGTCACCGTAAGTCAGAAATGGCTTGAATGCATGTAACAAATCCCATTCTCAGACTCACTCGCATAGTGCTTAAAAACACAGTATTTTTACCTCCTTCTCCACTAGCAAGACAGAAACTGGTACACTGTAGCAAGTCAGATTGCACTTTGAACATAGAACAAAGTTCCTCCAGATCTAGAACATTTTCCCATGCTCTCCATTTTGCCAAGGTATTATTCCCAGTGAGAAGCACTGGCAGGTTTTAGGGCATTACTCCCAATTCGCTCATGGAATGGTTGCTTTACTTACAAATACATATGCTGAGCATAAACATAAACTGAGACAAACAGGAATTCCTACAAGACAGAAGAACCCCCCAAAGGGTAATAGGGGATCTGGCCCAAGCAGGCTGCCCAATGCATCCACAAATTATCCCACTGAAAATTCATCTTTCTCACTTGCAGATTGCCAAGCTCCATCTTGTTCCAGAAGCCTCAAGGGGTTCCTCCATTCACAGTTTCCCAGTTAGAGACCAGCTCTTAAACATGATTTCACACTAGTGAAGTACCAGTTGAAAATCCTAGACTATGAACTAGCTATTTGCCTAAAACATGAGTTGGCGAGCTGTCTTAAGTGTTAGCAAAGATGACTTATTTGCATTAATATATTGTTAATACAATCTGCTGAAAATTCAGATTGGGTGTGGAGCTTGCTTTCCCCTGAAACAAAATGACATCAGGCCTCTTTTTTTTTGGTTCTACTACTGTTTACATGAAAGCCATGGTACAGTAGTTTGAATGTTGGACTAGGACTCTAGGAGACCAGGGTTCAAATCCTTGCTCAGCCATGGAAACTTACTGGGTGACCCTGGACAACTCACACTTCTTCATCCTCAAAGAAATGCAATGGCAAATCCCTGATGATCCTCATCCTCAGAGGAAGGCAATGAACAAATCTGACTGAGAAAGTCCCACAACAGTTTCACCTTGGGGGTCTTCATAAACTGGAATCAAGATGAAGGCACACAACAACCAAAAACATTTATTAAGAAGGAAAGATAAGAGAATTCCTAGTTCTAGTTAGCTAGGAAGACATGGTGTTTCCTGCTGATGGAACAAAACCAAGATGCCTTCTCCTCTTTGGAAGAGGCTGGAGAAAGACTGAAAAAAAAACCAGGAAAGTGATTTCAGCAGTGTAAGAGTATCAATCTAGCCAGGAAGGTCAGCATACATTGAACAGAAAGAAGACAATCTAACTCCCCACCCCCAGGTCTATATCTACTCTATCCCATGTGAACACATGCATTTTCAGCATAAGCTGAGTTGCTTGGTGTCTCTTTCAACAAAGGGTGGGGAATTTTTGACAATCCAAATGTTGTTGACTTTAAATCCCTGAAGCCCCAGCCATCGTGGCTTGTAGCAAGCAATTAAGGGTGATGCAATCTAAAACATCTGCAGGGCTACATGTTCCCCATCCAATGTTCTGGTTTAATAACTCAGCTTAGCCCAGGGCTTGAGCTAGACAAAAGCAAAAAAGTCATCTTTCTCCCAACAAAAGCAAAAAATTACATTTCTTCTCAGCAAAACACATTAAGTTTTAGAGGGATTAAAGTTTCACTGAAAGATATGAAATTAAACATGGGCATCTCCCTTACTATCACCAACTGCAGATCACATTCAATGGTTTGAAGAGAAGCACCCTGTAGACAAGAGTACACCTTTCCACATCCAAGTGTCAGCGTCCTGTGTTGAACTGCTGTCATACTGATCTGCAAGTTACATGTATTATATGGCAAACACATATTGATCTGCAAGTTACATGTATTATATGGCAAACACTCCTTTGAAATTTACCTTGTAATTACATTATATAGGACTACTGTATGGCTAATATGGAAGCACTTTTAAGATAAAACCTGTATTCCCTTTCTGATGAAAAATGTCCAAATATCTACAATCAGATAATTAGAGTGTATAGGCTACATACAGATGGTTGCTATGAAAGGTTGCATATTTGTCTTTGGCCATGCTAAGAGTTTTGTCCTTCCCACCAACAATTACAGAATTTTCATAGCAACTTGAAAACAGAATCATTCCCGTTTTCCAAAACATTCCAAATAGGCTCAGATGGGAAGGGGCAAGTTAGCAACACTAGGTGATGAGTTTACCCTCATTCTTCATATAATGATACCGATGGACAAGATGTATCTGCTGAACACAAGGAATGAAGGTCCCTTGCAGAAGCAGCAAACAAGAGTCTAGCAGCACATACCTGGTGATGCAACCCTCAGAAAAAACAAGAAACGACCACTTCTCAGAAAAGAGCAGAGTCCCATTTTGTTTAACATTTATTTTTCATGTTTAACTTAATTCAGGTATCACAGTTTCCTACATTAAAATAATTTCATGCTATCTCCCCATCCCCATGATTCCCCCCTCCTTTGTCCAGAGAAAAATATAGAATTGACACAACTTTGATGGAATGCACTAGAGTAAAGAAAAGGCTACTGAAACCAAGATACAGAGCACACAGACCAAAACAATACAAAGAAGATCTGCATAGGAGAGAGCGTTGGAGGGCTGCGAGAGGGGAGATGCTGGAACCACCGCAGTCTATGTAGCCTGAGCCATCATAAACCTCTCTGAGCAGCTCCCAGTTGTGATCCTGGATGCTGTCAACAGTGTGCAAGTTGGGTCGCTGAAGCTGGAGTGCTGGGGGTGGCCCCAAGGAATAGCCTGGAAAGCAAAATCAAGGCAAAGACACACAGATCTTGGTGGCCTCTGGGCTTTGAATTCTGACAAAGCTCATTCCATATAAGTATTGGCTGCCAATGACACACATGTCAAATGCCACACTATTTTTTTTCTTTTTCATCCAGTTTAATTCGGCAAACCAACTTCTCATTTGGAAGGCTGCTTGAAAACAAACCCAAGGTCAGGTGTGGTCCAGTGTCATCCAAAGGGCTGCTTAATAACAGAATTTAAAATATCCCTTCACATATTCAGTTTGCCTTCACTTTTTCCTATCTCATTCAGTCCAAGCCTGCCTAGACTAACAAATAACAGCACCCCTCCAGTGTACCTCTCAAGGGAACAGATTATATTGCAATTAGGTGCTCCTCAACTTTGTTCAAACACTGACCCATTCAACACTGGTCTGCCCTCAGACTGGTAATTATGAAGACTAACACTGTTCAAAATATTCAGTACCAGCACTGCCCTTCTACCAGCATAGTTCTTGAGCCCTCAACTATTCTGCTGCCCAAAGTGGATAAAGGAGGGTATTAGGTCCCTATTCGGCTACTGCTTCACATTTATGTCTATACCTGCACTGGCAGGCAGATGGAGAGTGCAAAACTGGCCAAATCAGACCATCCAGTAAGCAGTGGCCCTCAGACCAAATTCACAGAGGTAGGAATTGTGTACCTGTCATTCAGCAAGCACCAGTGTGTGCAAACAGTGCAAGGTTTTTGTTGTAAAATTTCTCAGACATTATAGGAGTGGGGGGGGGTAGCAGTCTGGCCTGCCAATACAATCATTCTGCTCTGTTATACATACCTCTCTCAATTCTGTCAGCAAGCCTGCATATAGTACATTCTGTCCTAAGCAACAGCTCAGGAGTGGCAGAAATATGAATGGATCTGGATGGCCAAGCCAGGCAGAGGTTTTCTTCACTACAACCTCTCTGGTGGCTATCATTTGTCTCACAGGCCAATGAATAGACAATGTAGTCTCATGTATTTTGTTCTTCCAAGACTGTGTAAAGAATCTTTTTTTTTTCAATAACCAAATTCAGGGTTGTGAAGACAGACCATCTTCCCCAGGGAAAAAACTGTAAACTGCTCAAGATCCAGGCCCCTTGAGAAAGAGCATATTTTAAACTCTGTTATCAGCTTAAAACATCAGGAACACTGGCACAAATATGTCACTTATTCTTGGTTTAATTACAGGGATGACAAGTAAACACCAACACAAGGGAAGAAAACCCAGCGTTTTGTAGAGCTCAAGGTGCAACTAGTGCTTTGCAGTGGAGTCTCGGGGGTAGAACTCTGCCAGCGTGCTCTGAGGGATTCTCTTCAGCATCTCCTTGGGGAAGATACGCAGCAGCTGCCAGCCAATGTCCAAGGTCTCGTAAACAGTGCGATTTTCATAGGGCCCTGAAAAAAAAGCATCACTGGCATAGTCACATACAAGTACAGATCAAGGACTGAGGCAAGAATGGCACTTTCAACAGTTTAGGTCCAGGTTATCTGAAAGGCCATATTCTCCTATACAAATGTGCCCGTGTTTTAAATCTTCTGGGGAGATGCTTCTCTCACTGCCCAGAAACAGTAGATTAGCAGTCTACTTATTATCTTTCTGCAAGAAAGCAAAACCTTTTTTTTAAAAAAGAAAATTGGCAGGCCCTTGAGAATTGATTTGTTAGGGCCTTGTATAAAGTGACAGACTTCTATTTGTTGTTCTTACTTTTTAATCATTTATGTTGTTAATTGGTTTTAATTTTATGATAGTTCAATTGCTTTTTAACCTTTGTGTGCTGTATATTTTTAAGTATGCTTGCTTTAACTGTTGCAAGCTGCTTTTAGTTTCAAATTGGGGAAAAGGTGAGATGAAATACATTTAACAATAACAGTAACAATAGATATTTTTCTTTAATCATAACCTTCCCCAGGCATCTGAAATATGAGACACCCACCCTGAGCAATGAAGTTCCTCTCAAATTTCTGCAGGAATTCAAGATACAGAAGATCATCTGAAGTAAGTGCTTCCTCTCCTACAACAGCTTTCATAGCTTGAACATCCTTCCCAATGGCATAGCAGGCATACTAGAAAAAAATTAAAAGCAACAACACATTTATTATGACCAAGTTTCATAATCTGAAATTTGAGACATGAAGCCAAGATAAAATGGTTCAAGTAATACAGGGAGAGAACCAATTTAAAAATAGAAATCCTAAGGCAAACAAACTGACATTTCATCATACAATGCCCACAATATTCTCCCTAGCTTCCTCTTATTCCTTATCTTGAAATATGCATGTGAATGATGTATATAACACCTACCAGTTGGTTTGAAACCTCAGCATGATCCTTCCTTGTCATCCCCTCTCCAATAGCAGATTTCATCAATCGAGACAAAGAGGGAAGGACATTGATAGGTGGGTAAATCTGGAAGAAGAAACATGTTTCCACAATGACATCCCTGAAAATTAAGTGCTGGAAGTGAAATGTTCACTATATGTTGCTGTTACAAGCAGTGAGCACGTGATCCAATTGAACCTGAATTTAAGAAACAAGTAGAAAGCAACAGAAAGCTGCACCCAGACTTAGGCAGGCTTTGAATAGATCCACTGAAATCAAAAGGACAAGTTAGTCACAGCTTGCTTAAGTCTCACTCACTTGTATAGGTCTAACCACAAATAAGTCTGAATCCAACCCACTGCCCAATGGCATTTGTTTGCTTGATATCTCCCTTGTGCTTCCCTGGCTATTACAGTAATATTCTTGCTCTTTTTCAAGGAGTTCAGCTTTGAAGGTAGGTACTTACTTTTAAACAAATTTGTCCTTTGAAAGTTTACTGGTGGCACTGTCTTTCCCCAGTGTTGGACATCAAACCATACATTTTTCTGGTGTTGCTAAGAAAGCAATTATTTCATGCCCATTAAACAAACTAAAATACTTTGCAACAGAGCTGGAGGACGTGCAGTCTTGCAATGTTGTGGGACTGCGAGTCACACAATCCCCCACCATTGGCTTTGACTGTTAGGGCCCATGCCAGCACTTGTCCAGCTACCTAGAAGGCCACATGTTCATCAGCTCTGCCTTAAAACAATGTGCATGCCTTCATGTTAAACATGTATTAACCATTTTGCCTCTTATGATCAAATTGTACAAATCTTCTCCCCCACATCAATAGCTGAGACGTTTAGCATTATTTGACATTTGTACAATCTCTAGTAGTACAGTCAAGTTCTCCTGTGAAAAAAAACAGCAGATACCCATCATCCCTGCAAAGCAGGGCTACAAGAAAAGGAAATCATCTCCAAAAGATCCTGATCAGCATTTATCATACTAACCTGTCTGTTGTGCAGCTGTCTGTCTACATAGATCTGGCCTTCAGTAATGTATCCTGTCAAGTCAGGGATAGGGTGGGTAATATCTGCAAAAGGAATTATATTAATGCTTTCAGATTGATACTCAAGACAATGTCTCATTCTGTTGTTGGAGACAGAGAATTCAACCAACTTGGAGAAGAGAAAAGCAGAGTGGCCTTTTTTCAAGGTAGGACAGAGAACCACCACTGTACTCTTTGGAAACTGGCCATGGACTGTCTGAGAGCAGAAGTCTTAATGGGTACTCTGGGGGGCTAAGTAGGTGTAAATTTTGACTACAAAAGCACAGACAGTGGAAATGAAAGAGAAATATCTGGAAGGTTCTGTCACATGGGAAGGGAAACATAAAAGGAGAAGGAGAAGCAACCTCAAAGCTACTGGAGAAAGACTTTCCTCTCCTGCCCTGTGAGCTCTGTAAGGCATCTAAGATAAAATGTTGCCATCTGAAATCTAGTGAGGGACCACAACAGGCATTGTGCATTGACTGCATTGCCTATTGATAACCTTTCAAATCCACTTCAAAGTGCTGATCTAAACCTTCAATCTCTAAGCAATTTAGGATCACTTTACCTGACGACTGCCTTCAAAGTTTATACCTAATTTATCTAGTTATACCTAGTTTATACTAACATCCAACTCAGGTTTCTCCTGAATGCCTGCCATCTAGATGAGGGGCATGAATGTGCATGTCAGAGTCAACCTTCTCAGTGGTGGCCAGTAGCTGTGGGACTACTGATTACCACACTATACTTCTCCTTTCCAATGCAGAGCTGCCTTTAACTGAAAACACATACAAGCTGGTATGTTCAGATCAGCTTTGTTACAGTAACATTTGTGATTTCTCTTCCAATTTTGCCTACTGTAGGGGATTGTTGTGCTGGTGTGTTCACTCGTGGACAATGATATATATTTTAATCTGGATTTAACTTTTTAAAATGTTTAATATTGTTTTAACTTTGTATATTGCAAATTTATGAGTTTTTAATTTGTTGGAAGCCATTTTGAGTCCCAAACTGGGGGTGGGGGGCAGGATAGAGATGATGATGATGATATTCACTATATTGTGTCTCACTACTTTTTGACAGTATAGGAATAAAAATATGGTTAAGTCAGGGATGGGCAACTGTGGAAGATTAGGGGGCTGCAATAGCTCTCAAGGAGATCTTGGATCCCCCGCCAAAATTCCCCCCCCCCAAAAAAAAGTCCTCAAATGATCTCTAGGCGACAGGGGACATAAGGGCATATTTTGGGGCCTACCTAGCTCCCTAGAGGGCATTTTGAATCCAACATATTTTTTTAAAAAAGCTTTACAAAATTTTGCTTTGATCTCTGGTGGGGGGGGGTAAGGCGGGCTCCAAATATGGCATTATATGATCACAGCTGCAAGAATGATATTTGCACAAACCTGGAAGAACTGGAAACAGAACACTGGATTGTTAAGGTTGCTGAACTATCCCATATGGCCAAATTAACACGAGTTTTAAGGGATAAACCAACTGAAGACGTTTTGAAAAAGTGGAAACCAGTTATGGACTTCTTGAGTAATAAGAAATCAAATGATGCAATAATTTATGAATATAGTTACAAGTAGTTTGTTTAGGTGGATCTGTAGTGGCAGAATAATATTTTTCTGTTGTTCCCCTATTTTTTTCTTTCTCATTACAGTTTTGGGGGCAGTGTCAGAATCTTTTTGTGTTTTGATATGTTACTGGTCAGTTAGTAAGAAACTATTCAAAAAGGTTTTTAAGTTAACATCTATTGACAAAGACACCAAGCGATCAACATTTGACTTTGGTAAACATTTCTTCCTAAGTCTGAGTTGGAAAGTGATCTGCTGACAGGCCTAACACACCTAACACATACATCTGCAGCCTGGATTTGTCAGCCATATATGACAGATGGGAGAAATTCTGAACCTAGAAGTAGATGCGAACAGTGCTAGAAGAGGCCTTACCATCATTGGGCATAGTAAGAATAGGAATCTGAGTAATGGACCCGTTCCGGCCTTCTACTCGCCCAGCGCGTTCATAGATGGTGGCCAAATCTGTGTACATGTATCCAGGAAAGCCACGCCGGCCTGGCACTTCCTCTCTGGCTGCTGAGACCTTTGAGGAATTGAGAGAAGGAAAGATGTTAGTAAATGTTGGGATCATCCCAAGGGCAGCATCAACATTCCTGAAGTACTCTGCAACACATGGTAACCTTAATGAAGGAAGTTTCCACTGAGCCAAGGACTACCAAAACATTAATCCTATTCCTTCTATCAAAACTGAGACTGTTAGCTTCTAGGGACAGGGAACAACGTTTTATGTCTAGGTGATAAAAGTGCAGTGTATACTGCTTGTACAGTTTGCAATGCACCTGCTTTGAACAAGCAAATCTGTACTGCTATGTTTAAGGATGTGTGCACAAAACCTTCCTGAACATGCTCCACATACGTAGAAGTATGGAAAGCAGGAGGCAGAAAACTTTGACAGAAGAGCCATTTCTCTGGTCTTAAATTCAGAAAGCCAGATATGCAACCTGCATGACCAGTGGCAATTCATGCCCATCAGTAACATGCACATCAAGATGAAAAAGGACAATTGTATGACAATACTTGGAAATTTTCAATAAGCAGCTGTGTTAGTCTCTTGAAGCATAAAAAAGAAGAAGTAAGGGGGAGAAAAATGTGGCAGCACCTTGAAGACTAATTGGTTTTTATTTTCACATGAACTTCTGTGGTCCTGCACAGTGGGAAAGGGAACGGGAAGGGAGAAGGCATACATGTGCCTTACTTCTCCCCTGCGGAGCTCTCTGCTCCCATTCCCTTGCCATTTGCCCATTGAGGAGAAGGAAGGCTTATGTGCCAGGCAAAAAGGCAAAGGAATGTGAAGGGGAGTGCAGGGGGGAGTTATTTGCAGTTTTATCTCTCATGATTGTTCTGCATGCTGAACCCTCATGAAAGTGGAGGGGCCACTATAGTCTTAAAGGTTCTGCCACATCTTTCTTCTCTCCCTTCTTTCCTCTTGTTGATAACACCAGGAAAGACGCTGAATGCTCTTTCAATATCTTAAAACAGCAATAAGAGGAGACAACATAATGCATCATGTTGGAATATTAAGTACAGTCAACTCTCCACATTTGCAGGTTTCACTTTCACAGATTTGATTATTTGAAAATTTCTCCAACCCCCAAGCCCCTGGTACTTCTCTTCTGGGGACACCTTCCCTTTTGGCCGCTATGCTCCAACCACCTAGCCCTTTAAAAATCTGCCTCTGGCCCTTCTCCTCCTCCACCATATGCTGCCTGGCTACCAAAGGACAGTTTGTAGCTCAATTTCTCAGCACCACAAAGCCTCTCCCACTGCCTCCCATACCCAAGGAAGGAGATGGACAAGACAGAGGAAGTATACAGACACCAGGCTAACCTACCCCCTTTTCCCTCTCCTTTTGGTTTGAACCCTGGTGCCCATTCCCTCCACCATGCCTTGGCCCCCTTCCTGGAGAGAAAGACACACACACTTTAATATTTGCAATTTTTCCACTTCTGCAGGGTTCCTGTACCTCTAGCCCTAGCGAATGTGGAGGGAAAACTGTAAGTACTATTCCTTAAGAAACATAAGCAGCAAATTCCAACAGTTATCTGAGCAAATATTCTGCATAAGAAGAATCTATTTCATTTCAGCTTCTGTTCCTCAGATCATTGTAAAGCATGAAATCCACAAACTGCTATATGACTATATAAGCCAATACCATCTGAATCTTAAAAATACTATATGTTATAAAGAACCGATACTCAAGAAATTAGAAGCACCTCGACAAGAAGGAGCATCTTTGTCAGAAGGATGCCAGAACAACATTTTCTTCTGGCATAATTTACTATAGATAAGTAGTGTGCACCTTTCATAGTTATGAATATGTCTTCAACAGATAGCAATAAAATTACAATGTCATAAGCATCCCAAATTTACCTAAACGTCTTTCCCTTAGGAGAGAGGACAGCATATACATACAACTTAACAATTTGTCTTAACCCTTAAGCATGAATTCATTCAAAGTACAGACTATTAGCAAATCTTCCTTCAGGCATCTAGTAACTCAATATCTTCCATAACGAGATTTGATTCAGTTAATTCAAAGTAATCTATAAAAGAGCATGGCACTGAAAGTTTAGATCACTCCTTCGAAGTTCCCACTTCTCCATGATTTTGCATGCAAAAATCTATCGGCATGCAAGGGAAAAACTGATCTGTTGAACAGGATAAGTACCTCTCTCAGAGCTTCTGCATATGAGCTCATATCTGTCAAAATGACCAATACATGCTTCTCACACTGATAAGCCAAGAATTCTGCTGTGGTCAGAGCAAGACGAGGTGTGATTATACGCTCAATGCTGAAAAAGAACAATTTAGTCCAATTAATGTTGTCACAAAATAAAGACCAACACTGAACACAAAAAGAACTGTTCAGAGAAAACAAAGTCAGCACAAGAGACACAATGCACTGAGTCTAAGTCAATGGTTACCTCCTTAAAATAACAGATATGCATTTATAGTTAGGTAGTTGGATGCAGCAGTCTAAAATTTAAGGTCGTTTTCAACATCTTTTACCTGATCGCTCTCCTTGCATTGGAAAAAGAAAGCAAGCTCTCTTCATCACCTCTTGGTCATTCTTGTCCCTTCTGAATGCCACCAAGCATCTATGCATGTTAAGAGTTGGACTATACAACCTTATGAGCCTACCAGGCTGTTAAAATCAGCTGCTAGAATCCTTGCTCACTGGTTGGCCATTCATATCTGTAAGGCTGGTGAGCACTGAGAGAGAGCTTTCTCAATGGTGGCTTCTAATCTATAGAACTCTTTCTATATTTGAACTTATTTACGTTCTACTTCTTTTAATTCAAAGGTTCACTATATATCCTTTTGTTAAAGGACTATTTTATAATATCCAATGTTATAAGCTTGTTATCCTGATATCGAACTGTGTATTTTATTTGCCATGTTGAGTGGGAAGACTACAATCTTGAAAGGTAGCTAAGAAATGCATCCAGCATGTAAAAATGTATAAAACTATGCTTCTACAAGCATGGTTAATATCTTTTTTAAAAAAACAGGGACAGACCAATCTTGGCTTACATATGCTGGATTTTAATGCATAAACTCAAATTCAGTGTCATGTTGATGCCTGAAATATGCAAGTGCCACCGTGTGCAGAGAGGTGGAAAGCACTCTTCGGCTCCACATCTCACAGAGAATGATCAGGAAATGTAAGCCTGATCCACCCTAAGTAGGATCCTCTGAAGGTATTATCAATTAGAAAGTTGTAATGTGCATACAATTAAGCAGCACAAACATTTTAGGACTACTGCTAAATTAATAGAGATTCTCAAAAGTGTCAAGTAGGAAAGACCATTGCTAACAGGCACAAGCAACTCCCTTAGCAATTTGCAGTTCCATTAAACTGGTGCTGAAGAGGAATGCAGATTGTTCTCTATATATTTCCAATGAGGAACTGAATTCCCTGTGTGCTAATAGCAGGGTCCTGTTTCCTACAGGTTCTCTTTCTATCGCTTTGCATGGCAACAGCCTACGAATCATGCATTGTGGGCCTCAACGTGAGTGACAGCCCTCTTCCATTTTGTCTCTTATGACTCAGATGTCTCTGACACAGTAATTTTCTTTTAACTCAGGAAATCACCACACAAATACTTCCTATTCTTCTTGTAAGAACTACTGCCAACAACCTTTGGAAGAAACAGAGTAAAACTTCTCAGTTCCCAACAATTATTCCAGTTTTGAAGAATGCCAGATTTTATGTACTTACGTTGGATCATTGGCCAAGTTCAGGAACAGACACACATTGTCCATGGATCCATTTTCCTCAAAGTCAGATTTGAAGAACCGAGCTGTTTCCATATTCACCTATATCATTGCATTGAGGTACAGTCAACTACAAAGTTGACAATTATTTCAGACTTAATTAGCAGAAGACTGATTCTAAAGAAGCAGCCAACATAACAATCATAAGGTACCATCCATTCTATCTATGGTGTTTTAATGCCAGTTTATGTTTTAGTTTATATTTATGTTAAAAACAGTAGTAGGAGTTTATGTTATTTGTGTACAAATTAATACACACATTTTGTCAGCTAAACTCTATCTCTTTTGGACTTTCTTGTGACAGGCCTTAAAATGTATATTAGTTAACCTTTCACATCCAGATGAATGAGAAATATAGTTCAGTCTAATTAAACCTATCTTGATCTGGGGAAGAACATTAGAGAGTTTTCATATGGACAAACACACCATGTGCCCTGTTTACAGATGCTGTTCTGCTGCATGTAATAAATGCAAAAATATTTATATCAATCAAGGGCAAGCAAAATGCAGTTTGGAAGTCCCCACCAGTCTCTCGAAGTCCCCAACCCATAAAAAAAGAAAAAAATGATATGATTTTCAGGCAACTTAAAATCTCTCAGAAATCTCTCCAAATGCATGAAAACATGCAAAAAGATCCCCAACCCATCGTCACACCCGCCCAGAAACCCCATTTTTCTTCAACAGTCACTCTCAAAATGATCATAACAAGAGACAAACCTTCACTTCCTATTGCAAATTTGAGAAGATATGCAGAGGAAAACAGAGGTACACTGGGCCTGCCTTGCCATTCTGCAATTGTTGGCAGTAGAGGCACTGCTAATTCTGGTCATTCATTTCAACAGTCACAAGAAAGCAACGAGCTTCGGCAGCAGGACTGGCACTGCCTCCACTCTCAACAAATGCAGAGTGAGGAGAAGCTTCAGTAGGGATGCAACAGCAACAGCACTGCCAATCTTGGTTGCTCTTTCACAAACAAGCCAGCAGCATCTGGACTGCCCTCTCTGCCTTCTCTCTGCTGCAGCTCCTCCTCATCCTGCAATTGTTGAGGCAAGAGAGCAGCAAGCTTTCTTGATGCCCACATTCCAAGATGACTGGGCCTTGCTGCCACCTCCCCAGCTACCCTGGAACCACTTCTGCACTAGATACCAGATAATTTATTTTTTAAAAAATATTTTTTTTCACTTTTCAGTTCATGGAAGGTTAAATTCATGAATCCTGAGCTCATAAATACAGTAGGCCCATTGTATTTGGGCTCTCTGGAGATAGCGTGGCTCGGGGGGGGCTGGTGGGGGAAATTTGTTCCTGACCCCCATGGAGCTGCCCACCCCTGATGCAAATACACCTACCTTCTGTCTGCTGAACATTGTTATACACAATCAACTGGCACAGCCATTTTATATGCACTTAGTTACCTACCCCCATAGCAGCAAACACAATAGCAAAGTTCTCTTCACTATAGTCCATCACATCTTTAGATTTCTTCACCAATCCTGCCTGGCGACAGATCTGAGCTGCTATCTGAAAGAAAAAGAGTTGAAAAGTGTTCAGCCAGCAATGTACAACACATCCATTTTCAGGAAGAAGGAAGGTGATTTCAGAGCTTTGCTCTCTCACTCATGACCTAAAAGATTATGGTACTTTCTTGCTCTGGCTTTGGTTTGCTCCTAAACACAACTACTGATAGATATGGCATGGGGAACTTAAACTGAAATGCAGGCTGCTAAAATGTGTCAGAAGAGATAAAGAATGACACTATCAAAAACACTGTTAATTTGACATATGCTTGAAAAGAGCTGGCTTATACGTCTTTTCAGACCAAGTAAGCCCTTTTAAATTTTTTCCCAAATCTTACAAATCAAGCTAAAACTTCACATTTTAACTCTTGTATTTTAATAATGTACTCATTTCTTTCAATTGTTTTAATGCAGTATTTTATTATACTATTTTACATTTTTTATTACAGTCTTACAATGTTCAATGTTCAGCTTATTTCTGTTCTGTCAGCAACTCATAGAACTATAATCAGCCTTTGAATGATGAGGAACATTCCTCCTGATGGTCTCAAAGTATAAAGGAAGCTGGCTAGTAATAGCTTTCCAGGATTTGGGTTTTTCTCCAGTCCTATCTGGCTCTGCCAGGGACTGGACCTGAGACCTTCTGCCCTTCATGTAGGTCCTTTCCCCTAATCTCCTCAATCATGCACACCTAAATAAAAGGTCACTTTGCCAATGTTTTACCCTGAGGACATTAAAGGCTGCAGGAGCATGAAAGCATGTTGGAAGGACCAAGCACTGCGACACAGTATTTGAGTATACCCACAAGAGGCACAGAAAGGTATAATTTTCTTTTAAAGCAAGGGTGGACAACTGTGGAAGGCTAGGGTGCTGCATTCGTTCCTCAGAACACCTTGAAGAACCCCTGTTCCCACTCTCAGAAAAAAGTTTGCCCCAATGCTCCCAAACATCCTTTAGGAGACAAGGGGGGGGGCGTTCTTATCATGTTCTGGAGCCTTCCTGGGCCATTTTAGGCCCAGAATAGGCCTTTTTTTTAACAAGAGGAAGGAGAAATCACTTCCTTTTCAAAAAGGCCTTTCCTTGGCATAAACTAGTACAACCTCCCTCCCCCACCCAGTGGTAGAAATGCTCCTATATCCACTAAGGCAGGGCTTTCCAAATGGTGTGTCGTAACAGATTAGTGTATCGCTTGTAGTGTATTGGTGTGTTGCCTCCCTAGTCAAGAAAGACACCCCCCCCAGACTTTCCCCCTGCTGTCACTCTTACTGGGGCCTTTCCCCAGCAAGAACAATGGCAGCAGGCAAGGACTGGGTGGGAGAGGGCTGCCTTTCCCTCTGCTGTTGCTCTCGCTGAGGCCTTTCCTGGCGAGGGCGACAGCAGCAGGCCAGGATCGAGGGAGGAAGTTGCCTTTATCACCCTAAATATGCCTCTGAGTACCTCTAGTTTGCTAGTAAAACTGAATTATTGTGTCGCGAAATGATGCATGTCAAAAAGTGTGTCACCAACATGAAAAGTTTGGAAAGCTCTGCACTAAGGGGTATGTTGGGGCAATTTTTTTTTACCTCTCGGGTCCTCAAAAATAGCATAGGGGGGCACACTACCTACTGTATTTTAAGTATCAACACTGAATATCTATATAGATAAACCTTAATCCAATCCATCAGGAGTTGGCAACATGTAGCCCCCAAGGCTATTTTGAAGCTCCTTTGAACCACCCTTTTTCTCCCAAAAAGAAGAAGCCTCCAGTGAATCACCTGTTAAATAGATTACATGATATCCTTGTACTTTTTAACATTAAAATATTCATATTCTTCAGAAACTAGAAATGGACTTCTGGCCACTTTTTTATCATTTTTGGATATCTGGAGCAGTCCATAGGATTTCAGGAGCAAAAAACTGGCTCACAGACCCACTGAAGTTGTCTATTCCCACTAGACATATTGTCCTTTATTACAGAAGAAAGGCTTCCTTCTTGCGCAAGTTATTAGTGCTCTTCACATGCACCCTGAGGTTTTCTGTACACTTAGTAAAAATTAAGCCGCCAATGTTATTTGCTTACTCAGAGTTTTCAGCATGAAGTGTCGTTAAAGCACCTACCTCATTATGGGGTAACCCAGCAGCAGAGAAAATGGGAATTTTCTGTCCTCTGGCAATACTGTTCATGCCATCTATAGCAGAAATGCCAGTCTGAATCATCTCTTCTGGGTAAATTCGACACTGAGGATTGATTGGTTGACCTATTTCATTTTGAAAGGGGGAAAATCCATCATTTTTAATCTGCATTTTCTTAGAAGCTAGATTAGTTTTTCAGTGAAGAATATTAAATCCATCATTTTATTGCTTTATTCGTAAATTCAGACACTTACACGCTAACAGCAAATTCCCGCAATACTATATTGTTTAAGCAAACTTATCTGTTTTGATGTTTATTTTTTTTCCTGACATCTTTTGAGTAAAGCATGACTTGCTGCCTAAGTATTAGTGATGTACAGTCTTCAGACAATGCTAGGAGGGAAAAAAGGAATCACTTCCTCAACTTCTTGTGGACCTTCCAGACAGAAACGTCTTTGCTGGTTTCTTGTTCGTCTTTGTGGAGACAGAATTGAAATCTTGTGATAAAATCAGCAGATAATATTGTGGGAGAAGTTCAAATGAACAGGATGAAAAATTGAGCCTTCTCTGTTAGACTACTTTGGGAAATGTGCTATGTCACATGACCCCCACTTGGATCTCTTTCACCATGTTACTGTGAATGGTTACTGCATAATTCCTGATATTAACAATATCTGAAGGCAGCTAACTGTTTAATAGCTTGTTTAAATTTCTTCTTGCTCTTGCTGCTACATTTTATGGAGGGTTTGCTCCAGATGTTTCTGGAACACAACTGCCACCATCCCTCATAATGTGGATTAGGGCAACCGCAGTCCTACAACTGGAGAGCCTTATCTCCCCCAATTTGGTATAATCTCAGTTTTAATTTAGAACTGTAGAAAAGAAGTATTTTTAAAACTGTATTGGAAAGCAACAAAATACAGCATCACAGATATATATGACTAAAGTTCTCTGTCAAGGCTGACTCTGAATGAAGAAGACTGGGGGGGGCACCTTATTTTTCTCCATTTGTAAAAGAAGATAGTAAAAGCAACTATCTAGTTGATCTCCAAGTTTGTGTAGTCAATATTTACTGAACTGCTATTTTATTATACTAATCAGTAGCTTTCACACAATGAAACAGAAAGCTCATCTCTGGAACGTTAATGAGCAAATCCCGTGTTAACAAGGTTGCAAACATACCCATGATATCAAGGTAATCTTCAGCCAAGACCATAGGGCCTCTGTCAATGGGTTTTCCTGATCCATTAAACACACGCCCTGCAAGCACACAGAGAGAAGCTGTCAACAAAGCAGCCATTATTCTTGTTTGTGGGAAACTGACAACTTCCACGCAAAAGTTATCTTTCCCAAAACCAAACCAAACCAAACCATCAGAGTTGTACCCACCAAGCATATCTTCAGATACTGGAGTTCGAAGGATATCCCCGGTAAATTCACAAGATGTTCTCTTAGCATCTATTCCTGAAGTTCCCTCAAAAACCTCAAATAAAAACAAAAGTACATATTTTAATAGTTCATATTTTTGTTTAATCTGGTGGCTGATTTTTTTCTGTAGCAGCAAGGCAGGATGATTATGCTAGGATGAGAAGTCAACCAAAGAGAGTTAAACACAGAACATCTGCATGTAAAGTTATGTTTGAGCAGTCTAAAGAGATTACTTCTGGGATTTAAGAAAATTCTGAGTTTCCCAGCTTGAGTGTAAAAACAAGAAAGAAATCATGAAGGGAGATACCAATAATGAGGTAAAGCAAGACAATAAAGCAAGGTTGTGCAACTTCTCGTGTGCATTTGACTGTCACCTCCCACTCCATTCAAGTCCACACTGGTGCTGAGTCTGCTGCTGTTACCACTAATATTCAGCAGCCACAGCCAAGTTTTCCACTGTTGATGCAAATGCTGCCAAAATATGATGGCAGCTCTCTTTGATTCAGAAAACTTGGTACTCCCAACATCAAAAGTTCTGCCTCTACAAAAGAAAAATTCTCAGAAAATGCCCGCATATCAAACACAATGCACCACCACTTACCTGAACTACAGCTTTGGATCCACTGACTTCTAGCACCTGCCCACTTCTCTTGGTTCCATCTGGTAGCGTCAAATGCACAATCTCTGCATATCTAGGAAACTAAGGGAAAGGAATAAAAGTTAGGTGAGCCCAGAAAAGAACATACTCAGAAAATAAACAAGGATGCCAGTCTCCTTGCCAGGATCCAACATCAACTGAATCAAAAACAGTTTGGGTGAAAGCTAAGCCTGCTTTTCAGCACATAAAGACAGGCCGGTTGGAGTTTTCACCACTCCTCTCACTATCATTTAGCTTGAAACTTCAAGAACCATAGAATCAAAAAGCTGAAAGAGAAGATAATGGCCATCCAGTCCAATCCCCTGCCATGCAGGAATACACAATCAAAGCACTCCTGACAGATGGCCATTCAGCCTCTGTTTAAAAACCTCCAAAGAAGGCTGGCTTACAAGTTGTAGTCGTGCCTTGTAAGTCAGGCATCCCTAGAAGTTAGTACACAATGAGAACAAGCAGATTTGTCTGTATCTCCCTGCCTAGAAAGCACAACTTCTATAGCATTTACATTTATCTTAGTGTAGGCTATTGCCTCTAACAAACTTCTAACATTCACAGACTACAGTTCTAAGGGATGGGTGTGCTTCAAAGGATACCTGGCAAGCCTTTATTTATCTTATCTACTCTTTCCATGGTACATTTAGACCGACCTGGAAACATGTGTTAAAGCTGAAAGAATAATACGAATGGCTACTGCTCTGTTCACGCAGGATTCTAATACCAGCCAGAACATGAAGCCCTCTTGAAAGTGTATCTAAATGTGAGTTTAAATGGGAATTTTGCATCTGGCTTAAGTCACTAACAGAAATCTGTGAATCATTAAGATTAAGCAACCCCAACAAGAAAGGCAATATGACTTAGCAGTTTACAGGGTTAGCTTATATGCAAGAAGGCTACAGTATCTGTTACTCAAAGGAAGAGAAAACCCACATTAGGTCTTGAGCCTGCTCAAGCTATAAGTATCCACCACAGCTTTTTTAAAATTGGGAACCCAACTGGACAACACCCTCCCTGCAATTCTTCTATAAGAAGTTGGACATCATTATGAAGAAACTGTCTTTAGATGCAGTTACTTTAAACAAAGACATTTATTGCATCCAAACATTCCCTGAAGTGATATCAGACAAGCAGTTCTTGTTATATTTCTTTTCTCATTTATTTTGCATTGGATCCATAACAATCTACATTAAGTCCTTAAGCTCAGAGAAAGGTGGGATAAAAATAAACAAGTATATTTTTTATTTCTCATTATATGACCAAAAATATTCTAGTTTTCAGAATTTTATGGTCTTAGTATGCACACAGTCTCTTTAATACTTACCTGGTCACCCTCCTAGTCCAGGAAATTCTTAACACCCTGCAATAAATCCGTATTTCAAATGCTTCCAGCTTTTTGGTAGCCTGCATTAAATTCTATGCCATAAAGAACGAGAGAGCATAAACTATACAATAGGCATTCTCAAAGCCCATTTTAAATTATTGTCACACATTCTATTTTTCATCTTTAAACAGCTGCTTCTATACTAACTTTTACAGAGTCATATTCCTAGCACACATTTAGTTATAATACTGTTTTCTGCAAAGGGTGTGTGTGCCTATATATAATCTTGTAAATAAGCCCACAAAAGTACTAGCCTGATTTTGTTTATCTCTCCTGTGGAGGGTCAGCAGAAAAGAATAAAGAGCTTACTTTCTATGTCATATGCAAAGGATGAAGATTTATTTCCATTTAATTTTTATGCTTGGTACAGACAAGGAGGAATGCTCTCCATCCCCCTCCACAAGGCCATCCCTCTCCTTGCATGCAGTTCCCAGTTGCCTGTAATTATTAGGTTAGTGCTTAAATAAGAGGCTGTCCATATGGCTTTTGCCAAAGTTGTGAAGGAGGATGTACTCCTTTTCAAAGTAATGAATGTAAATGAGTCCACACCTGTAGAATGGAGTTTGATAAAACAAGACACAGGGCTCCATTTACATGTCCATTAAAAGCTAGATTTACCTTCACTTGATCCAAGATTACCAGTGGTCCATTGACTCCAGATACTGTCTTGTATGCTGAAGAAAATAACAAAAAAGATATTTAGATAACCTGATACATTTCTGATTCAACATATGTACTGATAGAAGTGATCAGAGATGGTTTGATGTAGCCACATCAAAGTCTCAGTCAGCACCCCAGTGAGATCCATTATGTTGTGCTTAAAGTGAAACTTTGAGAGATACACACAAGTTGGAATATGTATTCTGTAAAAGGAATGCCACTTGCCTAGCAAAGCAAACTGTTGCAACACAGCTAAAGGAACCTAGAGTGTTTCCTCATTTGCCAATTTCAGTACCTCTGCACCAACACAGAGTAAATCATTTCCTACTAAAGTGCTGTACAAGCTGATGAAGTTGATAACACCCACTTTTCAAGTCAGTTGATGACGGTTACTGTCAAGACTGGAGAAGAAGGTTGGAAAAGCAAGTACGTGTATGCATGTATATAGTTACATGTTTTGCTAAGGAATGCTGTCAGGTTGTAAACTTTATTTTCTTCTCCTGAATTTTGTAAAATTGCATTATATTTTCAACAGAAGTTTAAAAAAGACTGGAGGGGGAAAAAAGAAACAGATTTCAAGATCCCTGAATTACATCACAGAATTTCCTTAGTTATGGTAATAATAAGACTTCACATATAATGAAGTAAGCTACAATCCATGAAAATTCACTGTATTATACATTTACTAGCTTTTAAAGTGCCACAGAACTATTTGTTGTTTTTGTTGCAATGGACTAACAGAGCAACTCATCTAGAAATCTTTTTCACTGTACCCTCTGGTAAATTGTATTGTCTTAGAAGAGTGCCCACAAAATAAAAGGGTGCTACATTTATAAATGAATAAGTAGATATCTTGACAGTTTAATGTACGAAGCAATGGATGATATGTTGCCACCATACTGAATTCTTTTCAGAAAATCTTCTTCCTGAGTGAGCAATGATGCCCCAGAGAGGAAATTTACAGTAGGCCTTGTTTATATTACCTTTTACTAAGAAGCTTGAAGAAATCACACTGACTTGACAGCTGTGGATCCATAATAACCTTTGGGGCACCAGTTGTGGCACAAAGAACACAAGACAGCAACTGCCAGTCACCCAACGGAGTTCAGTGACTCATGTAACTGTACAGGCTTGAATTTCCTTCACCAATAGCCAGGAAATACAATCCTAACTATATTGGCTCATGTTATTTGCACCATCTCAAGTGCCCAAAAATTGGAAAGTGACCAGGGGCACGGTTTGCTACATCTATGCTATTAAAAAAAACATGGCAGACTGAACAGAACTATACAAGACTGCTGGGTTAAGTGAGATATGAAACACATAGTATACGTTTGGGAGATGAGTTGATGTGCTAATTTGTTCAGATTCTGAATAGTAATAATGTCTGCATGTCTGGATCAACTCATACATTCATAAGGAAAGATGCTATGATGCTCCACTTTGGCCAGCACCCAGTTCTTGAGAGAAAAAAAAGGTAACACAGAAAGGCTTCTTGAGCAAACTCACTATTCTTTGCCAGGCTCAGTGATCCTGGCAAACAGTGCTTCCCATCCACTGTTACTGTTGCCCATCCCTCAACAGAAGAACGCTAGCCTCTCTGCTTCTCTCAAATCCTTGGGTAGCAGAGGGGTTGAGTGGTCTATTTGAATACGTAAAGCTGTCAGATTAGTCTACGTGATTATCTGAACCAGTATGATTTATCCCAATGAGCAGCAAATTCATCAAAGCTCTTCAAAGGGGCCCCTTATATCCCTGCTATTTTTGAGAATTTAAGAGGAGATGCTAAGAAGTGAATCTGGGAGCTTCTGAATGGAAAATACTGTCTCTGTAATGAACTATGGACTGTTAGTAAAAACCAAGGGTGGGGGTTAACAGAAGAACAGAGGCAAAGATGTCAAAGACACAAACAGCTTACAGTGACCATTCACCCAAAGAGCAGCAGTGACTAATAGTTAGCTTTTTCTATTAAATCATCCATTGGTACTTGCTAGGGAGGACACCATGATTATTTCTGTCAACTATGGCCAGATACTAGAGACAAAATTTCTGAAGAAGTCTGAATTCTTGGGATAATTCATATCACAAAACTCTCACTTGCTACTTTGTAAGAAAGGTTGCCCAGACTGGAACTAGAACTTGGTCTCCTACTGTGGATGGCTTCTGTATTATTGGATAACTAGGTGTAAACCAAAAACCAAAGTCAACCAGTGCATTCATGTCTTTGTTTCTCCCAGGTTGGAGAGCTGCAATGTACTTTACTGTCTTTGGAAGATGTTTGGAAACTGTCATGATGCTAAATTGCTCACAGACAAGAAAACCTGAGTTGAATACTATGCCAATAACACTGGTTACTGCTTTATATTTAGGCTCAATTCAAACTTTTTTGAAATCTGAAGTCCCAAAACGAATCAGAGTGTCTTAAGAATTGCCACTAGCCATATTGGGTGGCTTGACCAGACAAGTCAGGCTCTGTGGCCTCTACCATACGAAGACTAGTAAGCAGGAGTAAGGAACAGGACTTTCTCTGTGATAGCACTGATATTTTGCAACCCTTTGCTAAAGACATAAAATTTTCTGAAATTCTGAACTCATGGGGACAAAATTAGAAATGTTCAGGAACACTGGAAAAATGTGATATTAGCCCCCTTTAGACTGAAAGATGCCTAAATACTTAAAGGCACCAAAGGCTGCCTGATCTTGGAAGTTAAACAGGGTAAGCTCTGGTTAGTACTTAGATGGGAGACCACTGACTACCAGGTGTTGTAGGCTGTATTTCAGGGGAAGGAACTAGCAAAACCACCTCTGAGTATTCCTTGCCTAAAAAAACCCTATCAAATTTATGGGGTCACCAAGTCAACAGGCAACCTGAAGGCACATTCACAGAGAGAGACTGAAAGTCGGTTGATTACCTTAAGAACATAATACGCATTATGTATAACTTGGCTTGGCATCAGAGTGTCATGTTTAATATATTAGAAGCACATTTTCAAAAAATTGTCAATTTTTTTTACCTTTTTTTTTTTTTTAACAAATGGAGTTGTAAGGTCCAGCAGCGTAAGAAAGCCTGAACTATAAAGAATGGTTAGCCTAAGGCAAACCCATCATGAAGTGTTTTGGAGTGGAGAGTGTGTGACATACCCAACGTCACTCAGTGGGAAGGATGAAATATATGAACACTTTTCTTAACTATTTCATTCTTTATTTTAAGAGAGAATGTTCATTTTTTTTTCCTGAGAAAAGGGAATTAGGAAAAAAGCCCCCTCCCTTTTTTTCTATTTTTTTTTCTTCTGAGTCTTGCCCAAGGAAGTTCATGGGACCTCTTTGCTGCTCACCATTTTGGAGACAACGTATCGCTTCCAATGAATACTTTTTTAAAAGACACTGATCTTTGAATTAGGTTTATATTGCTGCTTTTAGTCTGTTTAGTTGTAGTGTACATACAGTTTTATTTTAACTTATTCAATAAACAAAAAAGACATCGGGTGGAAAAAGAATGTGGCAGCAAGCAGTTAAGAGTCCTTTTGGTGCTGTCTACCCCCTGTAAACGCTGAATGCTTCAAGAGTGTCAAATATTTAATTCAATCTCACATGATCTGTGAAAAGAGAAGCGCTTCCCTGAGCCAAACAGCTTTATCAGGCTCACAAGGTAGTGCAGTAATCATTAATCAGCTGTCCCTGGAAGACAGGGAAAGGATGAGCATACCAGATTATTCCAAGAATAGGATAACTGACTAATAAGATTAGGACTGTAGTCCTATGCACACATTTACCCAAGAGTAACTGACATTAAACACAATGTGATTACATTCAAGTAAACTTGCCCAGGATTATGTTGTAACGTGAGAGGCACACTTGATGAGGCTTAATACCAAGTAAATATGCAAATGACAGACTCTCAATCAGCATGACTTTTGGGATCACTCCATTTATTAATATCCAGAACCCCTGCTATGTTAGGGTGTCAGTATACTACAGAAAACACTTAGAAGATTCTTCTGATCCCTTAAAAACTGTGATTTCCTGTGGCATGGACCTGTCTGGACAATGTGCCTTTTTTACCAAATGCATGAAGTGTTATCCTCATACAAGCTTCATACATGAGTCCTGAACATTTGCAACTCTGCAGATTTACTGACTAGCCTGCTAAGAGGCTGGTAGAATAGAAATGGAAATTACTGGCCTTTTAGAAGTTTAGACATTTACAAGATGAGAAATAGAGCAACGTGCCCGTCCCATTTGGCCTGTTTCTTACAGTACCCTACAGAAGAAGCCAGCTTGCTCACTTGCTTGCCTGTGGAATTCCTGGACATCTGCTGTGATTGGCAAGTTGTTAAATAAAATACTGCCTCACACAATCTAGGTTAGATTTCTTTGCTTGGCTCTAGTAAATGCTAAGGAATTCAAACCAAAACCCACATTCTCTCTCCTCAATATACTTTTTATAGTAATTTGGATTAAAATTCAAGTGCAAAAACATTATTTAGAAAGTTTTAAATATTGTACGTGTGCAAAACTTTTTCTCTTTTCTTTGCATTAAGGATCATTATGAAGCAGTCTTCAGCTTGAGTGGTGGAAAAACAGCCTCCTTTTCTTCACCTCAAATGTGTACGTACGTGATATCTGTGTTATTGTCAACACTGAGATATTGACACTATAAATATGTAGTAACCAAGTTTGTTGCTACACAATTAAATCTTTCCTGCAGCTAAACAGAATGAATGTCTGGAAGATATACATCTCTTAGATTTCTTTTTATTTATTTATTTTTATGTTAGCGTTCAACCAGTTTTATTGTTCCATATTGCACTAACTAAAATACCCAGCTTTGTATGGGTTGGAACAGCTCTGTGTATCACACCTTTAAGCCAACTCATACAGCTATTAGAGATAGAAACATTGCACCTGCCCTACCTGAATGAATTCATGGGCACAGTAATATCCAGTATGCCTGATGTCATGAGGTACCCCTAAAACTTCATGATAGAAGATTGGTCTAGCCCATGCCTGTGAGTTAGATGGCTACTCCACAGCAGGAGGGAGGACATTCTTACAAGTCTTTCTCTCAGACAGCAGCAAAGGTATATGTAGATTAAGGGAGTAATGACTGAAGATAGTACTGCAGCCTTCAAACACCTCAACATATTAAAGCAAAAATTAATGCATCTAAAACACCAAATAATCATCAAGTAAGTAGCCCTAGTTTCCCATAATATGCACACCAAACTTTAGGTTTCAGTGTCACAGAACTACAGTTTTGGCAGACAGAATGCATATTCTTTGTAGTGTATTTGCTTTGTTAACTGTGCTGAAAATCTGTGTTCTGCAGGTATGCATGTATTCAGATAGATTTCAGATAGATTTCTTCACAACTGAAGGCCAAACAAAATAACAAACCACCAAAATTATATTGCCTTGCAACATTCAGACGATGATTATGTTGAGCATTTTTTTTCTACTAGCAGGTATACAACTGCAAAATGTTTCTGCTGGACTCTTATTAAAGTTCAAAATAGCCTTGTTCAAAAATGCCTCAGGGCCAATTTGGAAGAATCTACCTCATTTTAATTTAATTTTTCCTGTTTTAAGTTCATTTTTCAGATCAAACAGGCAACAATATAAATAATATTATCTTAAAATATGTTGATCACAAAAGAACTATCCTCACATTCTATGTGTAAAGAAACAAAATAAAGCAAATTGTGAATATCCTGCCCTGCCATGTACCCCAAATTGCCCTATTCAGTGTGTGTGCACATGTGTGCACACACCTTCATGTTGTCTGGTGACTTGGGCCAACGCCATGAATTTCATAGGGTTTTCTTACGCAAGGAATACTCAGAGGTTGCTTGTCAATTCGTTTCTCTGTACATAAGGTTAAAACTTCCAACTTGGGATTAAAATGCTACACTGCTTATACTTGTTTCTCAGCCCGGTTATATACATAATCATGAGTGTCAGAACTCATGACAGTTTTGTCAGCACTCCCCCCTCCCTCAGGCAAAAGGACTATTTCCTGTTCTTCTCCAGACAATCCTATTTCCTTGTTTCAACACTATCAGCAAGTTAGCTATTGCACAAACAGCTAAAGTCAGCTGGCTCCATGCCTGCATCCAGTACTATTTAACCAGACTGACATTCTGCTAGTGAAAGATAAAAGAAGCTGGATTGCCTCAAAGGGCCCAGACTCACATGACTTACAGTAGACAGACATCCAAGTGTGTCTCCTTTTCCCCCTTTCTACCCAAAACCATATAGTTACATTCCAATAGAAAGGTTTTAAAGGTTAGAATAGGCATAGGGAACATGTAGCTCTACAGATGTTGTCGGACTAACTTCTACATTCCCTCACCACTGATTATGCTAACTTAAGCTGATGAGAGCTGCAGTCCAACAACTGAAGAGATATGTGCTCCATGAAAATCCGCTGGGGAGGGAACCTCCACTACCTTGTGCCAGGTTACTTGCTGTCTCTCCCTAATTTCCTACAGCTCTCAACTGGGATACTATCTGACAAAGGAGGCAAAGTACCTTATGTTTCCTTGGCCTTCCCCCTTCCACTGTGATTTCTTGAAGTTCTTCTCCAGATTGTCCATCCCTTGCTCATCTACCTCTCCTCTATGGAGTGAAAATATCTTAAAACCTTCTTGGGTTTTGCCAGAATGCTGATGTACTGATGCTAATGGCACTGCCATCAATTCTGGCTCAGGTATGTGCTAGTATCAGATGTGAGCTATGCAGATATGAGCTATGCAACTGCTGAGATTTATTTATATTTATTTAATTTATATTCTACCTTTCTCCTTGCATGGAACCCAAGGCAGTACCTGACAGAGCCGTGAAGATTTGGAACCTAGAGTAATCAGTCAGCATCCAGCAGGCTTCACTTCACTTCCTAGACACTGCCTCTGTTACTTCCTTACACCAGAGAATAACAGTTTTTTGGAAGTGAATGAAGGCAGCAGACACTCAAAAAAGAAAAGTCCCAACTAGACAAGATGTAGCTGAATGACAATACACATGAACTTGATCTAAAAGACTACAGTGATTCAACCAAATTCGTTTTTATTCTCAGACCTGAATACGAAGATGTATTCAAGGACAGAAATCATTCCAGCACAAGCTGTTCAAGCAAGTAAGATGAAAGGAGGCATCTCTGCTATCAGCGTTATAGACTGACCACATGGACTACTTGCCCCAGTCTGCACTTGCACAGCTCTGCTGGGCCCATGTAACCAATCTTTACTACTGCAAGGCAGGGTTTCCCCTTTCTGAGAATTTCACAATAGCAGAAGTTTAGTGTGCTGTCATACTGTCACATTTTCTGTCGCTTAATGTACAGTAACAGGATCTGCATATAAACTTCTCTAAGGAAGCTGAATAAGCTGAGGTAAAGGATAATTCATATTTTAATAGAGCAAAGGATCTTGCTGTTATTTTTGAAGTTACAAACATGGAGGCATAAGGATATAAGCTACCATACGATTCTACATGTAAAAAGAGAACCAGCTCTTAGTAGAGATCTGAACATTACTTTGCCCATTTAAAATCAATGATGTAGTAATCTAGAAGTCAGTCCAGTCTGATGCATCCATTACCATGGAACCTGCTATTCTCAATGACATTGAGCTATTCTCCCTTGGGTAAACAGGCCACTCATTCACTTAATCTCAATCTCCCTTGGGTAAACTTCACTAAACATACATCCCAGGATCAAACTGAAAACAAAAATAGATAAAGACATGAGAAAATTCCTTCAGTTCCAAACACTCAATCTTCTACCAAGAGAGAAGGAAAGAGAAGAAAGCTTGGCTGACTGTCACATTAAAACAGTCCTTCTGTTGATGACACCTCATCTCCATGAAGAAGAGCAGAAGAGTTTCTAGCTAAATTACAGAAATTCCTTGCATTAATTTAAAAATCTGTTTTAATTTAAAATTTGGGAAAATCTGAGTTGACTATTTCCAAATCTCACAGTCTTTAAGCCAACTATATTTAACAGGCTATGTCAAAATTAACTAGGGCTATAAAGTAGGGGCTTTCTAGCCCAGTTCTTGGCATATTAAAGTGAAAGCAAGTCCTAATGAAACCAATGGAATTTACTACTAAGATAGTATGAACAGGATCTCAGACTTAGCTGAGCTAGTTGTTTGGATTTGTCAAGATGATTCTACACATCAGTCATGCAGTATTTTGGTGTGTGAGAAGGACCAGTGGCAAGCTCTCATTTTCATACTGACAGAGGAGACAGATGGCATTTTGATCATTTATGATCTACTGATTTCAAACAAATATATTTAGTGACTTGTGTGTTTTCTGTGCCCTCCAGTCCTTGGTTTGCTTGACATTTCTTCCATTTTTCATTATCACCCACAAATACTAGAGACAGTATTCATTATTATACATAAATAAGAACAGAGTTCTGCCACCTCAAAGACCATTTTTCTGCAGCAGTTTAAGATAGCAACTGAAAGTTGTTGTGTAATGTAATACAGCTATATAACGTTTTTATTTTTACAGTGGTAACACTGTATTAGTTCTCCTACATTTCTGGAATCATCTATCTTCCTGTTGTGTGGTTGCATGTTCATCTTTTCTCCTGGACTGAAAGGGACAACAATACATCTACACACCAATGACCTAGAATGAGACCTAGCAGCTATTCTCGCATGTCAAAAATTAACATCCACTGGAAAAGAATTTCACACTGGGGATGTTGGAACCAGACATGCCATAGCACAAGAGCCATCTTGCTTCAATCTCATACTACACATTACCCTGCAGTGTACCACATGACCTTGAGATTTAGTTCAAGCAGATTAGTCAACCCACAGACTGTTTCAAAACCATGTATTCTCATTTCCTTTTTACAGACACCCTCCAACAGCATTATTTGGGTCTTTTAAAAAATGAGAATTGCTCTTATCATCTTCAGGCAACATAGAAAGAATGTAAGAGCAGCAGCCACCATCTGTCCCCTGTCAGTATGGAAATGAGAGCTTGCCAGTGGTCCTTCTCACGCACCAAGCGGCACTGATTAGCACAGACAAAAAGCTGGCTAAGCAAAGAGCCTACATCGTGACATTTCATCCTGTCTGTTTAAAAAAAGAGTTTGATAATAACTGCAGGTGGGAAGAAGGAGCAAAAGGGACCTATCCTTTTTAAAATGAGAGTTACTAAATCTAGGCTCCAAGGGGGTAATCATGTTAGTCTGCTGCAGCAAAAACAAGAAGGTCCTGTGACACTTTAAAGAGAATCTTTTAAGGTTTTAAGGCATGAGGTTTTCTGGACTACAGCGCACTTCAGCAGACAAATGCACAGAAAGTCGCCTTAAACTGAGTCAGACCACTGGGCCATTTGGTCCAGTACTCTGACAGGCAGTGGCTCACCAGGATTTCAGGCAGTTTCTTTCCTACCCCTAATTGGAGCTCCCTGGTATTCTCAAGTGGTCTCCCATAGCAAGTAGTTTCTGATATCCAATGAAATCAGGTCTGTTGATGACAGTATGGTTATCCAGCTGGCACAGCATACAGGCTGCAGTCCTAAACACACCTGTGGTAAAGGTGCCATTTTGTTCAACCATGTTTATCTAGACATGAACCTGTTCAGATCATACAGTGAAGTTTACTGAAGCCCACAGACAGCCTTCTTCCTTCACACTCATCTTGGAAGATACCTAGAACTACCTGCAGGAGGTGGTATTTCAATGCAATCCTCCTCCTTTCTAAGCCACCCTCCAACCATTCATACTTTACACTACCCCCAAGGCAGAGCACATGCAACAGACAGTACAGTGTGTTCCACTAGTGACAGTTCAATCCAAAATATGTTCACTTTGAAGTACAGGCTCCCTGGCCCTTATCTCACTGGTTAGAACTGGTGTACTGTGAAAAAATGGAACTGGTTGAAAAGCAGAACATATGTACGGTCACATGAGGAGCATAAAGAAGGCTCACTTGGGACTGACTGTGCATACACTGCTTGCAAAGTCTTTCAGCTGTCTTGGTGCCTTCCCCCTCCCCCTTTCCACTTGCTTTGCAAGCAGAGTGCATGTTCCAAGTAAGTGCATGTTCCAAGCAAGCCTTAATAGGCAAGAAAAACTGATGAAAGAGCAGAATCCCCACTGAAATAATAGAACTCGTCCTTAATTTGGAAGCATCAAAACAGCAAATCATCAGATAATGGGCTGTCAAAATACAGGGACTTCCCATAATACCAAAGCATTCAGTGGGGCTGATCTTGAGGTTAGTATGCACAGAATGGCAGCCTGAAAGATCAGGGATGGCAGAGCCCTTAAGTTTTAAGTCATTCATTTCACTGCTAAGAAATACTGCATAACCAAGTAGCTATGCCCTGTGTGCACTGATAAGGTCTAAGAAGAATTCAAAAAAAGGAAGAAGTAGGACATCCTGTAGACAGAAAGCAAAACCAAGATAAAATAGAAGACACTTCTGTCAAGGGTAGATGGAGGATAAGAGGGAAGAAAACATTGAGGCCTTGAAAAACAGGTACACATTGGTAGGACGCAGACCATGGAGTCCAAAGATGAAAAAAACAAGGAATAATATGAGGAATCATCCAAAAAAGTTTTAAGGGGATCAGAGGGAGTGATTCTTGTATTTTTTCGATTATAAACCCCTTTGTGGCCTTGTATCCTGGTTCTCTGTAGAACCAGAGGCACAGAACAACTCTACAAACAGAACCACCCCCACCCACTCAGCATCTCTGCTGCAGTCCTGGAAGACATCTGATTGACACCAGTCACAGAAATTGAAGCCAGTTCTCCAGAAGGATCATCTTCCGAGATACAACAGGCCACCTCTTCTTTCCCTAAGATTTTGGGCAGAAGGGAGGTCCTCATTTTCGGCCGTGGAAATGTGGGCAGGCCTTTCTGAGCCTCCTCAGTGGAATGGAGTGTAATATGGCTGGTAAAGACACTTAGCAGTATTATTCATCCCTAACAACACCGACAGTCATCTTCTGTTGCGAGCTGCTTTCACAGCTTCCACAGCAGAGGCTGGGAGACAAATATCTCTTAAAAGAATAAAGGACATCATAGGAGGAGGGTGCCGACTCGCCGACAGCGTTTCCCCCAACCAATCTCCCGCAGCTTGGAAAGCGTACGGAGGGAGAGGTGGGGAAGGAAGGGAGGGAGGGAGGTGCCCCTTTCTGCGGCAGACCTAGGCCGCCGCCTGATACTCACTGAGGCGGGGCTGAGACAGGTAGTCGCGGGTGACGGCCGCCGCCTGTTCCCGCGCCGCCCCGCCGCCGCTCAGCTCGGACACGGCCCCGTTCACCATCCCCCGAATGGCCCGCAACGCCGCCATCTTGTCGCCGTCTGGCTTTCAGCGCGACTGCGCAGGCGTTCATATAAGCTCTCCTTCTTGGAGGGCCCCTCCCTCTCCGTCTCTCTCTTTCCCGTACACGAAATGGACAGACCCGGAAGTACCAAAAGGGGAAAGGGAGGGGCGGAGCAGAGGAGCTGGCCAGCGTGCTGACGGGCGGGGCCTAAGCGGGCACGCGGGAGCCGGATGGGACGAAGTCTCCTCCCCCCTCTCTCAGAGGTACCGGAGGACGATAACCCTCATCCTCCGCTGGGCAGCACTGGCTGCGGCTGTCGCCCTACACACCTGGAAAACAGCAGGCTGGAGAAAAGGCTGCCCCAGGTTTTAATAAAATGTTACTCCATATACCCGGTGTTGCAAGGATTTTATTTTCTCATAGGTAATACTTGTTGGAAAGATTTGGGATCCCGTGTCTCTAATTCCCTAAACTGTCTTGTCCCAGACCTGTCACTTTTTCCCATATTCCCCAACCCAGTCTGTATTCGGAGTTATTAATATACAGAGGTTGGTTTCCTGAGGGAATACACTGCCCTCCTCCTTGCAGCCAGGCCTTGTCTCCCTAGCAACCGGCCTATTCAGAGCTTTGAGAATTGTAAAGGCCCCTACCTAAACTGCAAACCCCAGGATTCCATAGAATGTTCTCAGGCAGCCAAGCATATGAAGTCTTCATGCCTGACACAGCCAATCATGTGAGGTCTTTGCCTGACAGAGACAAACTCACAAACTTTGACTTTTATATATTAGATGAAAAAAATGACAATGGGCTACTGCCTTGAACATATGCAGAGAGAGACAAACTGTCTGAAGACCTGTTGCACCATTGAGGGAAGTAGCACAGAAACATTAGTGATATATAAGATACAATAGGGCAGACAGGGCTTCTGAGCATATACAGAGTGTCACTTTACTGTGGCATAAAGACACCAAGCTCTTAAATCCTATGTCATAGAACAGGGAATGCCCCCAATCTTACTTTAGAGAGTGTAAATGCATGCTAAATCAGAAAAGTAGCCTCTTGAGGATATGCAAGCAGCACTTCCCTAGTGACCAAGTAACCCTAGGTATCCTGCACAGATCTGCGATTAAAAGACATGATGCACAAACAGTTGATATGATTACCAGGCCGGTATGAGCATCAGGATAATCGCCTTTAGAACACTACCTAACATTTTATTTGTGTCATGGCTCCACTTACTGTCCTAAGAAGCACTACCCATCTAATAAGATCCTTCAGGATCTTAAGAGCCGTACTACCCATGAAACTCCACCGCTACTTTGAAGACCTGTGATTTCACCTCTATATGGTTCATCCTTCAACCTATCAGATCGCAAATATTCCACTTGGTCACCCATTGCAGCTGATCTGACCAACTTGGTAAACTTGGTGATGAGACCATCTGTACTCAACTAGGGTGATCCTTGGATGGCAGGTGTTGAGTCTGCTACAAAGACCACATCCGATGCTTTACGAGTCTGATAGAATCTGGCAGATGTGCCAGGGCTACCCCAACACTACAGTAAGACTGTATAGCAAGATTGTGAAAGAGACACAATCTATTATCCTTGTTGTGTGTCTTCAAGTCATTTCTGATTTCTGGTGAACCTCTCATGGGGTTTTCCCGGCAAGATTTGTTCAGGAGGAGTTTACCTTTGCCTTCCTCTGTGGCTGAGAGAGTGTGCCTTGCCTGCAGTCACTCAGTGGGTTTCCAAATCTGAGCTGCGATCTGAACCCTAGTGTTGAGAGTTGTAGTCCAATACTCAAACCATTACACCATACTGGTTCTTGAGACACAATATAGTAGATGCTAAATTGCTTTTAACTAGGCGCAAGGCTTTTTCTGTGACGGCCACCATTTTCTGCAACTCTCTCCTATTTTTTTCCAGGCTCTTGTACCAGTCATATTAAGCCATTGGCTAGATTAAGCAGTTAGGTTAAAGGAGTTGCTTATTACAATTCAGATTATTAGTCCAGCTATCTTAGTGTTGTCTACACTGACTGGCAGCAGCTTTCCATGGTTCCAGGCAGGAATTTTTCAAAAAATTTTGGGAAAGAATCTTTCCCAGCCCCATTTAGAGATGCCACAGATTAAACCTGGGAGCTTTTGCTTGCAAAGCATGTGCTGTACTACTAAAGCTTCCTCCCTGCCCCAAGTGTTAGCATACCCTACCACCTCTCCTACAAGATACACGATTGTCGTAAATTGGACTTATTACTGACCAGAGAATGTGGCTGGGGTCACACTGACCAGAGGAGTGTTCTGGCTCATGAAAAGTCAGATAGGATTATGTGGAAAACCCAGCACTGATGGGTTTGTGCTAATCCCTTCACCACTTCAGGCTCTTGGCATTTTTGAATACAATGAAAGATGAACTTCTCAGATGGGTTGGAAATCAGAGACTGTCCCACAATCTTATCCTACAGAGATCTTCCCTATACGCCTTACCTGACCAAACATTAACAGATTGTCATGAGTCCCATCAATGTTTTGCCATGCCAGAGTTAAGCAATCAGCCCATTCCAGAATCCTTTGTCAGTTCAGTCCCATGGAAAAGCTGTTATGGCTTTGTCAATGCACCAGTTCAGGGTGTGAAATAGGGTATAAAAACCCTAGCTTCAATCCCAGCTGATTGTAGTAAGTAGTATGTAGTGTCCCAGACTGCCATGCTACCCTCAGATGCTGTACATAGTGTCCCAGACTGCCATGCTACCCTCAGATGCTGTCTCAGTCCCTCCACTGTGACCTTCTTCTTCAGGACTGATAATTATTCACTCTTTCCACCCAATCTCTATCTGTCCAACATTTCTTACCCCACCTTCTGATAGCCTTGTATGGTTCTTAAGAGTGTCTGATTTCTTGTATGTTTGTCAATTTAGATAAAATACTTTGTTTAACTTTAACTGAATCCTCTCTACAGTTAGTGCTGGTATACGTAGGTGAAAAGATCCTGCCGTTGCCCTCCTTTCACAGGCCTCTTTTAAGCTATAATTCACCCAAATTCTAGGGAGATGCTGGCCGACCTCTTAGGGTTACACAAGATAGTGGAAGACTGCAGATACTGGTGGAGCAGTGAGGTCATCCTAGGGCTATTCCCCCTGAGCAATTCTCCTATACTGGACAACAGAGTGGGACGTTCCTCAAGAGTTTTCCTAAGCCCTGGAAACTAGGTTGGTTGCTCAGAGGATTCTGTCCCATCACTAGCATGGTTTGCCCAGTCAATTTCTGTGTGAGGAGCAGGAGGGGGGCCTCAGCCAGCACAGTGACTCGCGTCAGCCCTGCTGTGAGTCAAGCTACACTGAAAGATGGCAACTGATCCAGAATAATCAAGAGAGCTTCATAGCCAAAGGATGATTTGAACCTTGGTTTTCTTGTGTCAGAGTTAGCAGGAACTGGCTCCTCTGAGCATATGCAGAATTCAGACTATGAAGCAAGGCTTCACCGTGGCAGAGGTATGCAGTGAAGCAGAAAAAAGTTCCAGAGTCTCATTATGTTAAGCTTAGAGGCAGATTTATTGCTGCACACTAAGATAAGGCTTTCGACAAACATTCCAGAAAGCAATTAAGTAAGAAAAACATCAGGAGATAAATGGACAGCATCTCCCCTTACAAGGCATAGACTGTCAGCAGCAAGACATGACCAACTAGGAAAACCTAACTGGTGACTTGTGAAGGCAAATCTCTGCCTTTTTAAGTCTCACTGTCACCCTGAACATGTGGGGTGACCCAATCAGCTTTCTGGCGTGTGGCCTTCCCCAGTACACAAGTTATAGTCATAACAAACCTGACAACCTTGCACCTGCTCATCTGGCCACATCACCTCTTCGTCTGCCACCCACTTAGAGGAAACCATGCCTGACTCAGCATAAATCCTTGACATCTTTGTCCTAGTTCTAAACTCTAACTAAACCATGCCAGCTCCATGATTATTGCAAAAACAGCAAAAGCATAAATTATTTTTAAAAAAGCAATAAGTGATCTTCAATTATGATAGCATTCTTAACATTCTTTTAAAAAATCAATGTTGTTACTATATGCCTTTAAATCAGCTCTGACTTATAGTGAGCCTGTTCCAGGATTTTACTGGCAAAATCTATTCAGAGGAGGTTTGATATTTCTTTGTCCTAAATTGTTGAAAGAGGAAGACTTGACTAAGATCATCTTGTAAGTTTCCATGGCTGACTAGTCTTCTGAGTCCTAGTTCAACACTCAAACGACTATATCATGCCACCTCCCTCATTTTTCTTAAAAGAATTAGTGCTCTCCATAGTTATACAACCTAAGGCACTTCCTTAATGTCTGCTGCAATATGATTTCTTTTTCTTTTACTAAAGCACAGATATACATGCTCAGATGCAATTCTAATTCTACTCTTGCATATACTAACAGCAGAATCCATTCATAAGGCTCACCACAATATTCATCTTGTGCATGTGGAAAGTCTTGATAATGCAAGCAATGATGTCAGTTACTTTCCTTATTGAATGCATGGGCTGATGCAGCCTCTCATGTGGAGCAATGCAGCCTCTGTACTTTCCAAATGATAGGATAAATCCTCACAGATACAAGTGATCCCATCATGTCCTAGCTGGAGGAATCATCGCTGGAGAAGGGGCTAGAGTTCTTCAAGACAAATGTCACAGAAGAGCAGTCCATGTCATGGTTTTATTAGGAAGATCAGGGGCACTGGTGGCTGGCAGCTCCTGCATCACTGGAGGTGGGAAACTCACCCCAGCTATACCTCCATTAATAAAGTAGATGTGTTCCTGGGCATTACTTCTTTAACAGAAACTTTGTTACCAGAGGTAGAAATAACATGGAAAAAATAGGTATAGATTCCTAGAAATGAAACAATCAGGACAGGTAAGCCTTGCATAACAAATACATTTTGAGCTTTCAGAGACCATTGAAAAATGTATTCAGGGATGACTTTGTTCCCCACTGGCCTCCATTTTTCTTATTATTTCCATTTTGGTACACAAATGTATAGATCTATGCTCTTTTAACATTCTGGGGATGTCTGGTGAGGTTTATCTACTCTCCCCTTTTCTTTCTTTTTTTGCTATTCACCAAGACTTTCTTGGGGATTCCAGAGGCAGCTGCTGTTTACCTTGCCTGTTGGCCTGTTGCAGATCAGCACATCCAGCTACAGTAGGATCAGCTGGAGTAGAATCTTATTCTTTCCCAACTCAAGCTTTATTACCCTATTTACTGCAGACATGTGTCTATAACCCAACATCAAAAATTTCTGTTTCTCCAGCCTGCCACCACCACCCTCCCAGTGCTAGTACTGCTAAAAAAAATCTTCTAGCTAGGCAGAAGATGAGGAAGAAAAGGGGGGTATGGGGAGGCACCAGAGACTTTGTAAAAAGGTACTTCTTTGTTAGAGGCTTTGTTAACTGAGGTATGCCAGTACCAAACTTTAAAGAAACTATCCCAAAGTCCTGACCCAGAGTAGGTCTAGTTATTGGTAACTCCTTTAAAGGCTTGTGTAGATTCACTGCTCCAGTGTCATCAGAACTACTAGTCCCCACTGCTCAGGGGAATCTGAGGCCTTTGTGGGAAAAGACAATTGAAACTTCTTCTCATGATGTGGCAAGACGCCTCTTCAAGTTGGGCAGCAGAAGGAATGGCCACAGGGAGTGCAGGCCTCCAGGAGATGCAGGCTTGGTCAATTTAGAAGTGCCCACTTGTGGAAGCTCTCCTTGTGGGTAAAGGTACTCCTCTTGAGTAATCCTGTTCTACAGGCAACACCAATAGTCTGCAGCTGCACTGTGGTTAGGGTTGTGGAAGCTCTAGCTTTATGCGCGGGGCAGCCCCTAGTGTTGAATCTATCCCCTCACCACCTAGCTGGTCACTGTATTTAGTTGCCAGACCTTGCATATACTTGGCTCTTCTCACAACATACCTGTGGGGTAGGTTAGATTGAGCAATAATGACTGTGCCAAGGTCATCTGTTGAATTTCACAGCCCACTGAGGATTTTAACCAAGGATACCCCAGTCCTGATGTGGTGCTCTAATCCAGCAATGGAAATCATGGCCCTTTTCACACCTTACCTTTTCCCAGTGATGGGCGGCAGGGCTTGTGCATGAAGACTTCGGAGGAATACACTCGCATCCCTCCTGCCTGGGCTCCGCAGTGGCTTCCTGGTTGTGCAAGCAACCCGCCTCTTCCTTCTGCAGTGCAGCCTGGGACCTTTCCCAGCCTGCACTGCACAGGAAGCACGACCGGCCCGGCTCCCGAGGCTCCGCACACCAGGTAAGTGTGCATGAGGCCCTGGAGTGATGTGCGACTGTGCAGCATTTTCAGCTTTAAGCCGAAAATTAAAAAATGCATGCGTGGTCTGCTTCAAGCTCTTTACTATCGTGCAAATGTGAGTGTGTCGTGTGGACCGCTCCTCACATTTACGCGAAGCTCAAGGGGCCCTTTTGCTTCAGAAATGCCATGTGAAAAGGGCCCATGAGTCCCTCCAGAGGTTGCCTTTGTACAACATGTCCCAGCAGCCCTGGCCAGCATAGCCAGTGGTGAGGAATACTGGAAATTGCAGTCCAACATTATGTGGAGAGCTACACAGTTCCCAACCCTGCTTTACCAGTACTCCACATTGTGCTCTTGTGCTGAAGCTGTGTTTGGACTTTGGAATTACCTTCACACTGTGAGTTCACTGCTGGCTCTTGCTGTGTCCTCAGTGCTCTCCTGTTGTGCTGCCTGAAGAAAGGCCATTTCCACACTATACTGGTATAGTGCTATTATTCCACTTTCAACATCCTGTGGAATCCTGGGGTTTGCAGTTCAGGGAAGGGCATTTAGAATTCTCAGCCAGAGAGCTCTTCAGCCTCAGGAGGAAGTGGAATAATAGCACTATAATAGTGTAGGGCGAAATCGCCTACGAAGGACTAATCCACTTCTACCTAATTCTTCTCCACATTGGTTGATAATGTGAAATCTTCAAAGTACAGGGTTTGCAATAACTGCTCAAGTTTTTATACCCTGTTTGCTCCCCAGAGACTGTGATTGGTATCTAATCCAATACTTAAGTAATTAAAAGTGAAGGTTTATGTGTAATACAGCAGCTACAGCCCTATTTTTGTTAGGGTTTCAGCAGACAGTTCTTAAAACCTCTGATAAATGTTGCCCATCATTGATTTTTTTTCAAGACTTGCAAATAGAGACTTATATCCTTTTTCCACCATCATTTTTTTCCTGCAATAAATGAGCACTTGCTTTCTCCTCTTGCTCTGCTGCATGTACCCCACCCTAGGCAATATTCCCGTAATTTACTCATTCTATAAAAAGTATTTATATCCTTGTCTTCAACCAGAAATGCTGTCGTTGATCAATAAAAACAAAGCAAGACATTACACAAAGCAAAAAAGGGCTGGACTGGAAAAAGGAAAGTAAAAAAATGAACAATTCTTAATGTTGAATGGATATTATTTTTAAAAATGTGTAATTCGTTTGGAACTTCCTGTCCTTTTTTTCAATGATGCAGTAGATTCTGATATTAGAAGGCTGAAATGCTGGCGCTTTTAAAAAAATTATCAGAGACAATTCTACCCTGGCCAATACAACTGCTGTTGCTACTAAAGAGGTTGAGGCTATCACTGAACCATAACTCTTGCTATTATTCATCAGTTGTATAAGAACCAACATGGGGTATTCTTAAAGCAAAACTATGTGGCCCTCCAGATGTTGTTGGACTCTAACTCCCAGCATTCCTCACTATTTGCTGTACTGGCTAGGGCTGCTTGGACTCTCTGCATAAAAACAACCTCAGGAGGAACTCACTATTCTTGTTTCAGGGTCAGGATATTAGATAAGGACTGGAGAAAGATGGGTTAAAATCCTCATTGGGCTATGAAGGAGCCAGACATATGTCATGGTGAGCATCTTGGAGAAAATATGGGAAATAAATGTACAGTTAGTTTTAATTGTCAACGTCTCTTGCAAATCACTCTGATAATACAATGTATCTGCAAAGACAAAGAAATACTGCTGGCATCCTCGCTCAAATGAATCTCAACAAAGGTCAGAAATTAAGGAACAAAACCAGACGTTACTGGAGGAAATGCCACTCCTGATCAACAATAACGATAACTATAAAAGATCTCTTTGCAGTCTACTGGTGATGTCCTTAGAAATTTGCAGCAGACAATATGGAAATATTACAAGAAAAAATTATATATGAAAATACCACTATGGACATCCACACATGAAGCGTTCTATAGAAGGGAAAAACCTAAATTTCAAAATGGATAACATATAAAGACTTAACATACAAAGACAGACTAGTACATTTAAGAATGAAGAGGAATTAAAACAACAAGGGTTTACTTTGCATTGGTTCCTTCTAAGACAATTAAGAGAGAAATTTAGAATAATTTAAAAATGGAAGGTATAGAGATCAAAGAGAAAGAATCTGATAAATTTTTAAGATCAGACATTGATCATAAAATTGGAAGAATTTATAATTTGCTAGTATTCATTGATCAAGAACAGGAGTTTGTAAAAGACAACATGATAAAGTGGGCACAGAATATAGGCCACCCTATCTCTGTAGACAGCTGGGAAAAATCCTGGAAAATAACAACAAAAATTTTGAAAAGTATAAATTTGAGAGAAAATTACTACAAAATTGTTTACAGATGGTATCTTACACTGACACAAATCTAAAAAATGACTAACAAGAGCAATAATCTTTGCTGGAAATGTAATCAAAGAGGTACCTTTTTCCACCTTTGGTGGACCTGTGAACAAGCAAAAAACTTCTGGAAAGTGATTCATGAAAACATTACTAAGACTCTTAATATCCATATTTCATTAAAACCTGAAATAGTTTTATTAAATATCCTAGATGAAGTTCCATTCCAAGATTAGAGGCAACAGAAGATTATACTATATATGATCACAGCTGTCAGGATAACATATGCCTAATATTGGAAGCAAAAATCTGTACCACCACTAGATGACTGACTGGCTTTTAAAGCTTTATGATGTGGCATAACTTGATAAATTAACAATTTCACTTTCAGATTCAACTTCTAAACAATTTAAAGATGCTTGAAAGTTAGTAACTCCCCTTTGGGAAGCCAAATGGAGAAAGAGTGCAACAACTAGAATTATGATTTGAATAAGAATACTTAATGATTATTACTTATACATAACTAGCTATAAAATAGTATTGAAATAATTATACAATGAATATGTACATATAAGCAAAATGGGTAGAATAATTGGATATAGTTTTGATGATTATGATTTGAAATTTCAAAGAGGAAAATATGACTTCACACATTGGTAATGGGCATTAAAGAAATAGGTGCATTAATTACATGATACAATTTTTTAAATTATTATTATTACCATAGGTTGCAAGTACATCAGTGGAATTCTATCAATAATCAATATCATTTTTGTGGATAAATGTTGGTAAGGACAGATAAAGTATCAACCTAACTTCCTTAGTCTGGACATCGAGACAAGGGGCAAAAAAGGAAAATACATACAGTTAATTATAGGAGGACAGACATAATTAATTACTTAGTTATATAAATATATTTATGCTTGTTATTTTTAAAAAGAATTAATTATGCTTTATCGATTTGTTATCACCATCAACATTTATGTCTTTCTCATCATTTTTGTGTATAATTTTTATTTTTACAATAGCAATATTCAAAAAGAAAACGAAATTTGCAGCAGACCTTTTGGGCTACTACTGCAAAGGTGGGGATCTCAAGCGTAACGGATTCAGAATGATTTGCCAGCAGGCCACAAGTATAAATGTAATATGATATAAATGTAAGTGATACTCATAATGATGATGATGTGGAGTCCATGGATGTGATTTGTACAACTTTTCTAATACTGTTGATAGGAATGCTTGACCATCTCATTAGTTATGAATTGGAGCAATTATATGGCTTGCTCTCAAGCAGGCTTTGAATTACTTACATCCATTAGCCCCCTTTGAGATTTAACCCCAGGATTCCACAGGATGTTGAAAGTGCAATAATCACACTATAAAAGTGTATGCAGGAATGGCCATAGTGGAGAAAGCTTGCTTCAGGAAGTGTGGAAAACTTTTAATCTTATGGGAAAGAAGATTGTTAGCTTTTTTGGGCCATGATACCACCTACAGCCTCTAAAAAAAATTTATGGCAGCTTTCAGGTGCCTCTTGTGCTGCAAATAATCTCTGAATCCCTTCTTTGTCCACACCACATTTCCTCCCTTTGACGCAAATAGAGCTGCAGGGCTGAATGGAGTATGTTTGAGCTTTCAATTACATCTTTCTGGGCAAGGGATCTCATATCCTCTCCAGATAAAAAGGCTGCAATAAACTCACCAGGAGGGACTCTTTCCGAGCACTGTGCCAGAGAAACAAGCGGGCTCTGATGCATTCAGCAATGGTAAGTAGGCTCAGTTTCTTAGCATTGGGCAACAGGTTGGAGACTGATGCAGCAAACACTTGAGTGAATGAGACGGAGAGAGAGAAGACAAGAAATAGAAAGTAATGTGATAATCTGAAGCTTCCTTTTTAAGCTACTAAACCCCTTGATTTCAATGAGATCATGACACAGGGTTTTTCTCTCTGTACCTTCAAATGTTCAAAAGATGCAAACTATTAGGTGATCACATACAGCAGTACTTCTCAAGTTATCTGATGTGGGGGAACATGCATTTTTTTTCATAATGTGCCAGGGACCAGTATGATATTTGTGCCCATTGGCCACAATTGCTTTTGTCTTTCCTTGAAATTCTCTAGGAATCCTTCAGAATTCTTCTAAACAGGAAGGAAATGCCCCAAAGCCTACCATTTGTAACACTTCAGGTATGATTCAGCAGGGATTGCAAAGATTTTGTGAATCTTTCTGTTATGTATTAAAAAGATGAACCAAAGAAGCAGCAATACTTTTTTCAGAAAGGTATCTGCCACCCTGGCTATATTATCTTCCAATTGAGGTGAAGAAGGCAGAAAGTAGAATATTTTGCTTTAATGGTTCTGTTATGTTAGCTGGTGCCATACATGTTTTCAGTGGTTAACTGCATCCTCCTGGGATTCGGAACAAAACTGGTCTGAAATGCTGCTTGGTGCATTAAAAACTGTATGTGTGGATGTGCTGTACGCTGGTTATATATCAGAATCAAAGCTGTAAGTTGGCTCTGTCTCCCGCAATCTTCCCATAAGACTGCAATCACTTTGGAGTAATATGTGGCCAGTTGTCTCCCAGGGATTTTGAATAAAAGATTGAAAAAGAAATAACAATTGATGCTGGGATAATTGAGGTTCTGCTGTATTTTTACTGACAAAGGCAAGAGGAATACTGCTGCTGGGAGGGGGGCACTGAAGAATCCAAAATAAGATTCACTAAATTAGAAAAGGAAAAATAGTCTATAGAGAATAGAATTTTGACTTTTCACTCTTAAGAACTTTAAGGTAAAGAAAAGGGGGCATGTTTTCTCACCTTCTAGATATACCTTTAAAAAAACAAAACAAAACCCTTTATGTGCAATCAAGCAGGAGGCACACAGAGGATAGCCAGCATCACAGTGGTATATAGGCAATCAGAGTTTTTCGGTAGCCAGGGGAGTGAGAAGCAAGTAAAAACCTAGTGGGAGCAAGCAAAGCTCATGGCTGGCAAAGAAAGGACATCTGTGTTGCTGAAGCGACCATTCTGCTCTGACCATTGTAAAACAACTTTATTGAAGTAACAAGACACAGGGTATCTTGTATCAACATACCGGATTTGTTGATTGCATTTATATCTTTCCCTTCTTTCATTGAGCTCAGGGTGTTATGCACACACAACTTTTGTTTCATCCTCATGACGACCCTGTAAGGTAGGTTATTCTGAGGGCATAGTTGATCATAAGCTGAACATGAGCCAGCAGGGTGAGGTCACAGCAAAAAAGGCAAATGCCATCTTAGCCTGCATTAATGGAAGCATAATTACCAAGCTGAGAGAAGTAATAATCTGGGTGCCTCATTTTAAGGATGATATAGACAAGTTGGAACAAATTCAGGGAAGAGCAAGAAGGATGATAAGAAGTATGGAGAGAAAACATATAAGGAGAGGTTGAAGGTGTTGGGCATGTTCAGCTTGGTGAAGAAAAGACTGAGGGGGGGACTTGATCACATTGTTTAAATATGAAAAGTGCTGCCATAAAGAGGAGGGTGCACAATTGTTCTTTGCTGCCTTAGGAGGTAGAGCAAGGTCTAATAGTTTTAAGTTACAGGAGGGTAGATTTTGATTGAACATTAGAAGGAACTCCTTGAGAGTCAGATCAGTTTGGCAGTGGAACCAATTGCCCAGAGAGGTGGTGAGGTCTTCTTCTCTGGATATCTTCCAAAACAGGCTAGACAGCTACCTGCTGGGATGCTGCAGCTGGAGATTCTGCACTGAGTATGGGGCTAGAACTGTTGGCCCATAGGCTTCTTTCCAGCTCAATGATTTAATGAGAAACAATGATTGATTCAAAGGGCCCACTCAGTTATAACACTGTAATTCCCCTTTAACTGCCATGGCAATGCCAGATAGAATCCTGGGAATTGCAGTTTCAGGAAGGGTATTTGGAATTCTCAGCCAGAGAACCTGGTGCCTCACCAAACTACCTAGGATTCCATAAGATGCAGCCTTAGCAGTTAAAATAGAACAACAGCACTATTGCTGTGTAGTGTGAAAAGGTCCAAAGTTATCCAGTGGTCATAGCAAAGTCAGAATCTGAACACCCACTTCCCTTTTCCTAGTCCAATAGTCTATCTCAAACTCAGCTTGGGACAATTTTTGTTTATCATCTTTGTTTAAAGCGGTCCTGGTGGTCCCAGGACTGGTGCTGCTCCACAAGTCATCATGGAGAGTTTCCAGGGTAGCCAACAGGGACAAATATGATAGTAGTCCCTAGCACATTGTAAAAGAAAAATTATGAGTCCCATACATTAGATAGCCTAAGGAGCGCTTGTTTTAAGCACACTTTAAGATTCAGATTTGGATCTGTAAATAAAAATTTTTCTCCAAAGTGAAATCAGGAGAAAGAGAAGGAGGCATCCAATGGAAACCAGCAGTTAAAGTTTTTCACAAAGAGTGCTTTTGAATATTGGAAAGCTGGAACATTTGGACAGAAATTTTGTGGAGTTCTTTCTCTTACAGGGAGTACAAAGTGCTAAGAAGCAGGCAAAGTCAACCCAGAACCTAACGGTATCACCACGGCTGACAATGGAGTGTGCCCCTAGGATCTGGTTAAAAGAGGGAAGGGAATCACGGAAGTTGGTGCTGCTAGTTGTGTTTGTTGCCTTGCTTGTGGACAATATGTTGTTGACAGTTGTGGGTATGTTGCACTTTGGTTTGTCTGTCTCTTTTCAGCCTTACGTTCAAAGTGGTACATAGCAGTTGAGAGACTTCCAGTTTAAGACAGTGTTTATTCTAACCTTTTTTGTCCTACCCTCCTGAAATAACTTTGATATCATAAGCATGGTAGACAATACAACCATGTAGTCTTCTGTTCTATTTTAGTACTGCCATGTAATCAACTAATATATAAAGGTCAAAGTTTGTTTTCTTGTGTGTGTCAGGCAGGCAAAGACCTCATATGATTGGCTGCCTGAGAAGATTCCATGGAATCCTGGGGTCTGCAGTTTAGGGAAAGGCCTTTAGAATTCTCAGCCAGAGAGCTCTGAATGGGCCAGTTACTATGGAGATGAGGCCTAGCAGCAAGGAGGAGGCCAGTGTGTTCCCTCAGGAACCCAAACCTCTGTAATGTTAATAACTGAATACGAATTGGATTGGGGAATATGGGGAAAAGTTACAGGTACTGGAATAGGCTGGTTTGGGGAACTAGAGACACAGGATCTCAAATCTTTCTAACAAGTAATACCTATGAAAAAACAAAATCCTGGGCAACCCTGGGTATATACATCAGTTGTCGTATATCAGTGTAAACTTATATTTGCAGAGTTCAGGTGTTTAGACTCAGTAATACATTGTTGGGTGCCCTCAAGTCATTTCTGACTCATGGCAACTCTATCACAGGGTTTTCTTGGCGGAATTTGTTCAGAGGCCTTCCTCTGAGGCCGAGAGAGCATGACTTACCCTAGTTCACGATAAGTCTAGTGAGAGCACTAGATATCTCTTGATATCAAACTTATTTGGCCTTTATGTGACCTTTCTCTGCCACCCTACTCCACACATTTGCAAGGGCCCCTGTTCATGGTCGTACATTCCAAACCTCATTTAGGCAGGCACCTTAATGCCTCTTTGATGCTTTAGGGACCACTCCTTCTTGCAAACTGCCTTGCTCAGCACAACTTTACACAAAGATGCCCGGCCGAGTGCCGAGTCATTCCTTTATGTTGGGCCATTTGCATACTGGCCATACTATTGTCATCCAGCGCTAAGCTCATCATGTAAAACCCAACCTTTTCCAACGCCTTTGTCCTGCTCTAAATTTCCTTTGTTCTCACCAAGCATGGCATGGCCTGTAGGTAAAATCCACCGTATAAAAAGTCCCCAATTCCAAGCCTTCCTCAGATCGCTCTGGACTTTCATGCCGCCTCGCTGCCGTTCGGTCTGAGGAGCTCCCCTCAGCGAACTGCGCTGAATTTTCTTCCCCTCAACCTCCGTTTCTCTCCAGGACTACATGAACAGGTGTCGTATTACCCATTCCCCAAAACTCTTCATTTCTATTTCTCAGTTAGTTAGTGTATGTTGTGTCTTTTGTGTTGTTTGTTTCCAATAAAAGTATTATTTGTTGCTTTAGAACTTGTCTAACCGCTCTCTGACCTGACGCTGTAGACATAGGGTAAAAAATCCCAGCTAAAGTTACCCTGCCTCTCGCTAGCTTAAGAGAGTGCTCGAGTCCAATTTCCCCCATCTTCTGTTTTTATTTGGTAATTTGGGTGCCCCTCCTGGGACCCCCAACATACAGGGTAACTCACCCAGTGGTTTTTCATGGCTGAGTAGCAATTGAACCTGGCCTCCCAGTGTTCTAGTCCAACGCTCAAACCACTATACCGCACTGGCTCTCCTATAATATAGTATTACGTTAAAGTTATGAAGACTGAAAGTAACAATGGTCATTTAATTATCTATTCTTTCTCTTTTTCTCATCTATTTGTTTTTAAAAATAATCTAGTTCCAGATTAAAACCCAATCAGAAAATCCTATTTCTGACTGCACATTTTATTTTCCAATTGCATAAAATGTATCCAGCTGCACATTAGAATAATGCCTAGTTTAAGAAGCCCTTGGGGCAATAATATCTAGCAGTTTCACCTTTGGTACCAATGAGCCTCCAACTCCTCGGCAAGTTTCCTAGTGATAGTCTTGTGATCAGTATGGGGAGGCACTACTGTGTTGGCAGCAGATGGCATCTTTTAGATTTCCCACAATGCCACAAAAATACTTTATTGTAGAGTGATGTGGGGAATCACTCATCATCTGTCTGTCTGTCTGTCTACAAAAGTTTAAAACTGTAACAATAACAACCAATAATACTTGTGGAGGTTTTGAAATTATAACTTTATTTAATTTCTTTTAAAAAGTAAAGTACCATATTCTGTCTTTGTAATTGCAAAAAACTGATTAATTGACTAGATCCTATTGGATCCTATTTCAGTCACTGTGAAAGAAATGCTAGGAGTAATAAACGGTATTAAGGACATTATTGAGGTTATTCCATTCTCACTCATTCATCATATATTTCTGGGAGAGGACTTACTTTTCTAGTGTCATTGTCTTATCAGATACCTGCCACGGACTATCATTTTATTTTCCCAGGATCCCCTGATGTTGCCTCATTCCAAGGCATTCTGAAGAAATATGATTGCAAGAATTGCTTCTCTACCCCCTGCACCCACATCCAAGAAGAATGTAACACTATGACTACATGGAGGGAGCAGATGCCAAGAAGGAGCTGGAATCATTAGCTCTCTGGTGCTCTCACTTCATCAATTAACAGGAAGAGGGGGGAAAAAAAGGATAAAAGGAAAGAATAACAACCCCCTCTGAATGAATATAATTAAACCAAACATCCTTTTAATTAATGTGGTTAATGAAATACCCAAACGGAAAAAGTCTTTTATGCATTTTTTCCAATGTGGCAGAGCAGGGAGATGGACGTGATTAGTTTAGGGTGAGTCATTAAGGCACATGGGTTGTGGAAGGACAGATCTCCACTGTTCCCTTGCAAGCAGTTCTCTGATGAATGGGTCCCTCTCTAGGAGGTTTGGGTGTTGCCTGTCCAAGAAATAGGATGGTGGTGGTGGTGCTGACGACGACGACGATGATGATGATGATTTTGGATAATGGTTGATGTATTTAGCTAATCGTTCATAAGCTAAAAATCTGATTTAATTGCATTTTCCCTAGTCTATGGCCATTTCCGCACAACACTCTTATAGTGTGATGATTCCACTTTCAACCTCCTATGGAATCCTGGGGTTTGCAGTTTTGGGAGGGGCCAGCTGGCCCCTCCTGGAACTGCAAACCCCAGGATTCCATAGGAGGTTGAAAGTGGAATCATTGCGCTATAAGAGTGTCGTGCAGAAATGTTCAATGTCAAATTGCCATTTAACTGTGTGTGTGTGTGCCTTTAAGTCATCTGTTGATTTATGGTAACCCTCCATGTTTTCTGTAGGATTTTCTTAGGCAAGTAATACTCAAAGGCATTTGCTTTCCTCTAAAATATGGCCTATACCATCTAGCATTCCTTGGCGGTCACCAATCCAAGTATTAACCAGGCTGTACTTTATACAATGAACCTGAAAAACGGCATCCCTGATTTTACTCCTACCTGACCCTCCACTTGTGCCTACTGCCTTTGAACCTGGAAGAGAAATAAAGTTGCATTAATTATCCAATTTCTCATCCACCCCACTAAGAATGTTATGCTGCTTTCCTTTTTTTCTTCCTTTCTAATTTCATCTCTTTACCCCTTCCTTTTCTTCAACATAGGCTGTTTCCTCTCTAGACTGTGCTAGCGCTATTATCCCACTTTCAACATCCTATGGAATCCTGGGGTTTGCATCCCGAAACTGCAAACCCCAAAATTCCAAAGGATGTTGAAAGTGGGATAATAGCGCTAGCACAGTCTAGAGGCGGAAACAGCCTATGTTGAAGAAATTAACTAAACTATCACATTCTAATCATGAGCTAAAACAAGTGGTTTGGATCTTGTGATGTAAACATTTGTCATTTCCCAAGACTAAGGAAATTAGCAAAAATCCAGAAGAATTAGACACTGGATAAAGAACCAGCAGGAAAAAGTAACATCTGCTGGCTCTTAGCCTTGTCTCTCATTTAATTAATTAATAACTCAATTTATGTCAATTGTGGAATTATGTTTTTGCTGAAACTTCAACTGAAGTCGAAAAATTAAGTTCAAAAAACAAGTATAGTTAAGTTGTCCTTCCCTGTTAGAAAATATCTAATTTAATTGATAACCAATTTTCTTTCTAGTTATTTTCTATACTCTGTCCTGTCCTCCAGAAAGCCACAGTGTGGAATTTGGTGGAGGGAGACTGAGTTAAGATCAAAACCGTGAGTGTACATGAAAAGCAATTGACAATCTTTACCTCCTGAGATGAGGAAAGGGGCAAGGACTGAGACAGAAATTTCAGATGGGAGCTGAGAGGGAGAGTGTCACCAGTGAGAGGTGTGGCTGCCAGTTAAACTAAGCAAGCTGATTGCAGAGCCTGCAAAGTTACTTTTAAGCACAATGAATATAATGACATTTTGAAGTTAAACATAACTGAGTAGTGGTAGAATGGCACTCTCGGTGTGGTTTCAGCATGTTATGATGTTCGTTCTTATTAAAAGTAACATGTCAAGGTCTGAACCTCATGTTTTTTGTATGGAATGGAGTGGTGTAGTGGTTTAATTGTTGGGCTAGGACTTTGGGAGACCAGGGTTGAAATCCCAACTTAGCCATGGAAACCCTTGGCCACGTCACTCTCACTCACAATCACAGGATGGCAATGGCCACCCCCCTTTGAACAAATGTTGCCACCAAGAGAACTCCATGAAAGATTCCCCTTACGGTCACCATAAGTAGAAAATGAATTGAAGGCACACGTCATGGAGACCTACTTGCTGTACTTCAATTTTTGTTTTCGGTTATATTCAATCTTCTGTTTAGTTCTAAGCTGTGGAATTAGAATATTTTGTTTGCAATAGTCAAGGTTGCATAGACTGATATTTCTACTATGTCTAGATGGTATTGTTATTATCACCATTTGTGACTGTTCCTATAATATTTTTCTTTAATTGTTGCATTTATTGCATATGTATTGGAAGTATTATGAGTTGCTCAGGGCACATAAACAGAAGATAAAATGATTGTCTGATTTTTCTGATTTGGTCATGAGGTTTGGTAGAACAGTATAAGCTAATCCCTTTCCTAATTTCCTTCCAGTGCCAATCATTCCTTCCTTCTTAGTTGCCACCTACAAAAATGATAACCATTCTGCTGTTCAGACCACAGTTCCAATGGTTCAAGAGCGCTCATCAGCTGCTCCCTATACCTCCATCTTTTCCGACTACCCCAAAACCACAGTGCCACCACAGATGGTGGAGACCATCTCAGGCTACACTGCTGACAGTATCATGGTAAATACAAATGGTGTCCAAGACAGAAATGTTCTGTCTCAGCTCCCCAAAAAAACTTCATCCCTGAACAACAGCTGTACTGATGGAACAGAGTTTCTTACCAATGAGAACGTTCGTGTCGGACTGCTTTTTGCCTCAAAAGCCTTCATGCAGCTTCTAGCCAACCCCTTTGTGGGACCCTTAACCAACAGGTAGGCTGGCTTGTCAACTACCAGTAGGTATCATCTTTCTTATTTTAATACCTGTATGAAAGAAACCACAAGCTGCTTCCCATCCCAACCCACCTGCAGCTAGCTGTATTGGAAAAGTATTTTCGAAAAGTGTTATGGAGGGAGTGATTTGAACTGTTATTTTTCCAACTTTTGGCCACTGTGCCAAGTTATTGTGAACGACACTTTTATCTGTCTTGTAGTTTCCCACAGAACTTGACAGAATATTGTGCCAGGCATTATGGAGAATTAAAATGGCAGCTATGTTGTACATTCAAAGCTATGGTTAGATATGTAAAGAGGGAATTCCTAGCTGCCTGATGTTTAGGGAAAAGAGCTTAGTACAAGCAGGCCCTGCCAGGTTGCCCGTCTCCAAGCATCGGCTCAAGACAGCTGGCCACTGATGCCAGCCTTTGCCGCCCAACCCCAAAATGAAGAGACCACACACAAGGCTTGGGTTGAACTAGGGCAATTTGTTGGCTGCCTGCCTAGCGAGCCTGAAAACTGGGGTACTTGTTTAAGCAAACAAGAACCTCCAAAGAACCTCTGGCATAAACTACAGCCTTAGAGGAAAAACAGCCACTTCAGACCTCAATAAGGAAAAATACAAAAGGTTTATTGCAGGTAACAAATTAAGGCATTTAGCAAAGCCTGTCATAAAGTTAAACAGTAAAAACAGCAGAGTAACATACAAACCAGCACAGCAAGGAGACAAGAGAAAAGAGAGAAAGAGTGCTTTTTCCAAACAGCTTATATACACTCCACACAGCTGTACATTATTAGGTACTTTACAAGTGCCTTGGTCAAACATATAAATTAACATACAGCTGCATAGCCTTATTTCAGTCTACACCTTGAGCTTAAAGGGCAAGGTCAGAAGAAGCAGCGTAGCATCAAGTAAGATTAACCCTTTACATATCGTGACACAATTTATTAATGTATGCCTAATTAACACAAAGCTGGAAGTGAACTTGACCTTGAACTTGGGCTTGAATTTAACTTGACCATGAACTTGAACTTATGACCTTAGCAGGGGGGTCAACAGCATAGGTAGAATATGGCAAGAGTCAGCTCCAGACCTCTTCCATAGCCCTCTTAGAGCGAGGTACCGGGCCCCAAAGCCAACCCATGAGGCTGAATTAAGACTTTGGCCAGCCCTTTTCTGGAAGGCGAGCCCACAAACCGCAACCCCCCTGGCTCATGCCTAGTAGGGGTAAGTCCCCGCCACGTGGCTGGCCTGCAAGGCCAGAAGCAGCAGCAGCAGCAGCCGCTTCCGCTTAGTCTCGCCCGAAACAAAGAGGCCGGAGGGAGGAGCGGCGCAGCTCTAAAAAGGGTCTGCAACCCCGCCCCCTCCCCATTACCATGCGACCTTTGTCGCATGTTATTTGCGTGATCTCCTCTTCGGGGAGGGCTGCAAATGTGCCCCCCTTCGCCACTTGCTGTTGCACGGGCGGCGTGGGACTAATTCTTTCTCCATATCCATCTCAAAATATGTGTTGAATAAGCTTGTTATTTGACTGTGAATGTGAACTTATAGACTTCTCTTTCTTTAGGATAGGATACCATATCCCCATGTTTCTTGGGTTTGTCATCATGTTCCTCTCCACACTCTGTAAGTATTGCGTCCTCACAACTGACCTTCAAGTTTCTTACTTTACCCAGAATTGGGGAATGTAGTGTTAGACTACAACTTCCATTATCCCTTACCATTGGCTATGCAGGCTGGGGCTGATGAAACTTGCAACCCTACAGCATCCAGAGAGCCTTATGTACCCCTCTACCAGAAAACAGTGATGTGAATGAATTAAGAAGTATTTTAAAAACTTGTCTTTTCCCTAATGAGACATTAAAAAATAAGACATTTTAAAATTGAAATTGTTTCATGATATGATTTGCCTTTAAAAAATAGACCAAAATAATATACAGGACGATGTAAAACACTGTTCCCACTCCACGTCAATCATTACATAGAAGATTGTTATTACTTTTATTTGGGACAATTCTCATCCTCATCATTGTTTCAGGCTTCTTCAAGATTTTAAACAGTTAACCACAAGACATGTTATTAATTGATTAATCTATTGATCATGTATTGACTGTTTATTTGTCCATGAATTGAATATATATATATATATATATATATATATATATATATATAGCATTTTTCACGTAAATGCTGTAGAAGATGCCAGCTCACAAGTGGTATTTCTTCTATAAATGAAAAGAGTACCTCTTTTAGGATAATACTTGCCATCTGCAGTTTTTATGTCTACCCAGTTGATCCCTAGCAGAAAGGGAAGTGATTATTAAAATAAATAAAACAAACAAGTCAATTAAATTTTGTAAAAGTGGTGGCTCATTAAACACTATAGCACCTATTATTGTTACAAGTGGAACCTGCAACAAGATGTTGCAGTATATCCTCAACTTCCATGTGCTCCAGATGGAGGTCAACAGCCATGTGCTCTTCAAAGATACTCCAGTCTATTCCTACTCCAACCCCAGCCCCAGTCCTGCAACTGATTACACATTTCATGTCTCCCAAGCCCGCACATCTCTCATGGTACTGGTTTTTGGATCTTTTCCCCAGCCTTCAGAATCATTTTTAAAGTGTGGTAGGATTTTTTCTGGTACTTTTTAAAAAAATTTATTTGTCACTTTTGTATAACATTTTAATACAAAACAAATATTAAAAAACAGTTTCTCCATCATAGTTTTATCTACATACACGAAAGTTTACTGTATTTTCTTATCCTCCTATGCTTCTACCTAAAATCTTAGTATTAACATAAATGTTACCAGTTATTTACGTACTTCAACAGTTGTCTTTTAATAACCTTCATTCCAGATCCTTATGTTCTAGATATTCTATTAAGTAACTTTAACACTTTAGTACATATTTTCTTAAAACCCTTTGGAATATACTGATGTATTTTCCCCCAACTACTCATTCTCAAATTCTCTTTATATATTAATTATATTTTGTGTTGGAGGTAATTATCTATTGGAGCCCACCCGTTTTTTATGCCTTCTTCTGTTTGGTTTCTTAGTTTTCATGAAAGAGCATCTGCTATTTTCATCTCTTGTACACTTTGAAACCATTGCTCGATTTTGGGAACATCCTCATTTTTCCAAAATTTTGCAAATTCTGTTCTTGCAGCTGTTACCATGTATAGTATGATTCTCCAATATTTCTTGTTGGTTTGATTATCTATTCCATCAAGTATATTTAATAAACAAATTTCTGGGGTCATAGTGAATTGAATATGAAAGATTTTTTCTATATTTTTGTGTATTTCTTTCCAGTATCTTCATGTCTTTGGGCAGGTCTACCACATATGATATATTGTACCAGTCTGAGTGTTTCTGGTACTTTTGTGAGGATCAGAGTCCTCCTAAGTATATGCTTACCTCCCTCTTGTTCTTCATGGCCCTATTTTGGCTTTAGCCCTGTTGGCTCCTACCATACAAGTTTGTTATTAGTGGGAATTATGCTTATTGTTACCAGATCCCTCCTTTTGATTTTGGACTCCATGGTAGGTTAACATGGAAAGGTTTATAAAAAAGTGCAATACATTATTGGATCAGCAGTATTGTAGTGTGCTTAAAGTGCTTCACAGACATTGCTCTGCTTTTCTGAACATGCCAATATAATAACCTTGCACCTTTCTGCCCCTTCTGTAGTGTTTGCTCTCTCGACTACCTACACCTTGCTGTTTATTGCTCGAGCAATGCAAGGCGTTGGCTCTGCCTGTTCCTCTGTTGCAGGTAAACTTGTTGGTGGGCATTATGGACAGAACTTGGGTGGATGGAAAAGCATTCTCTATAGCCTCCAACTGCCCCAGTTTGGTGGAGACAGTCCCCATTAATCCTCTGTTATGCCATTTTTTTCAGTTATTTTTAAAATGTTCAATTTTCTTTCTTATCCACTCATTTCCCCCCATTTGTCCTCAGCTTCCTGCAGCTGTGGCAAACTGAGTTCAAAGTACGAAAGTAGTTCATACTCAATTAACTGACCAAGGGATGAGTAGGGGCAGAATTTTGGCCTTCCCACTAGGCTCAGGCAAAGCAAACTTCTGCAGCTTCTCCTAACTTGTGTATTCTTGTTAATAACTTTTGCCGTCTTGATCACATTCTGATGTTGCCCAGCCACACATGTCCCAGTGTTCATCCATAAAATATTGGAGGGTATAATTCTGGGGAACTAGCAGGCATTGCCAAGTGCCTTATGTGCTGTGCATGTACAGGTGGCAGACCTTCAGGACATATTTAACAGCAGGTACAACATAGTCCAAGCGCCTTACAGTTGAACATCTCTTTATATACAAAAGATTCCAGATTCATTTCCTCATAAGTCTGGGTAGAGCTAAGAAAGATTCTCATCTCAAAGTGTGGCAAAATGATGCCAGTCAGCTGAGAGCAGGAAGAGGACAGAATATGGCGTGTGCGGATTCTTCATTACACCTGCAGGCTTCTTCTGCTATTCTCTCCCTTCAGGGGTGGGGAATAAATGGCTATTTAAAGCTAGAGAAGCTGCTGCATAAAACTGAGCTGTGCTTTGTAGCCTGGGAAGCTGCTGCACTGAGCTTTACTTTTGATTAGATGTACAATTCCTACCCATTTTACTTTGGGTGCATCCACAAGCCCTGCCCATACTGGAATGTGGTCCCTGATCCCCTTCCCAACTGATAATTTGTTCCCCAGGCCAAGAAAGTTTCGGTGGTCTGGCTTAGTATAATGAAGTAGCTTGTCATGTTCCTGAATGGGGCTTCAGAATGATGCTCAAAGTGAAATTCCCCTTTCTCCTTCTGCTTGCAGGTCTGGGGATGTTGGCGAGTGTGTACACAGATGACTATGAGAGGGGAAATGCAATGGGAATAGCCTTAGGAGGGCTAGCTTTGGGGGTGCTTGGTAAGTATTCTTTGCCCCTGAGGCTTTTTCCCCCTCTCCTGTTTTTTTTTTCTTAAATTTCCTCACACTGTCTAAGAACCAGGCCCACACATACTAAACCCAATACACTCACTCTAAAGCTGCTTTATTAGTGTAGTAACAGGTATAGCCCCTCTTTTTATTTAGGATACCTGCTTAGATCCAGCTAGATTTCCTCTAAAAAAGTGATGGCAGAGATAGAGACAAATAGAATGGGATGGTAGAAAGTGAGTGAGAGAGAAACAGGTGATGGGGTGGAAGGGATACTTCCCACGTTTGTTGGGCCCTTCCAGTGTCAGCACACTGTTTCTTCCAAGAGAAGGAAAATGAGGGTGGTGGGAAGAAGGAAGCTGGTAAAATCTTTGAGGCTAACTAGTTTATAGTGGGCCTTTGGTATCTGTTAGCGTTTGGTTCCAGGATCCCCATGCATACCAAAATTTGTCGATACTCAAGTCCCATTTATGTACAATGGTGTAGTAAAACGGCATCCCTGATTAAAAATGGCAAAATCAAAATTTGCTTTTTGGATTTTTTTTATTTTTTTTTGTAATATTTTTAAGCCATGGTTTGTCAGATGGATAGAAAATCCTCAGATCTGGAAGGCCAACTGTTTTTCACCGTCAGCTTTGGTGGATATTTGGTGGATCCACTTCTTCAGTGTTATTACAGCCAAGGTATTAGCAGATATCAGTGAGGTGGATTAACATCTATGAAAGCCCGTGCTGTTGTAAACCAGTTAGTCTCAAAAGTGCTGCTATATTCTTTCTTCCCATCACTCCAATGTCCATTTTATGTTGTGACAGATGAATACAGCTGTCTCTTTAGGAACTTTCCCCAAAAGCTGATCTCTGGAAGAATGTGACTTTAAAAGGAAAAAATAAAATTCCTTGCTGCTGCTCTCCATCTTTGTTTCTATTGTACTTTCTGCATCTTTATACCAGCAGGGTAGAAAACAATTGTTTTCTTTTGTAGTTGGTGCCCCTTTTGGAAGTGTGATGTATGAGTTTGTTGGGAAGTCTTCTCCTTTCTTGATCTTGGCATTCCTAGCTCTGCTGGATGGAGGTGAGTACTGAGTGAGTAGTATTGATGCAGGACGCATCAACAGCAATGGGCTGAAAATGGGGGCTCATGCTGTGGATGCACTTCTTCGAAGTATAGTAAATGCCACTGAACAAAGCTGGAATTATTTCTTAATAAAAGTATGCCTGGGAACTGGCTGCCAGAGCTCCAGACCTAGGTGAGAGTTGAATTAGTAAAACAATGAATAGAAACTGTGAGAGAGATCATCAGTCACAGCAAAGTTGAAATGACATTTCACAGGGCATAACTTTCTAGTAATAATATTTCTAATTCAGCTTTACAGCTTTGCATCCTGCATCCATCAAAGATTTCACCAGAGGTAGGTACAATAACAACTTTGCCTTGAGTTATTTATCATATGTTTTAATGCTACCTCTCAGTCAAATGAATCTGTAAGCCTAGAATGTTTTTTTTAATAAACAAATCAAAGCATCAGAATAAAACATTGAGTGAACAATTAAAAGATGGAGCCAAGACTAGAAGAAGATATTCCTATAAGATTAGAAAAATTGGGGGGGGGTCTCAACAGTTCCCCATAGGAGGATCATCATAACCAGTCTTCTAAAGACCAGGATTGGGGAACAAAGACAAGTCTCCTCTAGAAGGAAGTTTCACAGCCTTGGTGCCTATTTTAAGAAGTCCTTGCTCTTGCTCACCATTTGCCAAATGTCACACCATTTGATGATGGAATGACCAGCATAAGAATTCTGGGGAAGATCTTAAAGCAAGGATGAGGGACAAGAGGCCATCCAGATATTTTGGAATATAATTCCACAGTCCCCTACCATGGGACGTGCTGGCTGAGTTCTCAGCAATTGAACTCCAAAACAGATGTCAGGCCAAAGGCTCCCACATCTGCTTTACAATATGAATTGATTTATGCAGAATGATATGGAATCTACCAGCAGCCCATATTCCCTTGAAAGGATAGTGTCATTGGATGGCAATGCCTCTGCAGAATTCTTCTATTTTAGAAGCCAGCATGGTGGTTTGAGTGTTGGACTACAACTCTTGAGACCCTGGTTTAAATCCCCACTCAGTGATGGAAGTCCACTGGATTGTCTTGAGGCCTTTCCGCACTAGGCTGTTATAGTGCTATTATTCCACTTTCAACGTCCTGTGGAGTCCTGGGTTTTGGAGTTTAGGGAGAGGCATTTAGAATTCTCAGCCAGATTGCTCTTTGGCTTCAAGAAACTACAAACCCCAGAATTCCACAGGATGTTGAAAGTGAAATAATAGCACTATAAGAGTGCAGTGCGGAAAGGCCTTAGGTCAAGTCACACTCTCTCAGCATCAGAGGAAGGCAAAGGCAAACCCTCTCCGGACAAATCTTGCCAAGAGGACTCTGAGAGAGGTTCACCTTTAGGGTTCCTATACATTGGAAATGACTTGAAAGCATGCAACAACAACAATTCTTCCAGCTTGGAAGGCATCAGTACTGCAGAACAAAGCATGATTGTTTGGTGGTGAGTCTATCTCTTTGAATGTACCATTCTCTTGCAAAAAGACTATTCCAGTTCCTCTCAACCAGACCTTCTGGGTCAGTAGGAAAGTTTGTGATTCTTGACTGTTTAACTTTTTCTTCAAGTCGCTCAAATTTCTTAGCACTCTCATAACTTTTTATGAAGTACTGTAGTTGCTGGGATATAAGTCTCGCTCCCCCCAACAAAATATTCTATTTGAAAATTGAGTGCATCTTATACACTGGTGTATCTTATGCACCAGCAAATAGTATTTGCTGGCATATAAATAGGGTGCATCTTATACATGGGTGCGTCTTATATGTTGGCAAATATAATATGCTCCAGAGATCAAAGCTGGCCCTACCATTAGGCAGAGTCATTTTCCTCCCTCGGCAGATAGTGAGGAGTGGGGCAGCAGTGATGGCCCCTGCAGCTGTTCTTCCTAAGCCCCCTGGCCGTTCCCTTCTCTTGGAAGGCAGAAATGGGTGTACCACATGGCCTTTTCTTCCCCTAGCTTCCTTCAAACGCCTAGCTTGCTGCTCTCTAGGGTGTTTGGTTAGACCAGTTACCGGTGTTGAAGTAATGCCAGTCCATTTCATCCTTTGAATTCAAAGTATAGTCATATTAACTTCTGCTCACAGAATGGAGGGAGGTACTATCTTGTCTTCTGCGTTAGAAAGCAAAATGGTTTTTGTTGGCCCTGCGAGGGAGAAAAGTTTTAAGAAAGCACTTCTATTCCTAAAAGTCCCATGGAAATATTCTTTGTTAAACATGTCTGTTATATATCTTTGTACCTCAATAGTGTTCTTCTTGTTGTTATTGTAAGTCCACTTTGACTTATGGTGAGGGAGACCTCCTAGATCCATGGGCATCAGCTGCCCTGCTCAGGTTTTGCAGGCTCAGAACTGTGGCCTTCTTTATTGAATCAATCCACATGTAGTAAGGTTTCCCTCTTATCCTCCTGCCTTCCACTTTACCAAGGATTATCACATTTTCCAGTGAGTCACATCATCTCATGATACATTTGAAGTACAACAGTCTCAGTTTAGACATCTTGACTTCTAATGAGAATTCAGCCTTGATTTGCTTGACACCATCGCATTGCCTTTCTGCAGTGGTGGGATTGTGTGCTCCTCTGAGGCAAGATGGCAGCAGTGCTGCTGGTAGGGTCTCCCATGCCAGCCTTTTGCTGAAGAGCCAGACTAAATGTGCCAAACAGCTTCTGGGCAACACTAACAGTGGGAGGTGGCACTGGCGGTGGATCTCTCAGAGACAATGTGGCAGCGGCACCAGAGCTAACTCCAAATGAGCTAGTACTGCATAGAAAGTAATGGTAAACCACTCTTGAAGACTTTTACCTTTAAAACCCTATGGTGAGAACAGTGCTTCACCCTGCATAAAATCCTGTTTTTCAAGAAAAAGCAGTTGTCAGTGAACAAGCCGAACAAGATCTCCACATAAGATCCTGCAGAGCCAGTCAGGATTTGTAGTTCTGGACAAGGGCCATTGCTTTCATCTCAACCTTTTTTTGTGCAGCACTTCTAACTTCTCTGTGTTTTCCAGAGTACCAAAGGGACCCCCCTGTTGACATTGTTGTGGGACCCCTATATTTTGATTGCAGCAGGTAAGTCACCATGACTTCATTGTAGCATATTGTTTTGAAGTGCTGGATATCTACTAGCAGAATGGAGCTTCTGTGGCACTGAGCACAAAAACTTCCAAGACCTCTTCTCAAGAGCACAGGGAACATATTCATGATTTTAAAAAAAAGATTTCAAAACCTTTCCAGTCCTTGAGTCTCTGCATTGTCTATTCTCTTATCTAAGTATAGATGTTTAAGTTCATGTCTTCTGTACTATTAATAATAACAATGCTAATGATACAGTGAGTGTATCTTCTTCTCTCTCCAGGTTCAATCTGCTTTGCCAATATGGGAGTGGCCATTCTAGAAGCCACTTTGCCCATTTGGATGATGCAAACTATGTGTGCTCCAGTGTGGCAACTGGGTAGGTTCCTTGTCTCAGCCTTTCCAGAATGCTTCTAGACAAGGCTTTTATCATACAACTGTCCTTCAACAGTCAACAAATATTAGTAGGGTTCAGATGACATTTGTTCCATATATAATTCTCCTGCATTTTCCTTCCTCTGCTTCTGTGTTTGCCTTCCACACAAAATTCACACAGTGATCTTTGAGTGATAATTCTAGAAGCCTCCTATTTGGAAGCAAATCTGGTTATTGGCAAGCAGTGGGCCTAACTGAAGATGGCTATTAGCCTCTTAAGTAGCCCACCAGCATCTTTAATGGTCACTCTTCTTCAACCCCCTGTGAATTTCTCTTTAGGGAATTTCAGAGCTACTTGCCATATGGAAAACAATTTTCCTTACTTTCTCTATTTTCTGAATGCTGTTTTTCCGTAATAGCCTTGGAATTTGCTAAAGAGGAGACATCCATAATAGCTAAAGAAATGTAAGCTCTCTTTAGCCTTGCTGGTCCACATAGGCATTTCAAAAGCAGACATGACATCAATTCCCTATGGACCTCATCAAACAAGCATGTACACATGGAACAGGAGCCACCGGGCTAAATCTAGAGGCCATAGCTTTGTGTGTGAAGTTGTGGTACCTCCAACACACACTCCAACATTTCACAGAGGCAAACCAGGACACTTGTAGCCAAGAATATTAGAGTGTGGGTAAGATGGCAAAAGTTATTAATGAGGAAGAACACACAAGCTAAGAGAGGGTGCAGAAGTTTGCTTTTGCCTGAGCCTACTGGGAAGGGCAAGATTTACCTTCTTCTCTGCCCCCGGCTGAGTTGATTGAACCTTGCACTTTGAATTCTGTTTGCTTCAACAGAAGTAAGCCTAGGGCAAAGGAGAAAAATGGGAGAAGGAGAGAGAAACTAGGACATTTTAATCCAGCTGAAAATATGGGACCTCAGAGGATTAAGTGGGACTGTCCCTGCTCTATTGGGACAGTTGGAAGGTACCTCCTAATAGACTGGCCCGATGGATGGAAGCAGGCCATTGGGCCCTCTCAGACAGAGTTATAAAGAACTCCCTGTTTGGGTTGAGACTTTACCTGGACAGCTATAGTCTTCCTGCCTCTGGTCTTTTTCTCAGCGCTGATTCTCTGGGACAACTCAGAGCTCACTGTTTGACAGCTGTTCTTGCTCTGGCAGCATATCACAAAAGCAACATGTGTGCCTGCCTGCAACAGCACAGTGGAGAGGGTGCCATTTCTCTCCATTTCCCAAAGTGGTTATATTCAAGGGCTGCAAGGCCTTTGAAGAGGCACCTCCTGATTAAACAAAAAGGCATCTTCAGAGGCACAGAGAGGATGACTCAGCGCACTGCAATTATGTGCTGCCTTGGAGACTAGATAATGAGCTGAAATTGCTAGCCTTTGTTACAAAAAACACACTGAAATTTAATTTATGGAGGAATGACCTTTGGGGATGCTCTCAGCTACACTTTCTGCTGAAATCAAATTGCTACCTAGGCTCAGCAGAGTTACAGAGAGCTACTAATCAAGTTAACTACCAGTCAGCCAAGAGGAACCATCCACCAGATACAGGTCTATGAGTGCCATTTGTCAGTCTTTTATTTTATTTTTTTTTAAGTATTTTTAGTATTATTATTATTGCTGGATTCAGATTACCTGGAATGAGCAGTGGAGAGAGCAAAGAAGGGTGAACTGGGTACAAATGAGTTACATTTCGATCCAGAATCTGAAAGAGATAAAAGAGCTGCCTATTCTGAGGACTGGAGGCAACTCCCATTTGAGCCAAAGATTATAGGATGACCATAGTCTGGAGCCCAGCACAGTAGGAAGCCCAGGCATAGTTTACTCAAGTGTTGAGGTGAAGTCAGGTAGGCACTGCAGGATCTTGGATACCTTCAAGTTGGCCACTTGCTCCAATAAAGTGTGGAGACATCTTAGGGTCACCATAAGTCAGAAATGACTTCAAAGCAAATACAGAACCAAAAAACAGGGGGAAAAACACAGCAAAGGTGCTTTTGAGGAGCCTGGATAATTTTGTCGAGGGGAAGGGGTACTGGGGTGGTTTCAGAGAGATTTGTGGGCTGCAGGCAGCCTATAGGGCATACTGTGGCCGCCCCTGACCCTGAGAAATGGCTGAGGAATGACCTGGTTTCACAAGTCTCCCACTGGGGATCAGCTCAGGCAAGAGCATTGTGACTTTTTCTGGGGAGCATTGAGGAAGATGGACAGAGGACACAAAGTCAAATTTGGCAGAAGTCCTTTGGCTGTGCTGGTTGGGGGATCCTAGCAGCAGTCATCCAAAAAAGTCACTCTTCCATGCTGTATAAATGAGAGCCTCTATTGTGATAACTCCTTTGGATTCCATTTGAAGAAAGGCGGGATACAAATCATAGAATCATAGAGTTGGAAGAGATCCCAGGGGCCATCGAGTTCAACTCCCTGCTATGCAGGAATACACATCAAAGCATTCCCGACAGCTGGCCACCCAGCCTCTGCTTAAAAACCTCCAAATAAGGAGACTCTATCACACTCCGAGGCAGCATATTCCACTGCTGGACAGCTCTGACCATCAGGAAGTTCTTCCTGAGGTTCAGGTGGAATCTCCTTTCCTGCAGCTTGAATCCATTGCTCCTTGTCCTAGTCTCTAGAGTGGCAGAGAACAAGCCCGCTCCCTCCTCAACATGACATCACTTCAAATATTTAAACATGCCTATCATGTCCTCTCTTAACCTTCTCTTCTGCAGACTAAATATACCCAACTCCCTTAGCCTTTCTTCATAGGGCATGGCTTCCAGACCCTTCACCATTTTGGTCGTCGTCCTCTGGACACGTTCCAGCTTGTCAATATCCTTCTTGAACTGAGGTGCCCAGAACTGGACACAGTATTCCAAATGAGGCCTAGCCAATGCAGAATAAAGTGGTACCATCACCTCCCTCGATCTAGACACCATACTCCTATTGATGCAACTAAGAATCACATTGGCTTTCTTCGCTGCTGACTCATGTTCAGCTTGAGATCTACCAAGACTCCTAGATCCCTTTCACATGTACTGCTATCCAGACACGCGTCCCCCATCCTATATTTGTGCATTCCATTTTTTCTGCCCAAGTGCAGGACCTTACATTTATCTCTGTTGAATTTCATTTTGTTAGCTTTGGTCCAGCTCTCCAATCTGTCAAGGTCATTTTGAATTTTGTTCCTGTCCTCTGGTGTATTAGCAACCCCTCCCAATTTGGTGTCATCTGCAAATTTGATCAGCATGCCCTCTGCTCCTTCATTCAAGTCATTGATGACGATGTTGAACAGCACTGGGCCCAGGACAGAACCCTGTGGCATCCCACTAGTCAGTTCTCTCCAGGATGAAAAGCATCCATTCGTGATCACCTTTTGGGTTTGATTGGTTAACCAATTCCAAATCCACCTAACAGTAGCCCTGTCCAGCCTGCATTTTACTAGCTTCTTTGTAAGAATATCATGGGGAACTTTGACAAAGGCCTTACTGAGGTCAAGATATGCTATGTCTACAGCATTCCCTTCATCTATCAAGCTTGTAACCCTATCATAAAAAGAGATAAGATTAGTCTGGCATGACTTATTTCTGAGAAATCCATGCTGGATTTGTTGGTGAGCAAGGATAAGGTACCTTATTGAACAGGTACATCTGGAAGATATAGTACCAAACAAGGAAGAGGGATAAGGCTAGAGACTGATATCATTCATTTCTGAGTATTTTTAAACTACTAGCACAGATCATTTTGATTACTGCTTCTGTTTGTCTAATCTGGTGTTAGTAAAACTAGAATTGTTCAGACTTTCCCAGAAAACGTGCAAGATAAATGAAAAGGACACAGAAGGAGGAAATTAAACACAAACAATTGAGTTTCAATAAGCATGCTGTGTTATCTTCAGGCAAACAGTGATGCCTGTGATACATCTGCAGTCTGAAGGAGAGTAAATTAATGATCAGCAACTGCAGATCAACTCCAGTCAAATATTTGATTTTGGTTTAATTATAACTGTAGAACAAATAACTGTTCTGTTGGTGAAGCTGGAATGAAAGCAGAAAAGAAGGGTTTAGGGCATGAAAGGATCCACTATGGAACTTGTTCTGAATGCCATTATCCTGTAGGGTATACAAAATGCTGAAAATATACTAGGAAGCTTAGGGTAGGGTTAATTCATCCCCCACCATAGCCTTGTGACATAGTTTAACAGCAAGAATGGGGAATGGTGGCCATTCAGCTCTTCTTGGACTCCAGTTGTGATCAAATCCTGCCAGCCTGGCAAGTGATGATGGGAAAACAAGTTTATCACAGAGCTCAGAAAAGTCATCTTTTGACTACATTTTTCAGAATGGCAATGCTGGGGGAAGGATTCTGGGAGGTGCTGTCATAAAGCAACATGTCCGGGTTCTTGTTCATCAAAAAAGAAAGGGTCCCAGGTTTAGGAGAGTGGTCTACCATCTATTGATCTGGTACCCATCTAATCAGCAATTTAGGACCTAGGTTTTTCTTTTTTCTTTCATATATGTCCTTCTTCCCACTTTTAAGAATACATGGGGGCACCTGTTAGATCACAGTACTGGATCATCTGATCCAGCATCTATTTTCTGACCATGTAAAACTAGATTCTCTTGGAAGATGTAAAGATGAGTGGTTTGGAAGTCTCCTGATAGTTGGGAATCTCTAGCCTAAATCCTACTGTTAATCCAAACTATAGTAGAGTCATTGATTCAGTTGGGTTTATGTTTGTGTTGACTCACAATTCAATAATTGATTCAATGGGTCTACTCTAGTTGGGACCACCCAACACAATTCCAGCCTCCTTGTGTTTGTGAATAAGATAACCATCAGGACTCTGAGGCAATGATAGTCTTATAATCCAAGGTAGGATTCTCTTTATTTCTAGAAAATGCCATGTGGCTTCAGTTAAGGATAGTCTTCCACCTTTTTCTTTTTTGCAGGAGTAGCTTTTCTTCCTGCTAGTGTGTCCTACCTGATCGGCACCAACCTTTTTGGGATACTAGCCAACAAAATGGGGCGGTAAGTGGAGGGGCCCAAAGATCATTGACTCTTGCATCACTATTAAGGCTGTTGATAGCATGTTGAGAGGAAGGGAGTGATTTGGGAAATGTCTTCTTCATGTTATGGGCCTGAGGCAAAAGGGGGACCTGATCAACAGCTCCATTTATATGATTCTCCAAATGAGGATCAGACCAAGACCTGAACATAAGAGTCCTGCTGGATCACACAAAACGTCAATCTGGTCCAGCATCCTTTTCCCCACAGTGACGAAAAAGGAGATAAGTCCATAGTACCTGTATTCAGAAGCATGATGGCTTTTTGATCCTGAAGATAACATATAGCCATGTTATCTTGCAGCTCTTAATAACTCCATCCTCAATTAATTTATCTAGGCCATTTCTGCACTAGCCTGTTATAGCGCAAAGATTCCACTTTCAACTTCGTCTGGAATCCTGGGGTTTGCAGTTTCGGGAGAGGCCAGCTGGCCCCTCCCAACTGCAAACCCCAGGATTCCAGAGGAGGTTAAAAGTGGAATCATCGCATTATAACAGGCTAGTGCAGAAATGGCCCTAGCCCTCCTTTTAAAACCATCTAAATCGATGGTCATCGCCAATTTAGCAAATTCTATAGTTTACTTATGGACTTTATAAAGGAGTAATTTCTTCTGTCTTCCTGAATCTCCCATCATTCAGCTACATCTAACATCTCCTGGGCTTGCTATTAGGGAGAGAAACCATGTCTCTATACACTTTCATTATATCACACCTATTTCCATGTATCCCTATCATCGGACCCCTTTCTCACCTGTTTTCTGAACAACACCATGTAGCCTTTCCTCAGAGAGGCATTGCTTCAGCCCCTTGTTCACTTTGGCTACTTTTTCGTAACAACATCCTTCCCGAGATGTGGTGACCAAAACTGTAAATGGTACAGTTGCACTCTAAATTTTTATAACAGCATCATACAAGATTGGTAATACCTTACTGTTCAGAAGATTGCCCTTCCACATACTTTCAGACTCTAGCTTGGGAACTTTTTCTCCTTTTTCCTGCCTTTATTTATAGGTGGCTGTGTTCACTGATTGGGATGGTGGTTGTAGGAATCAGCCTTCTTTGTGTGAGTACAACGGCAGATCTGCCTTCTATAACATACATCTGGAGATCCCAGTTGTGGTTTGGAGACAGTGCAAAGAGCCTCAAAGTTATCTTAACTCTGAACAACTGTGATATGAATGGTACAGAAATCATGGAAGAGAATTTGTAGTAGCATCGGTTCTAAGTCGGTATTTTCTTCACTATGGCATAAAAACAGATTAACTCATCAAGAAAATTCCATCTCTAAAGTAGTAAGGCCCACGTGTTGTCCCAGCATAACATGACAGCTCCAAGCAACTTTACAGGGAAGTGATGAGCTCAAGCTCTCTCCTCTACCACTTGCTACAGAGTGATTCCTTAAGACTTCCCTGTTTGTTAAACTGTGGTTTCCCATGACATCCAATTCAGGGAAATTGTGGTTTAGGTTCTCTCTGGCAACCATAACTGATTCGGTTTGCATTTTTGATTGACATGGACATCCTGGGAAACTGATGTTTAACTTAGTTATTACTGAAGCCAAATGCATGAGGGGAAGGAAGAAGAAGAGTTTGATATCATTCCCACTATAACAAATTATAATTTCTTGGGGCAAAGTAATTATGCTTGAAATTGAAGTGTGATAATCTGCAATTCAAGCTTGCCTTTGAAAAGAAACACATTAGATATAAATGAACAGAAGTTAGGAGGTGTGCATCTGCAGAAAGACAGAATCCTAGAAATCTTTATGAAATCTTATACAGTCATCCCTCCACATTCACTAGAGTTAGGGGCACAGGACTCCCATGAAAGTGGAAAAATCATGAATAACTCTAGGCCCTCCCAAACCATATTTAACACACAAAAAAGTATGATCACCATATTCAACCCACCGTGGATTCCTTTTAGGCATCAGGTTTCTTCACAAAGCAGAAGTGGATGGCTGGTGGGGCTTACTGCCACTTCCACTGCTGTCCCACACCATTTTTAAGAGGGACTTACTAGCCTTGTTTGCAGTTTCTCACTCTCATAAGGCTTGCAGTCCCTATTAAAAATGGCACAGGGAGGCAGCAGAGGTGACAGCAAATAATCTGTGAATAATCAAATCCACAAAAGTGAAACCTGCAAATGTGGAAGGCTGACTGTACACTAATATTTTCTCTGTGTGGATTCTGTTCTGGCCAAAATAGTAACATCCATTCATAAGAACTTTGAGGGAACTTTAAGATATGCAGAAGTGCAATATTTTCTTAAAGCTATAGCCTTAAAGGTAACTTCCTCCTCCAAACAGAAACATCCCAGTGAAGACAACCTATGCCCAGTGCATGCAGAATACAGAGTGTGTGCTGGTGACCGAGAAATAGAAAAGGGAATGGGATGGAACAGAACATCATGGATGATGCCACAGATGGCTAGTAACATGGAAAATGTGCACTTCATACTTCAGCTTTTGGCTGTACTTCCTGAGTAATTATGCAGAATTAAGTGGTGTTCTCATCAAATAACTAGTGTTGCATCAGTATATCAATAGTATTAGATCTGTAGAGCAAAAAAGATCTACTACTTTGTTTTTTACTGCCTTCTCTGAATCTAACCCCCATCTTCCTTCTTTTGTCCCATAGATTCCGCTGGCTCAAAATATTTATGGACTCATTGTGCCCAATGGTGGGGTTGGTTTTGCCCTTGGTAAGATTTGGAAAGACTCTGGATTCTTCACTAAATTGTTCAAAGAAAACATACGAAGTATATATGTTGTCTTCAAGAAGACAGCTGAGCATACAAATTAATACTAACTGAGAAAACCTCTTGACTAGTGATAATTATGTGCGGTAGACCCTCCAAATGTCACAGCTTGGTAGGGATGATTCCAGTTAATCCTTTGCCTTCCCACTTAGCTGCCTTTAATATCTTCAAGTTTTCTTTCCTCTTCCCATTTTTCTCCTTTCTCTATGGTTTACTTCAATTGCTAGACACTGAACCCAAAGTATAAATGCACTCAATTGCACTCAATTAAGTCAGCAACCAGTTGGGGAGAGGAGGAGGCAGAGTTCTGCTTTTCTTGATAGATTCATTTGGTATTAATATTCCCAGGCTTTCCTAAATTTGGTGCTTAAAATATTAGTGCTATGTGTTCTTCCTCCTAAATAACTTTTGCCCCCTTGTTGCCTGGCCAAACATTTTTGATTGCATTCTGAGGTTGCATGGTCACATGTGCCCTAGTTTTCATTTGTGAAATGTGGAGGGTATGTGTACAGTAAAATTGTTGGATGTACTGGTATGTTTGTAGAATCCAACTTGTGGAGACAGCTGGAGGGTGATTGCACTGAAGTGACTGGAAATGTACACCCTAGTTTGAGCTTCGTGAATCTGTAGCCAGTGCAATACTCAAGAAGAGGCTTTTATGGGGCTAATTCCCTTTTGGGAAGAGAATCCTCTGATGGCCTTTTTATAATACTTGTTTACTAATAATAAATACCTTCAACTTTTGGAATGTGCAGGCATCCAGGCTGACAGTAGGAGTCTCTTAAAAGGGCATCAATTTCCCCGAAGCCAGTCTGCATGGACTTGAAACCCTGCAGAATTTCTGCATGTTAGTCAGCTCCACATCTCTGTTAGGGTGCCTAGGGATGCACCCCAGAGCATGTGCAGAGTGCAAAAAGAAGAATCAGTGCTAAAGCACTGCCAGTTGCTTCAGACTGGAAAAAAGCAGCCATGCAAATTCATTGCATCTCGGCTAAGTGAAGTTTATTAAAGCAAAGCACAAGATAAGCATAGTGCTTCAGACATGTCAAGAAGCAAAAACAACAGGTACAAAATACAAGAGACATGGTACATGGGCAAGGTAAGAGGAAGGCTAAGGATAATGGTCCCTTACAGAGCATGATCTAAGCTTTTTAAATGCTTGCCCACTCCCAGATATACGTTGGGTGATCCAATACATCCATTACATCCATTCTCCCCATGCTTGATGCTTTCTCATGTGACAGGACCTTGTGAGGCAAGATAGCCATAACAAACCTTGCAGCTCTGCTGCGAAGGTCGAGAAGACTTCATCTCTCCATCCACCAGAAAAGCCACCATCGACACACCACACTAACATTCTGAATACCCTGACAATCTCAACCTGTCTCAACTTCATTTCAGATTTATCCTGAAACCTGAGGCCAGCAGCCTAAACTGGCTGGTTTTATTCACACTTCCAGGCTATCACGCAACATTTGCTTGATAGCCATCTGGCCACCCATATCCCGATCTATATCATGTTTTGCCTGTATTGTTGTGATAGTGTGATTGCAAGATTAAAGCAGGTGACATGGTACATGGAAATCCATTCTATTTGAATGGACTCTAATGGACTCTTTGCATCTCTCTCACAAATAAGGAACCTATGGAGCGGTGGGTTAGAGGCAGATTATTCAGAACTGCCATTTCCTCTTTTTTCTTTTTCTTTTTAAAATATTTTTTATTAAGGTTTAAGATGAAAATTAAAAAAAAAAACCCTTCCCCACTTCCAAGCTTTTTTCTTTTTTCCAGCTGAGTCCACTTGTTTACATTCCATTCATACATAGTTTCTGTTTAAAAGATAATCTTACATTGTTGCATCTTACATTGTTACATTACTGCTTTGTTACATTGCCTTATTACATTGTTGCCTTGCATTACATACAATCTTGCTTTATTCTTTTTTCTTTTCTTATGCTATGTCTTTATCCAATTCAAAACTTCTCCCCATTCCCTTTTAAAGTTCTGGATAGGCTTATTTTTCAATGAAAATGTTAGCTTTTCTATCTCTTATCATATCCAGAACTTTTAATTTCCATTCTTTTATATCAAGATAGTTCCTTTTTTTCCAGTATTGTGCATATGTCAATCTTGCAGCAGTTATCGAATATAACAATGTCTTCTGGTGGCATCTTATCTCTCTTTGTTGCCCTAGCATATTTAACAAATAAAACTTTGGTTTCATTTCAAAATTTAAACTGTAAATTCTTTGAATTTCATGTATTTTCTTCCAAAATTTTCTTGCTATCTTACAGGTCCACCACATATGAAAAAACGACCCCACCTTTTCATCACATTTCCAACATCTTTCATTTCCATTTTTAGTTATTTTTTGCAACCTTTCAGGTGTTATATACCATCTATGTAACATTTTTATAAAAATTTTCTCTTAAATTTAAACTTGGTGTAAATTTTATATTTGTTTTCCATGCCCTCACCCATGTATCCAACTCAATTGGGTGTCCAATATTTTGTGCCCATCTAACCACATTATCTTTAACAGTTTCTGATTCCATTTCTCTTTGTAACAATAGTTTATAGAATTTGGAGATTCTCTTCTTTTGGTCCTCCTTCATCAATAGATTTAATTCATTTTCTTTTCTTTCAAATCCATACAATTTTTGATCCATTTTAAATCTTTCTTTAAGTTGACTCCATGGGAACCAACTGAATTCATGTCCCAGAACTTTTAGTTCTTCTTCTGTACGCATTCTTGGCTTATCCTCTTCCCATTTCAACAAGTCTTGAGAAGTTAATAGATTTCCTTGTTTTGTTAAGGCAATTTTATGTGCATCTTGAGGTGAGGTCCAAATCAGAAGTCTTCTATAAAACTTATGCTTTATTTGTAACCACACTATCAATAATGTCTTTCAAATACAATGACTGTTAAACTCTTTATTCACTGTTATTTTGTCATAGCATAAGTATCCATGCCATCCAAACCGATTATTTATTCCTTCCAGTTCTTTACATGTTGTATTTTCTACATGTATCCACTCTTTGATTAAATCTAAACAGCATGCTTGATAATAGATTTTTAGTGATGGCACATCCAATTCTCCTCTCTCTTTTGCATCTTGTAATATTTTAAACCTTATTCTTGTTTTTTTTGCTTGCCAAATAAATTTTTGTAGTTCTTTTTCCCATTCTTTAAAAATCTTTTCTCTTCCTATTATTGGTAAATTCTGAAAGAGAAACATAAGCTTTGGTGATAAAGACATGTTAAAAGCATTTATCCTTCCCAGGAGAGACAAGTTAAAATGCATCCATCTTTCCATTTCACATTTAATCTCCTTCCATATCTTCAAGTAATTGTTATCAAATAATTCTTGATTTTTATTTGTAATTATGATACCTAAATATTTTGCTTTCTTAGTGATTTGATATCCTGATCTTCTCTCCAGGTCCGCTTGTTCTTTTTTTGTCATATTTAAGGTCCATTTCCTGTTTTTTCAACAGGAAGGTCATGTCAGAGATTATGGCTGTAATCCATGTAGTTCCACATGTGGACCTATCCTAAGCTGAGTCATGTATCACCTCTGATTTACTGTACAGCCACTGAAGCTGCCCTCCAGATGGCATGCTTCATGGGGAGTGGATGGGATCCTGCCTACATCCTCTTAGCCAGACAGGAAATGCTGACATTACTTTCATTGCTGAGATCTGCTGGGATTCTCCAGAGGTCTCAGTAAATGCTGTCATTACTTTGCATCTGTCTACAGAGACATAGCCAGATGCTTCTCTGATAGTGCTTATTTTCCATAGGCATGGAATGGCCATGCAGTGGGGCTACAAAGTCTCTATGGTAAGTCCAAGGCAGGGAGACTTTCAGTGCTGCATTAGAAAAATGCGAATACTAATATATCCAGTGCCCAAAGAAGGTCGTACACACATGCAAGGGAAACTTACTCATCTAAAGAGATGCCAGTGTATGTTTCTACATGGCTGGGAGGATTCACAGATATACTGTAGTTCCAAAGACCAACTTTGACTATAGTCCGAACTGAATTACAATGGGAAAAAGTGTCACATTCAAAGAAATAAAGGAAGCTGCCTTATACTGTGCCAGAACTTTGGTCCACTTAGCCCTATGCTGTCAGCACTGGCTGGCAACAGCTCTCTAGGGGTTCAGGCAGGAATCCTTCCTAGCCCTAGCCAGATACACCAGCTTTTGAATCTGGGACCTACTGCAAGTAAAGCATGCATTCTGCCCTTAAAGCTATGTGCTTTGACAAACTGAGAACTTTTATGGTAGTTATTACATTACATCCATATGTGTTTGGGTATGAATGTGGGTGTGATATCAAACGTGGGAGAGGGGAATGAACCACTCTCTCTTATAATATTTCTTGGTTTGATTCTGGGTTTAGGTATGGTGGATTCCTCTATGATGCCTATTATGGGATACCTGGTGGATCTTCGTCACATCTCTGTCTATGGCAGTGTCTACGCCATTGCGGATGTCGCCATCTGCATGGGCTTTGCTGTTGGTATGGATTGGGACTTGGTCACTGTGATGTTGCTCTGTTTATTTACTTTGTCTGCTTGCTAATGCTTCCCAGTTTTAAAATTTTTCTTTACAAACAAAATCCAGTCTATGCAATACTAAATCATATGTATGGGTTCCAGATTTAGGCCATTTCCTCACAGGCTTAAAGAAACAGTGCAGAGCGTCCTCCAGAGAGGATGTCTGCACCTGGGAGTGGACTGGGTCGGACCTACTTACTGTAGATCCACACCTCAGCCCGCTCCTGAATGACCCGAAGTGATCGTCCAGCATGCTTTTGAAAGACCGCTTGAAAGAGGTCTTTCAAAAGCACGGAGCACACCACTCCGTTCCCACGCTCCAGTGCAGATTTGCAGGCTCGCACCAGTGTGAACCTGCGATCTTCTGGGAGCGGGCTTTAGGCTGGCGAGCTTCAGCAGTTGGTGGAGAGACTCCACCAACCGGAAACTGCCATTTTTGTCCCCAGAGCGGTGTGGAGCGGCAGTCACACACTGCTCCGGACCAGCCTGGACCCAAGCGTTGAGCCCATAGGTTCAGTAAGTACCGGCATGGGGTGATTCCCTTGCTCCATGCAGAAATGGCCTTAGTCTTGCTTACAGCAGATACAGTGAAATCAATATGGCATTTTAGCCATTACTGAGTTGATATCAGTGTTTTTTTTCTCAGTCTGACAGTGCCTAGATTCAAACATCTCTCCTATCTATTTATATACATGCACTTTAATTGTCCCAATTTGGTAGGGACAAGTTAATCTGCTCCCATTCTGGTTTTGAAGCAGCTGTTTTAAAATGTCCCAGTTTTTCTTTCCTCCTCCCACTCTCCCCCTTTGTCCTCAGCATCCTTCAAACTGAGTTCAAATGCAAAAGCAGTTTGTACTCAATTAACTTGGGGCAAGGAGAGAATGAATCTTGCTCTCCCCAGTAAGCTCAGACAAAAGTGAACTGCTGCACCCTGTTGTCTTTTGTATGTTTTTTCTCATTAATAATGTCTGCTATCTTGACCCCACTCTGATGTTGCTTGGCCATACATGTCCTGGTTTTCATCTATGAAATGTTGGAGGGTATGCTGTAGATGAGAGCCAGCATGTTATAGTGATTTGAGCATTGGACTACAACCCCAGAGAAAATTATTCAGTTCCTCACTTGGCCATGGAAACCTACTGAGTGACCTTCAGCATGTCGCACACTCTCAGCCCCAGAAAACCCCATGATAGGTTTGCCTTAGGGAATGCTGTAAGTTGGAAATGATTTGAAGGAACAACAATGCTACAGATATGCTTGTCTATATATTTCTCTGTCTCAGGAAATGCAGCCCTTCTGATCTAACTGCAAATTTTCTTCCCCTACTCCTGAAAAGTTGGATACCTACCTAACTTTTCAAGGAACACTGAATATAGGCAGCAGAATTTATGGTATAGCTGTGATGCATCTACATAATTAAACTAATGTAGAATATTTCAGTTGTTTAAGGTATATTTTGATATCTTTCTTTGCTTGTAGGTCCTTCTACAGGGGGTGCTCTTGTACGGGCTGTTGGCTTTCCCTGGTTGATGGTCATCATTGGAGGGATCAATCTGGTATATGCGCCTCTCTGTTGGTATCTGCGGAATCCCCCAGGCAAAGAGGAGAAGATTGTAAGTTTATTCCCATGGGTCTTAGCCACTATCCAAAGGGCTTCTCCCAGTCTTCTTTGTTACTTCCATGAAACATTTTTACCACTCCTTTCTGTAAAGTTCGGAAGCCATCCAACAGTTTTTTAAATCAAAGACTACAATAGAGAAGCTATGACACATCGTAAGTTGTTGAACTCTAGTTCCCATCATCCTGATTATGAGGAGTGATGAGAATAAAAGCTCCATAACATTTGAAGAGGCATAGGTTTTCCATCCATGTAATAATATAAATATTGTGTTTCTGAAGTAAAGATGGGGAGCAGTTCAAAACCAGCAACTAGGCACTAAAACAAAAGGGAGACATACGCTAGGGGAGTAAGTCTGGGAAGAAAATTATGGCAAAAGGAAGACTATCTGGACTCCTGGCCCTTTCACACTGCACAGTTATAGTGTTATGATTTCAGTTTAACTGTCATGGCAACTTCCTATGGAAGTCTAAGATTTGTAGTTTAGGGGGAAGGGTATTTAGAATTTTGAGCCAGAGAACTCTAGTGCCTCACTACAGGATTCAATGGGCTATTGCCATGGCACTTAAAATAGAAACCCACAGTGCTATAATTGTGTTAGCCAGAGAAGGAGCAATGACAAGGAGTTTGCTTCCCTGTCATTAAAAATATACTAAATATAAAAATAAAATAAAATAAATGCTTTGTTCCAACTAACCCTTGGGGAAGATCAATGCCCCTTCTCTTCCTTTTCATAGTTCTTTAACTGGATCTGGACTAGGCAGCCCTTTTAAGAGAAAAGGGAAAGGGACATGGGACCTTCCTGATGTCATTGGACTACACGTTCCATCTGCATAGCCTTCAACTATCCTGATTTGGCAGGGACAGTCCTGATTAATCCTCTGCCATTCCACTTTTAAAGAAGCAGCTTCTAAAATGTCCCAGTTTTTCTCTCCTCCTCCCACTTTCCCTCTTTTGTCCTCAGCTTCCTTTAGCTGCTGCAAATGAGTTCAAAGAGCAAAAGCAGTTATAGCTTAGCCAGGAGGAGAGGAGGGATGGAATCTTGCCCTTCCCAACAGTAGGCTCAGGCAAAAGCGAACTACTATAACCTCTCCAAGCTGATGTATTCTTCCTCAATAACCTTTACCATCTTGACCACACATGTCCTGTTTTTCATCTGTGAAATGCTAGAGGGTATGCATCAGTCTTCCAGACTAGCTGTGCTGACAACTCTTGAATAGCCCTCCAAGTAAGGGACCATCCTCCCTATGGGAGGATAGTGGGACACCATCAACTTTCAGCTTTTCCAGTGCCACTATGACACCAATGAAATAAATCTTGATTGTTTCACACCAGCAGGACAGGGAAGACATCTAGTTCTCTTGATATGACTTTATGCCCCAAAGGAAGTCTTTTGATAATAGATTCTTTATTGTTCTTGCTCTGTATGGTCATGTTGATAACGATGATACTCATGCCTTTTGTTTTGCCGTCTCTCATTCTCTTTCCCACTCCCAACCCCATTCTCCACTTCCAGCCAATTCTAAGCCAGGATTGCCCAATGCAGACCAAAAGCTGCATCACCCAGAAGACTCTGCATGAGTTTCCACTGACAGACAGCAGTGATGAAGAATTTGAGAACAAAGAATAGAAGTTACAGAGAGTGGCCAGCAGAGGGAGACACTATCAAAGGTTGCATTTTGAATCCTGTAGTGCCCCTCTTCTCTTCTCATGGAGACTTCCTGAGGGTTCTCTCTTGAGAGATGACAAAACACGGCTGGGGAAAAAATTTTGGGCTCCACATAATTTGGACTGCAGCTCCCAGAGTCCGGGCCATGGTAGAGGTGGGCACTGATGGAAGTTGCAAGTCAAAGATTCTAAAGGGTCAAAACTTCTCCAGCTGTGTCCTAAAACAAATGAGAAAAGACAGCTTGAATGCAGTGGTGAAAGATGATACCTCAAGTACTGTATAAACCCCCTTGCTCCTGCCTGAACACCTCCTTCCACAATGCAGCAACTTCCTCAGCTAGTGAGTCATTTCTGCTAATAATACAGAAGCTGCAGAGGGCATGGGTTGGGAAAGGCTGTTTTAACGTATTGCACTTCAGAAATTAATAAATGCACCCCGCAGGCATTCAGAGAAGGAGCTGTCAAACACTTTCACCTTCTCTCTTGCTTGTATGGCAGGGCAGAGTTTTCCTGGCACCCTTCCTGCCTTCCTGATGGTGAAAAGTTGTGGCACACAGGAGAATCTTCCCCACTCCAGTGGATGGGGCATCCTTTGGACCCTTAAGGGCTGCATTAGAGCCACCTTCAGACCAGATGTTCCTCTTCCATGCTCTGTGGGTAGCTGAAGTCCTGTGGCTGTGTGCTGATTTCTCCGTTGTCTCACTTCTAGCTTTAGTTAATTGTTTCTTCTTCTGCTTGATCCACGGACAAACTGTGCTAACAACTTCTTTGCTTCTCATGGGCCAAGAAAGACTGGACTTATTGGAGATCACTTTTTCCCCAACATGTCGTCTTCTTTTCTCCAATGTTACAAGTTTGTGCACTGTGGGGTTGGTAAAATCCTTACATTTCAGGGTCAAATGGCATTAATGTGGGTGTTCTTAGGAAGCTTCCTTCTCACAGTTCACAGCCTTTTTCGTCTTCTTCTTTTCAGTTGTTCCCATCATGAGGTTTTTCAGTGTAATTTCATGGAGCCAGATCGCTACCCTTTCTCCTAATAAAGATACTGAACAATCTGTGGTCTGGGCCCAGCTGGCAAGAGTATCATCTCCCTGGGCCAGCCTTTTGGCCAGTACATCTTTGGGTGCTGTGTGTGATTTATTTTGTTTTCGTATTTTGCTCGAAACAAGTTGCTTGGAAACATGAGCAAGGGGGCTCTCTGTATTTATGACAAAGCAGGACTTGAAATAAAATGCTGCAGTGTGGGCCCTTCCTTTTCTTTGATTCAGACAGTCATGTTAATGTTATCCTGCTCAATTCACCCAGCCAGCCAGCCAGCCAGTCAGCCTTCTTTTCTTTTTTTCCCCATTCAATGTCAAGTCAAAATTCTGTAGCCAATGAGCATGCTCAGGCACTTATGGGTTATTTTAGATACCCTTTCCCGCTAGAGATTCCTTGTGTAGAAAAACTCACTGAGGTGGCCAGTAACCTCCATTCCGTGCATAGATGATGCCATTTTGGCAACACGAGCAATACGACTCATGGTTGAATGTCAGAAATAGGGGGACTGGTGGCAAATTGAAGTCTCTGTGTTCAGAGGCTGTCTTTCTGTATTATGTGCTGGGCACTGGCAACATTAAGAAAAGGGGATTGTTCACTTCCTGCCTTACTTGTTGGCTTCCTGGATGCATCTGATTATCTCCCTTTCACACTACACAACTGTAGCCCCATGATTCCACTTTAACTGCCACTGAAACATGTTATGGAATTCTGGGATTTACAGTTTAGAAAGGAATATTTAGAATTCTCAGCCAGAGACCTCTAATACCTCACCAAACTATATATCTGGGATTCCATAGGCTGTAGCAATGGCAATTAAAGTGGAATCATAGGTCACCTTCATACTACACAATTATAGCACTTTGATATCACTTTAACTGCTAGTTACATCCTGTCGAATCCTGGGATGTGCAATTTAATGAGGTGCTAGAGATCTCTGTCAAAGTAATCTAAACACAGTTCCCAGGATTCCACAGGATGGAGCCATGGCAATTAAAATGGTGTCAAAGTGCTATAATTGTGTAGTGTGAAAGGGCTCCAGATGTCAGACTAGGTGAGTTTTTAGTCTCATCCAGAGGCGCTCTGCTTACGCTGAGAAATCCTGCATCACCCTGTGAAACCTTGGGATAGTTACTTTAAAAACACTTAGAACTTCCCAATAGCCATGCCGGTTGTGGATTCTGGAAGCTGTACTTTAAAAAGTAGCTTTTCCAAAATTGGGATTTTGTACCCTCTACAGGCATCCCCATACTTCCCTTATTTTCCTTGCAAACTTGTTTTTGAGTCTTCTTATCACATCTGCACCAGAAGGAACTGATTGAAATCTGTGCACATCCAAGTGCCCTTCTTCACTTCTGTCACCAAAGTGGCTGCCATTTCTATTTGGCACAGTCAAGGTGTGAGACTGGGAAGGTCGTCAGGAGATCTTGAGTCATACAGCCAGATTTCTGAAGGGAGGCAGAGATGAGAGAAGCCCAGCACACAGATGCTATATGAGTCACCACCCACTTACTTCCTCACCAATAAATGATTCCTTTTTTTGGTGTGATAAGAATGTTCTTGTAGAGAATTAAGCAGCAAAACTGAAGAAAGCTCAAGCTGCCTTTAAAATGCTTTATTTATATTATATATTGGGTTTATAACCTTCTTTTCTCCCAGAGAATGGCATTTGAGAAAAGTGGGTCACAGTGGATAAAACCAGGTGAAACACACTGTTCAGAAGAGCTTAACAATTACAAACACAAGAATTAAGGTATACTTAAAAAGATACCCAGCCAGTTAAAAGACCCTTCCATATCAGCCCAGCCTAAGGTCCTGTCTAGAGATGGAAAATGGGGAGGAGGCCAGCCTTGCCTCACCAGCAGGGAGTCCAGGTTTGCTAGGTCCACAAGAGGCTTTTACTGGGCAATCATATGGCTTCATTGACATGACCTTATGGGAGGTCATCCAGATTCTGTGGTCTTCAGTTCACAGCTTTCCTCTATCACTTCTTCCCTCTTGAAGCCACAAGGGCAACCTAGTGTAACTCAAATGAACAGTTGTAAAGGGCATAGGACAGACCTGGTGACAGAGGTATCAGGAGCCTTGTGAAGGTGGTGCCATTCTGGTTGGCTTCTGTATGCAGCAAGGAGGACACAATTTTATCTTTTGCTGCAGTCAATCTCTGTGGTGTACTGGTTTAAGTGGTAAACTAGGACTCCAGGAGACTGGATCTCTGCTCAACCATGGAAACCCACTGTGCGAGCTTGGACAAATCACATTCTCTCACCCTCAAAGGAAGACAATGGAAAACCTTCTCTGAATAAGTCTTGATGAGAAAACCTAGGACAGAGTTGCCAAAAGATGGAAGTGACTTGAAGACACATAGCAACAAGAACAAAATAGTCAGTATAGTGTCTTTGGCCCGCCTTAACTGAACATCAGATGAACTGCAGACAAGGAAAACTAAGGAGAATTTATTCAAAGGATAGGGAAAATGTGGTTTTTCCAGCAGTTGTTGGATTACAGTCCCATTGGCCAGAGATGATGAGAACTGCATTCCAGTGTCATTTGGAAGGGCACACAGTTTTCCAAAGCCAAAAGAGGTAAAAAAGTAAGAAAAGATATCAGGTTAAACCTAACAGGTATTGTTGTCCAGATTGCCCTCTAGTGCATGTATGCATTAATGCAAGGTTGTGATTATATGAGACAAAGAATTTAAGCGATAATTATGGTTTATTGAAGTGATAAAGGGGGAAAATCTTGGGCAGGGATGGGTTGAAGAATTATGAGCCATAACAATGAAAATCATTTTGGAGATTGTGTGGTTGATTAAATAATTCAAAATGTGCAACATACATGAATATTAATAATTGATTCTAATTTTAAAAAATCAACTAATTGTCAGGGATCCTAGGAGCTGAAGTTGAAGACTAAAGACATCTCCTGAGCTTCATGTTTATGATCTGTTTTGAAGGGTTTAAATTCTAGATGTTGTTTAACAGCTTTTACATGTTTTAAGCTCTCTTTGTAAATGATTTTAATTGTTTTTATTTTAAATTTTGTAAGCTGTCTTGGGTCCTAACATTGGGGAAAGGGCAGGCTATAAATGAATTAGCAACAACTATGAAATTAGTTATTAGTTATTAGCATAGTCACAAGCTATTTATTTGATGAGGTGGGTGTGGGGGGATGGCATAAGGTTGCTAGATTCTAAACTGGAAAGGGCTAGTCTACCTTCACAGTACCTTTACTGTAAAAATACATCTACATTATTAAGTCTAATTGACTGGGAGCCAGAAGAACTCTGTAGATTATAGCAAAGTCTTTGATTATACAGATAATGTAAAACTATGGATTGCTCTTAAAGAAATGAGTGTGCCACAGTATTTGATTATCTTAATGCATAACCTGTATTCAGGACAAGAGGCCACCATTAGTAAAGAATATGGGGAAGGAGAATGGTTTCCAATTGGCAAGGGCGTCAGGCTGCATTTTATCACCTTATTTGTTTAACTTCTATGCTGAATATATCATATGCAAAGCCAGATTAGACCCTGAGGAAAAAGGTGTGAAAACTGGAGGAAGGAGCATCAACAATTTAAGATACACAGATGATACCATACTACTAGCAAAAAATAGCAACAACTTGGAAAGATTGCTGAAGGAAGTCAAGACAGAAAGTCCAAAGGCAGGCTTACAAACTGAACATTAAGAAAACTCAAATAACGATCACAGATGACTTACATAACTTTAATGTAAACAATGAAGGCATTGAGGTAGTCAAAGATTTCCTGTACCTTGGCCATTATTATGATCTCAGTTGTTATTTAAAAGGGAGACTACAGTCAAGAAATCAGAGGACTAGGATTGGAAGGACGGCTACAAAGGAACTAGACAAGATCCTGAACTGTAAAGAGATTTAACTGAATATTAAATTCAGAATTGTCCATGCCATAATGTTACCCCACCTTGTAGGCCTCTGAGGAGCATAAGTCTTTATATTAAACATAGTGAGCCATAGAGGTCTACTGGAGGGACATGTAGGCAGCTGAATTATGGGAAACAGATCAAAGGTTAAAATTAGCACTGGTTCCTGTCACATATCCTAGGTGAATCTCAGAAATGGTTCACACAGACCATTTAAATGGACTTTAAGCAATAATAGCACCAACAGGAGACAAGAGGTCTCTGGGAACAAATAAACATTTCAAACAGCCAGGAATGTTATGCCTGCATCCCTGGACGAGACAGCAATCTTGCGGGATCTACAAAGATGCCTGGTTGTATTTTCTTTATACCACAAAGCTGAAATCCATCTTCATAAAATCTAGCCATCTGGTCTTCCCAGGAAAGGGTCTGCCCCCCTTGCATGCTTTTCCCTATAACAACACCCCCTTTTTTGTATTGTTCTTCAGAGCCCACAGAGAGAGAGAGAGAGATCACCACACTTCTGTTTTTCTGAAGAGCTCCCCTCAGTTGTTGCACTGAGTAGATTTCAACTCGTGTCTACAGGCTATCTCATCAGGTAGTATTACCCAAAACCCCTATGCTTCTCGTAATTTTCACCTCTTTTAAATTTCTATAGCCCTTGTATGCTTGAGTGAGTGAATACAACAGTGTGCTTGTGTGGATTTTGACATCTTTTCCAATAATATACTGAAAGTTGAACAGTTAGCCTAATTCTCTGTGGTCTGACTCCGTAAAGCTGGGTTCAAGATCCCATTGAGATACCCTGCCCTCTTTGCATTGCTACAGCATTGTTTAGCTAATTTTCCCCACAAGTGATACCTTTGACGAGCGTCGGGAATCCCCCTAAGGGACCCCCAGTAGACAGGGTTACAATAATACTTCTGATTTCTATGTACAATTGTGAAAGCCAGACAGTGAAGAAAGATGTTAGGGAGAAAATCAACTCCTTTGAAGCGTGGTTCTGGAGGAGAGTTCTGAGGACACTGTGGACTGAAAAAAAGATAAATAAATGGGTCCTAGAGCAAAGCATGAACTCTCCCTGGAAGCCAAGATAACTGGGACTGTTCAACATACCATGAGAAGACATGACTAACTAGCAGAAAACAGTAACATCTGGCAAGGTGGAAAGCAATAGGAAAAGAGGAAACCCCACTGAAAGTAGATAGACTCAAGGAAGCTACAGCACTGAGTCTGCAAGACCTAAGCAGGGCTGTTGACAACAGAGCGACTCAGAGGTCTCTTCTTCATAGGGTTGCCATAAGTCAAAGCTGACTTCGCAGCAGTTAAGAACAACTGTACCTTTAACGCAAAGGTGGGCAACTGTGGAAAGCTAGAGGAGAGCATTAACCCTGTAGGTGACCCTGGAGCACCATATCGATTCCCAATAAAAATAAAAGGTTTGCCCCCATTATCTGTAGGGAGTATTGGGGCATTTTTGCCATGTTTTGGGGTTCCAAAAGGCCTGTCCTGGGGCTCAATGAGTACAAGGAGCCCCCTAGTGGGCAAATTTTTTTTGACAAATTTTGCGAAAATATTTATTTATTTATTTCTGGAGGTGGCTGGAGGCCCTCCAAACATGGGTGGAAATGCTCTCTACTCTCTACAGAGTACATCTGGTGGCATTCTAGAGAAAAAGCTAATTTTTAAAGAACTTTTTATTTAAAAAAAATGTTTCTGATGCCTGGGGGCCTAAAAACGGTCAGGGGAGGGGACATAGGCAGCCTGCAGATTGCACTTTGCCCACCCATTTTATAATGGCTGTGTAGAAAAGAGAATGTCAACAGACACTGCTGGTCATGGAGCCAGGTAACAAGCAACACCTACTGACATTCTGCACAGCCACTAGGGATACAAAAGCCATCTCAGGTTTTTACTCTGGGGAACCTAGGCGGTATCCTGTACAATTAATCCTCTGCTGTCCCACTTTTTCAGCTGCTTTTGAAATGCCTCAGTTTATCTCTCTCCCTCCCACTTTGACTGCTGTAAACTGAATTCAAAGTACAGTCAGCCCTCCACATTTGTGGGTTTCACTTTTGTGGATTTGATTGTTCACAGATTATTTGCTGTCACCTCTGCTGCCTCCCTGTGCCATTTTTAGTAGGGACTGCAAGCCTAGCGAAACTAAGACCATTTCCACACTAGCCTGTTATAGCGCTATTTATTCCACTGTCAATTTCCTATGGAATCCTGGGGTTTGCAGTTTCGGGAGGGGCCAGGCAAACCCCAGGATTCCATAGGAGGTTGCAAGTGGAACAATAGCGCTATAATAGGCTAGTGCAGAAATGGCCCAAGAAACTGCAAAGGAGGCTGGCAGGTCCCTATTAAAAATGGTGTGGGGCAGCAGCGGAAGTGGCAGTCACCTCCATCCGCCATCCACTTCTGCCTTGTGAAGGGCCCCTGATGCCTCAGAGGAATCCATGGAGGGTTGAATATGGTGATCAGACTTCTCTTTGTGTGTTAGATATAGTTTGGGAGGGCCTACAGTTCTTCACAGCTTTTCCACTTTCATGGGGGTCCTGTGCCCCTAAACCTGGGGAATGTGGAGGGAGGACTGTACAAACAAAAGTCGCACTCCATTAACTCATTTGGGGGAGAAGGCAGAATCTCGCCCTTCCCAGGGGGATCAGGCCAAAGCAAATTGCTGCAGCCTTTCCTAGCCTGCCTGTTCCTCCTCCTCCTCCTTAATAGCTTTTGTCCTCTGGACCCCTCTCTGAGGCTGCTGGGCCCCAGGCCTCCTGGTTTGCATCCAAAGGCTGGCGGGTGCAGAAACGCGCAGCCCTCCAGTGTTTTCGGACTGCAACTCGCCCCATCCTCGTTATTTGCTATACTAGCCAGGGCCACGGCTGATGGGAGCTGCAGTCCAACAACAAGACGGAGCACCTCGACTTGCCCATCCCCGTCCTGGGGCTGGCAGTTCCCAGTACGTATATGGACAAAGTATAGGAGTGGACTGCCATGGTGACAAAACGACAATTATATCCGGGTGCACACAGGAAATAATAGTTTACAGTGTCTCCGTGGGAGAGGATGCCACGCAATTCAGATCTAGTTAAACGTTGGAAAAAATTAAAACAACCCCCCCCCAAATCACAGGAAATTAAACCCGAGTTTAAAAGTAAGAACGCCTTCCTCTACGGGAGGAGCGCAGCGCACACACGGAGGCCATTTCCGCACTAGCCTGTCAAAGGGAGGGCTGAGGCCCTCCAATGCCCTCCCCGAACTGCAAACCCCAGGATTCCAGAGGATGTTGAGAATGGAATAATAGAGCTATAACAGGCTAGTAAGGAAACGGCCCGAGTCCACTCACAGCTACGTCACAGTCTCGGACTTCTCAGCCGTTTCTACAGAGGCGCTCTCACTTCCATCTGCTGTGGAAAGAACGAACTCTATTGAACCCGAAAATCTACTCGCGCGCTCCTCTTTCAGAAGTCTATATTGCGCCGCATGCGCAGTTCGATCGCTGCCCCCTGCTGTCGTCACGATTGCAAGTCTCGCGAGATCTGCTGCTCTCTCCCTGTGCTCCGTCTGGCTACTGGAAGGAGTTGGGTCGTCCTCGTGGCTGCAGGATGCATTCGGACGACGTGAGTGGGGACGGAAAGGAGGGGAGGCGCGAGGCGGAATACAGGGTCAAGCGGCGGGGGTCTGGGCAGCCGGAGTTCAGCGGGATTTCCTCCAGTCGGCACGTGGGAAGGGGGTGCTGGGGGACCAGAAGTTGCCAGGCTGCAGAGGTTGCCCGGGACCATGTGCAGAGTGTGGCTTCTTTATTATCGATTCCAGTTGTCGTTGTTAGTTGCTGTCAAGTGGACTTCGACCTATGGAGACCCTGTGAACGAGAGGGGAGCCGGCGTGGTGTGGTGGTTCCGGCTCTGGAAACCGGGGTCTGAATCCCGTGGAAACCCCCTGGGTGACCGTGGGCAAAGCACGCTCTCTCAGCCTCAGGGGAAGGCAGTGGCAAAGCCCTTCTGGACACATCTTGCCAAGGAAATCCTGTGATAGGTCGCCGTGAGTCTGCAGTGACTTGAAGGCACACAACGACGACAAATGAACGAGAGACCTGCCAGTCCCCTGTTTTCATTACCCGCCTATAATGTAGCCTTCCTCTTTTCCTGCTGGCCTCCGCTTTACCAACCCTTCTTGTGAGGTGTTTGAAGTACCATAGTTTCAGGCTTGGTTGCTCCTGAGCCCCTGTATTTGTCTGTTTGGCAGCCCATGGTGTGTATAGAACTCCCCTCCAACAACGCATATCAAATGAGTTAATTCTCTTCCTGCCAGATGTCTGCACTGTCCAGCTTTCACAGCCATACACCAATACGGGACATATTATGGCATAGACAATTCACTGATTCCAGACCAGTAGTTAAAGTGGGCCCTTTCATTCTACCCAACTGTAGTACTTTGATTCTGCTTTAACTTCCATGGCAGCATCGTATGGATTCCTGAGATACAAATCCCAGGATTCCCACCTGATGTTGCCAAGGCAGAGAAAGTGACTCAAACACAGATCTTCCTCAGGACTAGGCAGACCTGATGTGTGTGTGTGAGTGAAAGAGAGAAACGGAGAGAGAAATAATCTGAGAAGGCACAGGGTGGTTTTTGTAGACCTATTGTGGCAAGAATGCTTATTGACTAGAGCAGTAACATTTATGCTTCTTTGAGAATTTAAAAGCAGGATATAAAGTAGAGCTGAGTAACTGTTTGGGTCCACAGACCAACATTTGGCCCTTGGGATCTTCCACAAAACAATTTTAGAGATGCTTATAATTCCTTTTCTGTTCTTCCTTATTTTGTTAAAGAGTGTAAGGACCCCTGAGACTTATATACAGGGTGACTTGTCTGTCTTAGATGCTTCTTGGAGAGGCAATTAACTCTGGGAAGTGGGGGGAAATTAGTTCAGGAAATCTGGAAAGAGCAAGAAATGGCCTGGGGGCACACTTTGCCCGACCTTGATTCAAAATCTGAATGTAGTAAAAGCATAAAATAGAAATAGTTTGTTGCATTTGTCATGGGCAGGAGACAGTGTGCCATCATCTATTGTATCTAACTTCCCTCTGCCTTTGTTTCCCCTCTAAATGAAATCTGCTGGGCAGAGTGCAAGGCAAGGTCGTTTAGGGTTGAGAGCTCCAGCACATCCCATTGGTGTGACCAGATTCATTAGTCGCCTGGTTCACGTAGGAGGATTTGGGGGTCATCCTCAAGGCATTCCACTGACTCCCATGATCATATCCCAAGTTACATCTTTACACCATGCCTCATTTTCTGAAGATGTTTATAGGCCACCTTTTGCCTCTTAGAAGACCCTTGGTGCCTAACAAAATAAGTTTGAAAAAAAATTAAAGCACTTGTGGGTGATTTCAGGCCCTTCAGTTGTTGCTGAACTGCAGATCTCATCAGCCCTGGCCATCATAGCCAGTGCTGAGGCCTAATGCTTTGTGAAGAAACACCATGTTGTTCACCCCTGCACTGAAGAAACAAGAATAAGCATTGAGAACAGACATGGTCCATTTCAGAAAGTACTAAGCATTCTCACAGCTCAGTATGTGTTTGGGACTGAGAAGTACTTAAGGTTCAGGGTGGGTGGGAATGATTCTCTGTGGAAACAGCTTTCTCAATTGTGGCACCGTGGTTGTGGAGTTCTTTACTCTTTGGATGTTCAGATTGGCTTCATCTCCAAACCAAGTTAAAAACTAGAAGGGCCAGCCAATGTGACCTTTCATAAAGACCACAACTCCCATCAGCACTAGCCAGCATAAGGCTGAGCCTATGGGAGTTGCAGCCTAATGATTTCTGGAGGTCCACAGTTGTACAAATCTGGTATATTTGGTTGTGGCTTCTATTTATTTTGCTAAATTGTTTTATAGCTATTTAAACTGTTTTAAAAATATGTTTTCAATAAGTAAATTAATAAATATTGTCTGTCATCAGATTGTCTGGGACACTCTTGGCAACAAACAGTTCTGCTCATTTAAGATCAAGTGAGTATTCCTGCTCTGTTTTCCTCTATTTCTATTGGAATTCAATGGCTGTAGAATGTGTTGATTCTGCTACTACTGCCCAGTGCAGATTGATTTAGATCTTCAGGGGAAAGGACTGATTGAAATGATTTAAATCTGTTTTCCAACTTCCTTATTTATGTATTTACTGAGCAAGCAAAAGTACTAACTGGTTGATTATAAACCACTGAAGCACATCTGCTTGAACAAGTAAAGCCTTCTGTATTGTCTAGAAATTGCTTATGCTTAAGAAATTTATTATGCTTGTAATTTCTTTTGGCTCTGATTTCTCTACATGAAAAATCTTATTTTAATTTGGGGATAGATAAATACTGTCCTATATATTTTCTTGGAGTGCAGCCCCCATGATTCTTCAGCATTTGCTGATGGGAGCTGCAGTCTGAAAGTCTCTGAGGAATGACATGTGCCCCATATTTGCTTCATCTAGTTGGTTGGAGAGATCTACTTAGTATTAGGATCTCTGGAGCCTAATGACTACCATCTTGCTTTGGAAATGGAAACTCAGGGAGTACATGGGAAATTCAAATTGCCATGTCACAAAAAATTTTGTGACAGACTAATGTTGGAACACTTGACTTTAATTTACGTTGAGTAGAGGTGAGCAACTTGTGGCCCCCAATAAACTGTTGGAATGCCACTCCTGTAATCTCTTGCCAGTGGCTTTGCAAGTTAGGGCTAATGGGAGTTTCAGTCATAAGTTGCCTATCCCTGATCTGTCATTTTTGAATTGCTTTGTTGACAAAACAGACGTTTTAAAAGTTCCACCTTAATTCCTCTGGAGTAATTCCCTTGGATCTGTAGTGCAATTCTGTTATGTGGCTTAGAATTAAAGCTGTGTCTCCACTGAAACAAATACTTCATTTCTGTTCTCTTCTTGGCAGGACAAAAACACAGAGCTTTTGCCGGAATGAATTTAATATAACAGGCTTGTGCAACCGTTCCTCCTGCCCCTTGGCAAACAGCCAATATGCAACTATTAAAGAGGAAAAAGGTGAGTATCTTTGGAGGGTTCCTCAGTGTGACTCTGAAGTCTTCTGCTTTCCTTAGTTGGATGAGTTTGTGGCCTCTTCTATTTTCCTAATCCAACTACCTGAGATTATGGTGGGCTGAAGGATGAAGTAATGATGCTACTTGGCTGCAATGTTTGAAATGAAGTATTAAAAGACTGCAATTTTTTCTTGATGCCCAGCAAAAGTGAGCCACTCTTTGTAGTGTAGTAGTGCTTAATTTGTAGCCCCCCCAATGTTATTTTGGACTTCAGCTCTTATTATTCCCTTACCATTTGTCGTGGTAGTTATACTGAGAGGGCTAGACATTACCTTATTCTTGTTCTAGAGCAGGGGTGTGAGTTTTAGTTGTCAAGATTTAGTTGACCTGCAGCTCCCAGCATTCCTCACCATTGGATAAGCTAATTATGGCTAACAGGAGCTGCAGTTCCCACACCTGCTTGTAGGGCATGATTTGAAGGTATGTGGTATACCAACTTTGCCAAAGTTGAGCACACTGTCTTGAGTTCACTGGAGCAAAGGAGGATTACAGTGGGCCCTCAATATCTGCTGGGATTTGGTTTCCAGGACCCCCCGTGGATACCAAAAACTGTGTATGCTCAAGTCCCATTATATACAATGGTGTGGAAAGACGGTGAGAGCCTGTGTGGTATATGGCTTGAGTATTGGACTACAACCCTGGAGACTGGGGTTCGATTCCTCATTCAGCCATGGAAGCTCACTAGGTGTGCTTGGGTGTGTCAAACACTCTTAACCCCAGAAAATCCCGTGATAGGTTCATTGTAAGTTGGAAATGACTTGAAGGCACACAGAAGTAAAATGGTGTCCATTATATAAAATGGTGAACAATTCAAATAAGTGCTGGAGAGAGCTTGAGGATTTGTGAAATGCTGGGAAGCTACAGCAGGATATGCCTGCACATCAGCGTAGCACTCACCATGTGGCAAAATTAAGGTTTCTTTTTTCCTGAATATTTTTGAGCTGTAATTGGTTGAAGCTGTGGATGTGGAACCCATGGCAATAGAGGACTGACTGTATATATGTAATTAATGAATGAATAATTAAGAAAATACCCAGTATATTGCAGCTTCTATTCCTTGTAGCTTGCAGCTTCTTGTATTCCTTGGTTTTGTTGGTAAACAAAATAAAATGGGAGGTGATTTTTCTTGGTGAACCTTGCTCAGTCTTTTATAATGAACAGTATATTCAAATAAACAAAAAATTGGAGGCTACTTTATTGTGCAAAGGGGAAACTTGCATCTCTGCATTAAGATGTGAACTTTTCCAATATATGTAGTGCTTATGCATCTTATTAATTCCATGGAGAAGTAGAAAGAGATCATCTTTCAAATAAGCTTTTACAGCGGCTGCTTTACTTTTGCAAGGGTTCAGGGTGGAGAACCCTCTAGAAAGTAAAAAAAAACACGACTAACTCCCCTCTTATTCCCAGGCTGCCCCCCTCCATCCTCTTGCCTGGGTGCACGTGCCTTCCTTCCATGCTGTGTCTGGGCAAAAGGCAAGCAAATGGGAGGGGAAGAATGGGGGAAAGGCTTGGATGTACCTTCCCTCTCTGCACACAGGGCTCCCCCTCCCATTCACTTGTCATTTGTCCAGACACAGCGTGGAAGGAAGGCACAGCTCACCCAGGGCAAAAGGCAAGAGAACAAGAGGGGGAGAGTGCAGGGGAGGCAAGCGGACACCTTGAAAATAATCAAATTCGTGAAGGTCAAACTGTGAATGAGGAGGGAGTATAGCTCAGCTAGGAATTTAACAGTGGGGTTGATCCCAATCGTATTTTCTTAATGGGAAGCTCTAACAATGCATATGTGATTTACAGTGCTCTTTTCACTGTTGGAAGCTTGGTAGAATGGTTGGCAGTTGACAGACAAAAGAGGTAAATACTGGAAAAGCTGCCAATGCAGCAAGGCTGATGACGACTCTGGAGGCTTGCCTGTTGAGAATTTTAGTTGATCTCATGAAAGTAGTGATACTTTCCTTCAGAGAAGGATATTAGTAACAGATATACTTCAACAAGCAGACTGAAGCTCCATTACCTTCTGAATATCAGTCTTAACCACTTTTTGTGATTTGTGCTTTACCTGCTTTTGTGGCATACATCTGCATCTGATGCCTTGAGGGTATGATAGACCTGGCAGTGACTTAATAGAGGGTACTGTTCTCTTCTAGGACAGTGTTATTTGTACATGAAGACCATTGAACGGGCTGCTTTCCCCAATCGGCTGTGGGAACGGGTAAGTCATCCTCCAAAATTACCACAGTTGTGTGTGGCTGTCACCTACATTGTGATGATGACAAAGTTAAATAAGAGAGCAAACCAAAGATGGATAATGTATTACCCTCCCAATGTTGTTGGACTAAAACTTTCATCAGATATCAGCATTGTCTACTGGGTAGACCTAATGGGAATTTTACTTCAACATCCTCTGGAAGCCACACGTTACTGGCCTCCCTTTCTTTTAATAAAAAAGGTTGTGAAAATGGTGCAGTTGTAAGAATAGGTACCATATATACTTGTGAATAAGTCAACCTCGTGTATAAGTCAGGGGCAGGTTTGGGGGTAAAAATTATGCATTTTGGTGTGACCTGTGGATAAGCTGAGGATCATTTCACAGAGAGGAGAAAGTGCCTTGGGGCTGGCTGCCTTCGCCACCATTTTCCTTCTCAGATGCTCAAAAAGGCTTTTTGCCACTCTACTCAGAGAAGGGATGGTTCTTATTTTGTTGAGAGTTAATCCTGTACCTTAACTTATATATATAAAAAAGGAACCATCCCCTTCACTGAATAGAGAGGTGAGAGCTTAATCTGTGCTGGGAGAACCTAATAGAGGCAGGAACCCCATCTATTTTCTTGGTGCTCCTTTGAGGGGAGGTGCCAAAGAGTTGCTGCTGTCACCACCATTTTCCCACCCTGGTATTCAAAGAGGCCAGATGTGGCATTGCAGTGGAGAGAGTAGCAAGGGGTCTGTGCTTTTTTCAGGTTCTCTTGGGATGAACTAAGCTGTTATCTTTTGCCATTCTACTCAGAGAAGGAGATGGTTCCTTTTTTTGACAAGAGTTATAGTACTTACACTGACTCATGGATAAATTGACCTAGATTTTGGGGTCAATTTTTTTGACTAAAAATTCTAGACTTATATGTGAGTACATATCACATTCCTGACAGATATTCTCTATTTTTGCTGTCTAGAAGCCCATAATTTGATTTAGACTGTACGGTTACATTTTAATTCTAGGAGAGGATAGCTGTTTAAGCCACAGTGTTAACAAAGGTGATTTTTCTTTCTCATGCCCAGTAACTCCCACTGTTTAATGACCTTGCTGGTACTTCACAATATGAACCAGCCTATAAAGAGTGCTGTCTTAGTCCAGAAGTTACATCTCAAGCCAGAACAGAAATGGTCACCATTGTCTTGTGTGTGTATCTACTCAGGAGCAAGTCCCATTGTATCCAGTGAGATTTACTGTCAGATAAGCGTGTATAGGATTGCAGCTTGTCTGGCCTATTTTCAGTGTTCGATGGGCTAAGTACATTTCTCTTGCAAATAAAAAAGTTTGCATTGTATTTGTACCCTCCTTTTTCTTGAAACTGGGACTCAAGATAAAAGGAGATACAAATTGTGTGGTCCTTGAGTTGAGCAATAACTTTATTAGAACCAACATACTCGTTACAAAAATGTTCAAGTTTTCAAATGCTCTATAATTTTGCCTCAGGCTAGATGGTTTATGGGCCTAGGGTAAGAACCATAAGTTCAAGGTGTGTAACTTTCAGAAATTCCAAAATAAAGCCAGACATTGTGGCCATTAAGTCTGCAGCTAGAGCAAGGGTCTTATCACACTGTTATAATGCTGTTACTCTACTTTCACTGCCATGAAAACAACATATGGAATCCTGGGATTAGCATTTTAGGGAGGAACAATTACAGTTCTCAGTGAGAGAGCTCATGGGCCTCATTAAACTACAAACCCCAGAATTCCACATGATAATGTCATGGCAGTTAAAACGGAATAACAGTGATATAACAATGTAGTGTGACAGGGCCCAAAGTCCAAGATGGAAGTGCAGACAGATCTAGTCCTGTTATACCTATTCTTGTTTACCAGGATGCAGAATCAAAGGCCACCCTGAAGAGAAAATATGGGCTGAAACTCAGCTCTGTCCCAGTCCTTGGAGTGGAGCACATGTGGGTCTCATATGTTTCCCTGCCCGCTTGAACCTACCCCAAGCATGATGGGTTATGCACAACTTCCCGTTATTTCTCAGGTCTGGCCATTGATTTCTCATTTCTGGCAGGTTCGACTGAGCAAGAATTATGAGAAAGCACTGCAGGAGATTGATGAGAACCTGATCTACTGGCCACGCTTCATCCGGCACAAATGTAAGCAGCGTTTCACCAAGATCACACAGTACCTTATCCGGATCCGCAAGCTGACGCTGAAGAGACAGTAAGTCAAGGCAGGGCACAGTGCTCTCCTTAATTAGCCTTTTTCTAACAAATAAAGGGTGAACTCCCTTTCCTAGCAGCCTCCAGTAGTGGCAGTTCAGCTTTTAAGTAGATCCTCCCATCACTGTCTAACATTCAGAGAGTCCATTTTTCAAAAACAGAAGGAGACTTCAAGCCACCTGCAGTTGTGCTTATTTTTTTTGATTTGGAGTGGTTTGTGTGGACTTGAGAGTGCTAGGGCTCCTTGGGCATACTGTAGTTGCTCCCCCCTGCAGCGCATGAGTTAAAAACACTTTAGCTTTTTAATGAGGCTTTTGATTCTCTGTAGTTACACAAATCCTTCCTCCAGCATATCTTCTGCTCTGTCTGATGTTGCTGTTATACACTGCTAATGTAGGCCTATGTTTGCTACATGTGAAACAGAATGAAATGAGATCCTTATCTCTGGTTCAGCTTGAGGCCCTCCAGATGTGTTGGACAATGTTCCTTAGTGGCCCAAACCAGGGTAAGGAATGAGGGATGTAGTAGTCCAACAAGATCTGGATGCCTCCTCAAAGTTGTATACAGGTTCTTCATTTGCAAAGCTACTTTACTTTATATATTCTATATTCCACTTATTTTCTCGAACAGGATCTGAGGTGCTTTCCTTTTGCTAATTATACTTTCCTCTTTGCAGGAGGAAGCTTGTTCCATTAAGCAAAAAGATTGAACGGCGGGAGAAGAGGAGAGAAGTACATCCTTGTTAATACTGTTCAATCTTTCTCTAACATCCAGGCTCAGTATAAACACATAGCTGCCTGAGGCAACAGCTAGGGTCCCAATACAGCCCACCCCTGCTGCCTGCTCAGGGCTACCCTTCATTTTTACTCCTGGTGCTCCAGTCAGTGTTGGGCACTGTCATTTCAACTTCCCAGAATGCCAGTCCCCATACACTGTCTTGCAGAAATTAAAAGCAGACTTTCTGGATTTGCTTGGCTAGGAAGCCTACTGATTGGAATGCTGCTGTCTGCCTGCTATGCCAGTAGGTCTCCCTAGCTTGGTGCCCCTTCCTATATCAGTGATTCCTTTGGTTTGGGATCTCTTCAAGCCTGGAGCTGGCAGTAGTTCCATTGGCTTAGAAATAATCTTCTTCTTCCATCTTTGTTTCTTTGACTTCCTTGCTGGGGGCGAGGGTACTCTTGAGAGTACCTCCTGGAAGAGATGGGAAGAATTAATCTTCTTTCTCTCTCTGCATTAACTCCTCCTCCTTTTCTCCCCAGGAAAAAGCCCTGATTGCAGCTCAGCTGGACAATGCAATTGAAAAAGAACTGTTGGAGAGACTCAAACAGGACACGGTATGATTTCCTAAAAAAAAAAAAAAAAGCATGATGTTCATATTTGGCAGCCATGATCAAAATGTATAAACTATGAATTGTACAGAGGAAATGCCTGTGCAGTAGTTTTTCCCTCTTTGTCATAATAATAGAAGCCAGAATTCAGTCATCCTGTGAAGCTGATGGGTGGGACGTCAACTGTAGAATTCATTTTCACATAGTTGTCAACTTGGATAGCTTTAAAGGAGGCTAGGTAGATTCAAAAGGATAGGACCAGTAGTGGCTGCTAATCATTTTGGCTTTGTATTATTGTCAGTGTAAGAGACAGTTTGCCCCTGTGTATCAGTTGCTGGGGAAGGTACTGTTGCACCCACATCTTGTTGATAGGCTTCTCGTACACATCTGGCTGGCCATGGTGTGAACAGAATGTTGGACTGGATCCATTATGGCTATTCTCAGAGGTTGAATTACCAGAACATCTCCAGTATGCATGAAGTGAAACAGCACTCACACACATACCTAAAGCCTATTGTTACCTTCTTGTTTTGGGGATGTAATGCACCAGTGACTCCTAAGCTAACCAGGAAGTAGTGAGAGGCAGAAGAGGATCCTGGCACCACTGAATGGTGTGACAACAACTGATAACTGTAGGATTGTTCATGCTAAGCAAGGAACCCATATTGAAGATGATGGGGAGTCAGACATGACCTGCTGGGAACTCTCTGGAAAAAAAGTTAGAATATACCTTGAATACCTATGATTTTATCAGTGTAGATAAACCCTTTACTGAGACAGACAACTATTCCATACCATTTTTGCATTTATAGTTGCTGTGGCCAGTGCATCACTTGATGGCCAACTTTCTAGTGATGTGACTATCTCTATTTAGCTAGGTTGGTCCTCAAATGTCAGACATACAATCTGCTTCTGAGTTTCTCTTCAAAGCCTTGTAAGCTTTGATGGATCCTGCCAGAACTTGTACTCTGCTGGTATACCCTGTAAAAGTCCAAGCTTAATTCCACTCCACAGTAAAACACTGGTGGAGGAATTAGGATAATACATAAATGATTTGACTGATCTGGACAGAAAAACAGGTAAGGGTAAAGAGCTGAAATATTACACTTCTTTGATTTTGCTCATTTGACATTGAGCATCAGAGACCCCATTTCCACTTAGTACATTTCTTGATGTACTTGAACACCTAGACTAAGTGTAACTTGGAAATGGCCTATCCAGTACTGAAAGTTCTTTTCCAGACAGCATCTCTTTTAAAATGAGTATCCCCCTTGTGGTTCAGATCAACCAAGGAGATGCTACTTAAGAGAAGAGTGTGTTTCGTTATTTGGCCAGAATCCCAAAGTTATGGAATCCAAAAATTATTAACAGTTGTCTTCTTTGAGATCTCTGGCTTTTGGAGATGATTCTTTCTGTGGGTTAGTTATCATCTGATTATGTTTTGCTTCTTCTTGACTTGTTCTTTCTAGTATGGCGATATCTATAACTTCCCCATCCATGCCTTCGACAAAGCTCTAGAACAACAGGAAGCAGAGAGTGAAAGTGACTCAGATGTGGAGGAGGAGGAAGAAAATGTAATGCTTTTGTAATTTATATTTCCTGTGTTCTGTTTTTGGATGGCAGTAGGTGGGACCCCTGCAAGTCCCTGATAATGTTTCATATTTGTAAGAAGGAGGGAATTTTGTTTTCAAAGTACTCTTATGTTGTGTTTCTGCTATGCAATCTTTTTTTTTTTTAAAGCTTACTGCATATCTCTGGTGGGGATTTCTTCTCCGTTCCTTTTGATTTCTTCCTACTGCAAATAACAAGGGAAGCTTAGGGATGGCTAGTCTTATTCATCTCCACTGGATATTAAATGTTTTGGTGATTAAGAGATGAGTCCTAAGAAGATGTAGCCATATAAGAGGAGTTATTGTTATAGAGAGTGGCTTGTTGCTTACCAAGAACATCAGCTGTAGGCTGGTTGTTTCAAAAGAAATTCTAGATTCTAACTTAGCTATGCCAAAGTTTGTGCACATCCTACTGGCATGGTTTCCAAATCCCTCTGATTCCTTTGATCAGTAAAAGGGAATTAATGGAAGGAGCATTTGAGGACACCAAATGATGATGACTGAAATTTATCTACTGCTGCCTAGTCGATCTTGCTTATAGAATCATAGAAATGTAGAGTTGGAAGAGACCCCAGGGGCCATCCAGTCCAACCCCCTGCCATGCAGGAACACCCTCAAAGCACTCCTGACAGATGGCCATCTAGCCTCTGCTTAAAAACTTCCAAGGAAGGAGAATCCACTACACTCCGAGGCAGCAGATTCCACTGCCGGACAGCCCTGACTGTCAGGAAGTTCTTCCTGAGGTTCAGGTGGAATCTCCTTTCCTGCAGCTTGAATCCATTGCTCCTTGTCCTGGTCTCTGGAGCAGCAGAAAACAAGCCCTCTCCCTCCTCTACGTGGCATCCCTTCAAATATTTAAACATGGCTATCATGTCCCCTCTTAACCTTCTCTTCTGTAGACTAAACATACCCAGCTCTCTAAGTCTATCTTCATAGGGCATTGTTTCCAGGCCTCTCTGATTTGAATGAAGCAAAATGAAGTTTGCTAATCAGTTTTAAATTTGCATGAAAATGTTTGGCATGTCAGCTGAACTCTAAATAGTCTGCTTGGTCAAACTCAGTTCACTAAAAATATCCAGTGTTTGTTTAGGAGATACCCAAGGTAGATGACAAATTACAGTTTGTAGTCTTCATTTTGGTCCCATCAGATAACCAAGTTTGTATGAAGCATGTGGATTTGCTTAGCGTTGCATACAAACATTTCATTGTAGACCATGCATAGCTTTGTGGGAAGAAATCCTTACTCCTCTTTGGATGCTCAATTTTTGCTATGCAATTGCTGCAGGATTCAAACAAGAGGGAGTTCGTAGAAGTGGATGAGAGTGATCTCAGTGACTTTGAGGTAAGTGCAAGCCACTCATGAAAACTTGGGGTCTCTCAGGCCCATGTGCTCTATCATAGCCTTTTCCCAATATGCTGCCCTCCAGATTCACATCAGCTTCCATCTTCTTCAGTTGCCTTTGGGTAGTCTAACACATTTAGGGGGTACCAGGCTTTGTTTCTCTTTCAAATTCTAGATTATAAATTTTTATAAGACCTTTTTTTAAAATATAAATAAGATATACACATCATTGACAGAGTTACATATAGTGGTAGAGGACATGTTCTTTTATCCAGAAAGTAGAGCAATGTTGGAATCTGATTTGAATGGCCAAGTCCAACCACTTTGTCCCATTGGATGCACTTATTCACCAATAAGTAAATACTCCTCCAACTAAGGATCATGGCTTTTCTTAAAGATGTACCTGGCATAACGTCCTAGATTTCCAACTATTTGGAGGTAGGAAAATGCAGTTAACGCAGTTTTGTCTGCCTGGAATATCGGAAGAGCAAGTTGGGTGTAACTGAATATGGGGTAGCTGTGGTAAAATAAAAAAAAATTATATGGGCTTTGACAATCTTTCTCCAGCCTATTGCCTTCCAGATATTTTGGATTACAGCTCCCAGCATTTCTGACCATTTTAGCCATGATAGGTGAGGCTATCTAAGCAGTGGTGTAATAGTAAATTCTGAAGACCTGGTACTCCTTAAAACAGTCCCCTTAACCACACTTGAATAATCCAATCATGCAGGCAGCTGCTCTGATTCTACCACTAGTACACAATTTGCTACAATTGACTCAGTGTTCTGTAAAGGAGTGTGCTAAACCACTGGTGCTTCTCTAATGTAGTCCTTGCTTTCTCTGTTCAAGGATATGAATAAGTTGGCACCTACTAGTGATGAAGATGAGGAAGAGGCTACATCCACTGAGGATGAAGAACGAGAGCAGCAACCCAAATCCAAGGGCAAAACTCCTTTAAAGGGGCCAGTGAGAAAGAAACGAGCTTATGTTGAAATAGAGTATGAGCAGGAAACAGAATCGCTGTCAGAAACAAAAGCAACGTGACTCTACCAACATTTTGGAAGTGTGGTATCCTAACTTATCAGAAGAAAGACTGCTTTAGCAACTTCCATGATACCATAATGACTTGGGACTGAGAAACAAGTGGGTATTTTAATAAGCCCTACACTGAATATTTTGGAAATATAATTTTCAATACCAAGAAACATGAAAGGTTCTGAGGGCAACTTACTCTCTTCCATATGTTGCCCTGCCTTTCTCATTAGCCTTAGACAGTATACCCACTGGGGGTCAGATCATGGGAGCTGCAGTCCAACAGTGAGATGAATGCAAGGTGCCAATCTGAGTTTAGGGGCAAGTTGTCAAGGTTTTTAAATCTTTATATCTATCCTTACCTTCTAAGCCACTTTTGAGGCTTTTCATTTGATATAAAATTAGTGTATTAATGAATGAACCAGCCTGGAATTCCCATTTTTAAAAACTTGTTCCTTCTTTCCCATCACAAATAGTTCTAGCTGCAGGAGGATTTGAGTATATGGAATTAGATTGGATTTTCCAAAATGAGAGTTGCTCTTCCAACCTTGAATAATCTTGTCTTTGCTAAACATCTTTACTAAGCTCTACAGGCTCCACTTGTATTTTCTTGAGGTATTCCTTTAGGTGATCATTTTGACATTGCTGGTAGATTCCTTGCAACAGAACCTGGTGTTGTGAGAGAAGAAATCATATTAATTACGTTTATATAAGACTTTTCTCCAGTAAGTTTATGGAAACATACTTTATCCTCAGAAGAAATCTGTGAGACAGGACATTATTTTAAGCAATATTCTATGTTAATTACTGAAAGGGATTAACTTAACTGACGACAAGTAAGGAGCAACAGTATAAATGGATTAGAATGTTCATCTCCTGCCCTGTCCAGCTGGTGCATGGGGACAAAACCCAGAGGTTGTGGACTGATGCTTCAGCCTTCTTGATAAAGTGAGTTTCAGTGCTTCATGGGGACTTAGACCCACATCTCACAATTTCAGTCTCCTAACTGCACTACTACTGTGGCTCTTCACCAAATGTTTTCCTGTAGAATCAGCAGCCATTTTCTTTCTCTGTTACTTGTATTGAGTCAGCACCTTTCAAGAGTAGTAGAAGGGAGTTTGCTACAATCTTACTGGAAGATGCATGGGACTGAGCCTGAATTTTCTGCTTCAAAGTATCAATGTTCTTCCTCTGTATAAAGTGGAACATTATTCAGGGTTAGTGTTGTTGTCAAGAAATATTGAGAGCCAGTGTAGTGTAGCAGTTTGAACACTAGACTATAACTCTGGAGATGAGGGTCAAATTCCTGCTAAACCATGGAAATCCACTAGGTGACCCTGGGCAAGACGTACTCTCTGAGCCTCTGAGGGAGGCAAAGGCAAACCCCTTCTGAACAAATCATGCCAAGAAAACCTCATATGTTCGCCTTAGGGTCGCTATAAGATGGAAACAATTTGAAGACATGTAAGGAATTCCATAGCTTACATAATAACCTTCAACCTTGGCTGTTTCTGTACTGAAGTATTAAAGACCAAGAAGAAAGTTGCTTTGCAGTATCACATAATACAGTAATATTATAGTTTGTAGACAAATAAGTTTACAGTAACCTGGGATGGGCAAAGTACATCTGTTGATTAGATGCATCCTGCAAGGCATTTTTGTGTTCCTTATCTTTCCCAAAATGGATGAAATTATTTTGCCTCATAGCCAATAGTTTTCCCTAAGCCTCCGGGGGGGGGGAGGTATTTCCAGCATCCCAAATTTGTGAGTTGGTAGCTATGGTCTGCCAGGATCCTGGGAGAGCAATATAGCTCCCTCCCACTTGTCCACAGTTATGGACGACCGTTTAGGCTTTTCCCTTTCTGCCTGATGGAGATTTTAAACATGATACATTGTCTGGTTGCTGATCTATGATGAACAGCTGTGGTGAACAGAGAGGGGGAAAGCTTGAGATTCAGAGAGAGGGTGGTTATCTATCTTGTGAGAAAGGAGGGAAACAGAAGGGAGCCCTGGTCAGCAAGGGTTCCTGGTATGTGGAGATGGAGGGGAAGAGAAAAAGTGTGAGATTCGCAGAGGCAGGATGTTAAACACCAGGAAATTTTCAGCCAAATAAGAAATTATGCTGCTTATAATCTCCTGTACTGAAACCACACTTCAAGTGAGGGCCACTTGGACTTCCCTCAAACCTAACTCACCTTCACTTGGCCATGAATAGAGTGATCCAGCAAGAGAAGACATTCAGTGGTTTTCTGAAGCAACTCTGCTTTCACTGTTTCAGGTATTGAACTCCTGTCTGCAGTCACATCCCACATCATTCTCAGCAAAGCCTTCAAAAGTACACGGAGATGGCAGGTCATTCTGCAGCAATGGCATTGTAAATTAATGTTAGGTTCATTGGAAAGTTCTGCCTTTTCACCTTTATTTTGGTTACTTTCAGCTGTCCCCTGTCTCCAGAGTGGGTTATGTACCAGTGATGAAGTATTTTATAATAGTTCTCTTTTAAACCAATATTCAAAGTACATTTTAAATCTTTATTCCAAGATTTTCGCCACTTTTCAATGTTGTATTTTTAAATAGCTTGGGTGATTCCTTCTGCCCCGCACCTTTTTAAAAAATTCAGGGTCTGGAATCTTTAGGTGGGTGGGTGTCTTTGCAGGCTGGAAAAAAAGAGGTTGAGGATTGCACTGGATAAACAATCCTTTAAGATCAAGAGACATCTCACCACAGTGAGTTACGGTCAAGAAAGATGCCTTCTCAAAATCATGGCCAGTTCCTGCTTTGCTAGTCCCTACATTTCGGTGGGCGATAAAGGATGGTCATCTGTGAGACACTATGGAAGCCAGCCCACAGCTTAGATGAATGACTTCTGATCTTTCTTTGAGATAACAAAATTGGTTGATCAATTGATCATCTTACAACCCTGTAAGCTGGTTTGGGCTCCCACCCACAGTGGGAGAAAGGTGGAATGTAGATCAAGTAAATTAAATAATAAATAGATCAGTGGAGGAAGGGTGGGATATCAATGTAACTAGGCAGATGGGTACCTGGGCCAGGCATGCTGTATGGTGCACTTCAGAGTATCCAACATTGCCAATCTAGCAGTTTCTTCAGGTCCATCAGAGATCTCCAGGTACCCCACAATCACTCGCTGTAGCCTTTTTAGATGTCGAGTGATCTGGATGCCAAGCCTTTCAAAGACAAATTGGTTAATGCATATAAACTGCATGAAGCATAGGTTATTTGCTTCCACAGTATAAATGTAAACAAAAAGGAGGAAAAGAATAGCAATTATATTTCTCACATCTCTACAAAAACAGGGAGATTCCTGGCATATACCCTCCGTAAGGACAGCTGGTTCTCTGCTTCCATATGCATCAGTACAAGCTGAAGCACCTCATCAGTAGGTGCAACAAGTGGGGGATTCTGGGATTGCTGCAGCAAGGCCTTCTCCAGGATAGGCAGCAAATCCAAGACACATGGCAACACAATCTGTTTGAACAAATGAGATTATTTATTAATATTTGAGCAACTGACCAAAGATGACCCACTGAATTTCACAGCTCAATGAGATCTGATATGGTGTTCCCAAATCCCATGCCAATACTCTAACCTCTCCACCATTAGGGCAGGGTGGTGAGACTAACTGCAGGTTGGCTCTTTAAATGGATTCAGATTTGAAGCAGTAGAAATCAGTTATGAGCTGAAAGCCGCCATGTTGTTTTCCAAAAGCAATGCTAAGGATCCCTCAGCTAACCACTGGCTGTAGAAAGCAGAAGAATCATACTCCTGTCTCTAATCTATTAATACATTAGAGAGTTAAGAGGAGATAAGCCTGAAAACACCAGCCCTTAAGACCAATCCTTGGAAGAAAGGAGTGAAACTTGCTTCTGAGTAGTATAGTATAGGACTATGCTGCAAATTACCTCCATGAGCTGAGCCTCCTTGCTGTAGAGGTGGATGTAGAGGGCATGATTCACAACCTGTGCTCTGTTGAATTGGCAGAGGTCAGCTGCTGGCTGCAACAAAAGGAAATCAAGTGTGACAATATGCCACTAAAGCTACAGGTATACTCCTCTGATTTCCATCATCCATGCCTAAGAAAAAACTCCAAAGGTCTGATAAGGATTTTACTGCTGGATCTAGCATACAAGATGGCTCAGTAAATGCCATCTGGAGGCAGAACAATTCTGGCTACAAGATACGTTGCATCAGGTGATAGGACCCTTCATGTTCTGCTTGGGAACTTTTCAAGACCTCTAAGGCAGACACTGTTGGAGGCAATGGCCATAAAGGTTTTTTATGCGAGTCAGTGGGGGAATTCCTAGGCATTTCATGCAAGCATAATTTCCCTCAGATTCCAGTTCACTGAAAAAGAAGTAGGCAACCTCAGACTAAATCATGCTGTCCTTGCGCTGATGTCAAAAGTCCTCTGCAAGTAGCAGCCATATGGGTGGAGAGAAAGGAGAGGCAGGTGGATGTGTGGTGTCTCCCTAGAAGCTGCCAATCAAGTTATAGTGACCCCATGAATTTCACAGGGTTTTCTTAGGCAAGAAATACTCAGAGGTGGTTTTGCCAGTTCCTTCCTTTGGAATACAACCTACAACATCTGGTATTCATTGGTGGTCTCCCATCCAAGTACTAATCAGGCCTAACCTAATCTTCCAAGATCAAATAGGATCTGGCATTTAAGCTTTTCAGGGTATATTTAGGCCCTGAAAGAAGATGACAGAGGATTAAATCTAGTTTTAGTTCATCAGAGGCAGGACCCACTGAAATGAAAGGGATTTACTGATCACCATTTATGTAAGCCCCATTGATTTTAATAGGTCTATTCCAGTTGGACTAAAATTGGACTTAGGAAGAAAAAAGCAAAGATATAGTTCTGCTTATTTTAGTCTGGCTTCACTGAACCTCTGTCTTCAGCTGCACTGTGCCCTGATAACTAACCCCAAGGAATGCAGCTTCCATATGTTGTTGACTCAGTAACTGTCTTAGATCAAAGACTGACTCTGTTGACAATAACAATCGAATAGCTGTACGTTGTCATGACCATTTTAGTCTTTTCAGGGGAAAGTTGGCTCATGTTGAGGCTGGTATAGGCTGAAATATTTCTGAGATAATCTCCTTGCCCTGGAGTTAGAGGAGCCCGGGAAGCCATCTTCCCAATATCAAGCACCAATTTTATCTATTGCTGTTGGAAATAAGTTGTTGGAAATCAGAAATCCCAGTTCCTGGATCTTGCAACCTGTACCTGTGTGTATGTTTGTTTGTGGGGTAATACGGAGATGCCACCATGGCACTTTCCCTTCTTTTTCCTTACCACATTCCGAATGATGTGGTGTAGGCACTGCACTCCCAGGATTTTGTTCTCCACACGATAGTCATCTGACAGCAGCAATGAGGGGGCAGAACTTTCTCCAAGTGCTGGCTGAGCCAAGGTCTCGTGACTTGCTGGAGCACTGAAGAGAAGACGTACTTTGTTGCTGGATTGCACTGCCACGTTTCTCTGAAGCAGATGAAAGAGAATCATGATGCCCCTAAAGGTGTGCAATGTGGCTCTGAATCAACCAATAGCCAGAAAGGGGCAAGTAACAATATAGGAAGTTCCCTTATACAGATCAGACTTTTTTTTTAACCTGCCTCAGCCAGAGTTGTCTACTCTTGACTGGCAGCAGCTCTTGAAGGCCCTGGACAAACAGAGATCTTGTCCATTGCAAGATACCTGATCCTTTCAACAGGAGGTATCAGGGATTGTTCCAGGACCTCTTGCACAAAAACCGTATGTTCTGTTACCGTGTTATGTTATGGTTTGTCTCTGTAGGATCATTTCAAGAGCAACATACAATTCCCACAAGGTCATAGTAATTCAAAAGAAGGTAGTAGTGAAGTGGAAGTAAAAAAGCACACTGGCTTTGTGTTTGCTTCATTTGTAGCAAGGTTGACTATGAGAGACAATATAATGTTGTCTCTTATTGTGATGAATACAGTCAACCCTCTATCAGCAGATTCTGTATCCATGGATTCAACCAACCATAGCTTGAAAATATTTTTTTGTAAAAATCCAAAAAGTAAACTTTTATTTTTCCATTTTGTATAAGGGATGCTGTTTTACTACACCATTGTACATAATGGGACCTGAGCATCCAAGAATTCTGGTATACAGAGGGGTTCCTGAAAGCAAACCCTAGTGCATACTGAAGGCCCAATGTAGTTAATCATCTTTGAAAGCAGAAGATTTCTTGTTCAATCTGTGCCATCTCCAGCTAAAAGCATCAGGTAGCGGGAAAAATATCTTTCTACCATCAGCAAGATCAGGTGTTAGAACACTTTTCTCAAGCAACGACAGGCAGCAAATAATAAATGAGCCTAGAAACTGAATGCAAGGAATTCTAATATACAAGGTCTTGGTGGCTCGGGGCACATAGCTAAGTTATATTCCACAGCTCTGTAAGATTGTAACTCTCATGACCCTACAGATATTTTAGATTTCAACTCCCAGAAGTCCCAGATAGCATGGTCAATGGTGAGAGATTGTGGGAGTTGTAGTCCAAAATATTTTGGAAGGCCTAAGGTTCAGCACTATTGCTTTAAGATAAACATTTTCCTTTGGCAATAGCCCCGAAACATTCTAACCTCTACTGTACTGTCGCCAAAGGATGCTCCGACCTCGTGTCCTCTAGATGCCTTGAGCCACAACTCCAATATGCTCCAATCAGCACGGTCAGGCCTGATGGGAGCTGCAGCCCAAAACATCAGAAAAACACCCCCAGACAGGGCCTCCTCACTCTGGAACCCCCCCCCCACTCACTTGGTCAACTCCGGCTTCAAACACTGCATCACCGCAGCAAACCATCCGTCCTCGCCCTCACGGCCACCTCTGAGAAACTCTGCCACTGACTGGCAACCTGCGACTCGGAGGAGCCCGTCCAGCAGCTCCTGCGCCTTCCGGCGAGCGCTCGGGTGGCTCCACGGCCTCTGGGCGACCTGCGCCACGGCGAACACAAACACGGGTCCCGCCACTTGGCGCAGGGCGGCGCTAACGACCGCGGCCCCCACGTCCTCCAAGCCTTTGGCCTCGCCCAGTTTGGCCACGAGGCTGCGGAACACCAGGCCGGCGTCGGCCCCTCGCCCAGCCGCTTCCAGAGCCGCGGGGTCTCCCGCGCCGGGCCGCTCCGCCCCGGGCCGCAGAGGGGCTGCGTAGCGGCTGAGCGCCACCGCCACGTCGCGCAGGAGGCCGGGGCTGGCGGGCCACGGGTAGCCCCTCAGCAGCCAGCGGCAGTCCGCCGCCTCCAGGACGGCGCGGAGGTCTCTCACCAGGCGCGCCTCGGCAGGGCGGCCGCTCGCCCGAGCGCCCCCGCCGGCCCAAAGCTCCAGAAACCGGGAGAGGACCTGCTCCGCGGGGCTGCCCTCGAGAGCCCCCCGGCCCCCCGCGGGAGGAAGCTGCAGGGCGTCCAGCAGCGGGTGCTGCGCCATGGCTCTGGACGCCGACCCCGAAAGGCCCCCGAGGCCTCCCGCTATTCCGCCTCCTCCATAAGAGCCCCCCCAGCCAAACCTCGGGATCTCGAAAAGGGCTTAAGAATATCACGCTCCTGCGAGTCAGAGCTAGAATAATGAACTATTAAACGGGTTATAACTCCCGCTTCCAACGCGAAGAGCGCGCCTCACGCAGACACGCCGGCATACGGACCGCAGCCCTCCCACGTCCTCCGCTGTAAGACCCCCGCGGACTGGAAACATGCCCCACACAGCATTTCCGTTTCAAACCGGAAGTTCAGCCTTTCCGTCTAGGCGCCATAGAGATAAGTCTATAGGCTCCCAAGTGAACATCCTGTGGCAGTCCTAATTTAAGAACAAAGAGGCTTCTTTCCTCTGCTTAATCTCCTTTCGCGAACGCATTCTTGATTTTTCGCAACAGAAAAACAACCGATTACTTCGGCTCTATTTCTCCCGCACATGAAGTCATAGCTGGCACCAACCAGGTGGCTTTTAAGTTCAACCGAAATTTCTATTCCCGCGCCGCTCTACCATTGCTATCTCTATGACCTCTCCCGACTGCACCCTCACTTTAGTCTCGTCCTCTCCACTGCTTCCCAGCTGCATTTCATTATTTCAGGCCTCAATGTTAGTCTGAAAACGGGAAAACTTCTTCTTATCTACAAAAGTCACCCTATTTGCCTATTTACAAGAAGTGGTTGGCAACACGTGTAAATCGGAGACGCCTGGGAAGTCGCAAACGAGCTCCCATAATAGAAAGGGGCGGGACGTCGCTGGTGAATATATTAGCATGTCTAATGACGCCGTGATAACCTGTTATCTCTAGGAGTAAAAATAATTCCTGGCCACAATAAGAGAATTCTTCTTAAAGTCAGATATTGAAACACTTCAGCAGTCTGGTTTTCTAGTATGAGGTCCTACGTCATACTATTCGGAAGGTTCACTGCAGATACTGACTAGTTCCCCAAACGAAAGTTTTGTCTGATCCTTCAGGTTCTTCCATGTGATGAGTGGGTCTTCACGCGCTTGCGTGAAATGTGCCGTCCCAGTTGTTACGACAGGGCACAGTACCCGTCTGATCCGGACCTGCTTTTATTTATTTATTTTTTTTGGCTGCCTTTGTGATACCAGAATGAATGGGGAAGTTGTTTTTTGACGGGTAGGTTGGAAGCATAGGGGACAATACAGTTCTTTTTCTATTGTGTTGCAAATTTGGGAAAAATGTAGTGTGCTGGACTGTTAAGTCCCTAGAGATCCACAACTGTATCATTGTCAATCAGGTAAACTTAGGTAATGAGGTGGAAGTGTTGAATTGTTAGGTGGTTGTGGGTTTTCTGGACTTTAGGCAGCCCTGATGTTTCACCTGCATCTCCGGCTGGCATCTTCAGAGGATGTTGAATTGTCAACCAGGGAACTGGTGAAGTGGGTCTGTCCACCAAAGTTTCTGTTAGCAGCTTCTTTCTGTCAGTCTCAAAGATGATAATAATAATAATAATAAAATTTATTTTTATCCTGCCTCTCCCAGTGTATCGAGGCGGCATTACAGGAATATATAAATACATTAAAACATTAAAATGTACCCCATCCTCCCCACCCACCAGCCCTTCTATCCCCTTAAAACACATTAATTATTAAAACAAAATTAAAAACAAAAGGACAATTGATGAGAGGTGTTGGAACACTAGTCTGGGGAGGCCTGTCGGAAGAGAACAGTTTTGACTGTTTTTTTAAAGCAGTCAAGTCTGGTAATGTGCCGGGTCTCCTCCGGCAGGCCATTCCATAACTTGGGAGCGACAGAAGAGAAGGTCCTCTGGGTAACTGCAGCCAACCTAGTTCTGACTGGCTGCAGTAAATTCCTCCCAGAGGACCTTAGTGTGCGGGGCGGATTATATGGGAGAAGGCGATCCCACAGGTAGGCTGGCCCCAAGCCATGAAGGGCTTTAAAGGTAAAAACGAACACCTTGTACTGTGCCCGGAAACTAATAGACAGCCAGTGTAAAGACTTCAGAATAGGTGTTATGTGGTCAGTTTTAGATCTTCCGGTGACCAACCTGGCTGCCATGTTCTGAATTAATCGCCTTTGCATAGCAATCCAGACTAACACAGCTATGTGTTTGAATATTGCTCGTGGATCTGTTTTGTCTCCTGCCCAACAGAAGGAGGTGGGAACCCCACAAGGGACAAGGGTTGGAATAGGTCACAGAATTAGTTTAAGGAAGATGGATAGAAAGCCTGCCCTGCTTGACAGTACCTTGGTGGTGGCCACCACCTTCTTGATGGCTGAGTGACGATGGGCGTACATTTTCAGGCTACCTGCTTACGCTTTATTTCCTCTCCATTATTATTCCTTGCCTCCGAAAACCCAAGGAAGTTCATGGGGTCATCATTAGGCTTTAAAGGTGAAAAAATACTCATTGTCTCTCTGTCCTGTTAATTTTGTAATGAAAAGAATTACATCTATGTGATGTTCTTTTCTACCTGTAAGTAGGGCACAACACTTCTTTAATCTTATCCCCCTCTTTTTTTCATTTTCTCAGAATGCTGCTGTTATTCTCTTTAATCAAGGTGCATAGTTCATCTGAGCAATGATAATTTGCACCTTTTTAGCTGTATGACATATGTTGGAGTAATCTGGCATAAGGCTACCAGGTGAAATAAGGGGCAGGACTCCTGTCCCATTAACAGCTGTATAAAAGAGAGGATTTCAGCAGGTGCGGCTTGTCACACAAAGTATTCCTACCAAAATTCCCTCTTCAACACCTTCGTTAAAGGAACAGTGACCCTGTCCCTTATTTCTGCTGGCACCCCTAATTTTGTATATTATTTCTGAACTTTAAAAACATTATTTTAAGAAGATATTTTGTACAAATGTTGTTTTCTTTCTAAACCAAGAAAATGCATCTCTGATAGAACATGGTGCCTTGTGCCACATAGCATCCCAAAGCTTTAAAAGAATAAATGTATAGATGACAATAAGGACAGGTATTAGAAATACTAGAAATTTAAACACCCAAGCTTACATGCAACAGTTGTTAATGCACTGTTTCTCCTTTTGATGAATGCAGGTAACACCATTAACTGCAAACACAAAATTTGGAACAAGTGACAGAAGTGGCGGAAAGATGAACTGAAAGCCAGCTTTTTGGCTTTACAGCATAGATATCCATCAACATCATCACCACCTGAGATCACCAGCTGGGAAGCAACAGGCCTGTCATTCTCAGACTTACCTACTGTTTACCCTCAATTTCCTCTGTGGTTATAGCAGTTGGATAACAATGGGCCAGTCATTCCCATCAGCCTACCACTGCTTGCTGCTGATTTCCTCTGTTCTTGTGTGTAAGTGTAAGAGCTGGGCCACAGATAGTAGCTTCAGCTGAATGAGCCTGAAGCAGGGTCAGTGTCAGAGGACAGGAACCACTAATAAAGATAAAGGCACATGAATTAGAGTCTTTGGAAGGAACAAGAACAAATCCAGGGTGGGAATAGTCTAGAGGTGAAGTGCTAATGAAGCCACATTAATGTGAAAGCAGTCTATCCTCCAGAAGGATGTCTTATATCTAGTATGCTTGTTTCCTTTCTAGGGTAAGCAGCAGTAAGAGAAATTGAGTGACTTGCTCACTTCTTCTGAGAAACTGCACAGATTCTTCAGAAGAAGAAAAGAAATCAAGTGCTAAAAGTGGGAGAGAAGCAGTGGGGAGGGAAAAAGAAGGTAAACTCTACCTAAATCATGGCATTGACACTACTTCTATGAGGATCACATGGCCTGTAGTAGGAAAGCTGGGAGACATGTGACACAGAGATTCCTGCCTGACAAACTGATTGTGTACCTCTGCTGTCCCTTCTTCTCTAGATAGATACAATTCTAGGATCTCCTTTTTATTCTATTATGCAGTTGCTCAAAAAGGGCCACTTTATGGCAAAAGATGAGTAAATTGTACCGTGCAAATAGATGTATGACACTTTTCTGCGCATTCTATGCTTAAGAACGGTATGTGGCAGAAAGTTGTCAGACAGCATGTTTATAGGAAAGGTAGCAATAACTCTTCTTTAAAGGGTAAATCATCACCAGGGCATCTCCTGCTCCATCCAGGATACACCCCCTTTTCTCCCTGCATCCTTAAGATTACCTGCATGCTAATACTTCCTTTCCTTCTAGTGCTTCCTCAAAACCTAGCTTGTTTATGGAATCCTTGCCCCTTCTTGTCATCTTCTACAACTAATTCTGTAATGTAGGAGGGTGACTTCTGTCCATCCTGTCAGGTAGCCCTCCCTATTTCAGTTATGGGACATGTACTAGGAGTTAATTAGCTGCTTGCTTGTAACAAGGTATGAGAACCAGAGACCATTAGATAAACAAAGCTAGGAATGTAGTGATAAGTGCTGCTAAGCTGAAACCTGAGCTCCAAGGTCTTTTGCAGGCTGGATGGGAAACTATTTGCTTTTAATGTTTGGATTTTGCTAATTTCCTTCAGTTTGCTTACTGAAGTCCTGTACTATGTATCACACTCCTAATAAATAGTGTATTAGCACTGTTACATTTGTGTGTGTGAATTCAGTTCTTGACACATCCAGATGATGTTCTCCAAACACTCCTAGTTGAAATTGACAGTGGTCATGGATGCTGGGACCCCCTTTATCAAGCCTAAATATACATAACAATCCCACATTGTTCCCTCCTCTTGCTTCAAACCCCAGGATTCCATGGGATGTGGAATAATTGCGCTGTAACAGTTTAGTGTGGAAATGGCCCTGGTCTCCATGGTTGCAGTCCCAGTGCTCTCAAACCACACCATGCTGGCTCTCACGACGGTACCTTACTATTCATTTTAAACAGTATTTATTAATTGCTTTTTCTTCCCACCAGTACCTACAAAATAATGTGCAATAAAATCGATTCTGTAAAAAACAGATTTAAAACAATGTTAAAATCCAGTTATTTAATCAATTTTTTTAAAACTAGATAGACTAGTATAACATTAGCTGTGTAAAGGAAGCTCAACAAAGATGGAGACAGCCTGACTTCCCTTTTGGAGGAGTTCAACAGTCATGGTGCTGCTACATGGAAACCCCTGTCTCATGCATCTAGCAACCCAGTTTTGTTTTGGTGGTAAGACAAATGTTACCCTTGTTGGCACTACTTTTCAAAAATCTTGAAAGGAACATTCCTTTCCACCTGATCTTTCTTCACTGTTAATGCCAACAATTGAACCTAAGATCTTCTGCATAAGAACCATTAACTTAGAAGAATTCTCCCAGTGAGCTGAATGGATGTTCTCTGTGTATATGTGAGATAGAGAGATGGACAGAGAGGGAGGACATGCTGGGAAAATCTTCCTTTTTAATCCTATCTTCCATCCTCATGTTCAGAACTAATGTTAAATGATGCCTCATTTACAAAATGGAAAATATACATTTAAAAAATCTAGGTTTCAGAAGAATTTTATTTTTTCTGTACAAGGATAGAATAAGAAAAAAAAAAAAATTCAAAGGTCACTTAAGAAAAATACGCCTCAACCATCTTCCAAATCCAAAAGGTGGATTGCATACATCTTCTCCTCTGCTAGCTGGCCCTAAAGAATGCTAAGAATCAAGGTCTGGCCTCTTCCTCCCACTCCAAATCACAGTTCTAATGCACCTGTGTGAATAAGCTGGCCCTCTGGATGCTCAGCAATCCAGGGGGTGTCTTCTGCACCTTGCAGAAGCCTTTCAACTTCAATCTTATGTAAACACTGACAGGAGGTTTTGCAGAGAAGAATCAAGGCAGAACCTGGCAATAGGTCTACGTCAGGCAGCTTCCAAGTTAAGCTCTTTGTTTATTAATTGTAAAAAATGTCCTCCCCACAAGGAGAGATTGAGAGGGTCCAGATGGGGAAGACTGACTTTCTACAAAAAAGACTAGGGTTGAGTAGACCTGCTAAAACAGAAGTAGGAAATGCTGGGTAAAGTAGAGAAGGTAGACCATTGAAGATGCTTGCCATCTGTTGCTTCCGGGCCAGCAGGTCTTAGACAAAGGGAAGACTTTAATCTCACAGTTGGCATCACAATGTCCAGTGGCAAAAACTTGGTACTAGAGATTTGCACTGGCCACACAGGATTTCCTGAGAAGATTCAAACTTTCTATCTCCCAAATCCTTCATGTGTCAGTGAACTGCAGAATGTGAGTTTCAGTGCTGATCTGATCAAGCTTCCCCTGAAAATTCCTTTCTGACTGGAGAGCAAGGCCCGCTTGCCTTCCATCTTGGCACTAGGAATGGCCCACTATTTTAGGGAGGAAAAGTCTGTACCGGTGGGAAGTGTGTCTGGCTGGGACACAGGTTGAAATGCAGAGCCCCCAAGGCAATAGTCCATGTCAGCAGAGGCTCTGATTCTGGGGGAAGCAGTTGAGTGTGGGTGGATATCACACCAGCTCATCCAGGAGGATTCCAATGCTCTGGTGAGGTTCTGTGGGGCCCGCAATGGGCTTGTTGCACATGGGGCAGACACACCGGACTTCCAACCATTTTACAAGGCACCTGCAACCACAAACATAAAAAACAGAGGATAGTGGGAGGAAGATACTGTCCATTAGCCTACATATGCACGGGGCTCTAAGCAAACAGTTGTGTATGCTCCCACCACCCAGAGGCTCTTAACCCTCAGGAGGGACTTGCTTAGCAGGAAGAAAGGAGGGAATTCAGACCGAGGGAAGAAATGGGAGTGCATTCTCAAATGCAGCGCACTGCCATTTCCTTCCCCCAGGAGCCCAGAGCAGCAGGATCTTGAATCATATCCCTGCTTCTTCTTATTCTCTCTGGTAAGCACAGCAGCAGTCCCTCTAAGGGCTTGACAGCGGCTGGGTAGTGGGAGGTTTTTGGGCAGAGCCCAAGGGCAATAGAATAGCCTTCTGCACACCATCCAAAAAGAAAGTAGCCCAATGTAAGTCAAGCTATAATTTGATAACAGAACATGAAAAGCTCAAGAGGACTCTTCTAGCAAGATCCTGTACCTCAGCAAAAGGCAAGGTTAATGTCTGCAGGATTAACTCTGGTTCCCGAATTCCCATGACTATTCCTGTGACCATATCTAAGGATGTGTTAGTTCAAGCAGTCACATACTGCTCTCATTTTTCAGCAATTCTACCCCCACCCCTTGACTTGCTCATTGGTGATTGGATTCTAGAATGTAAGCTCCTTAGGCCAGGGTGTAGTTTTCTTGCACTCTGTAAAGCAGGGATGGGAAGCATATGGCCTGTGGGCAGCACCTGTCCTCTTGCCCATTGGTTTGACTCCCTGGACTGCCCCCTCCCCAGTTTGGAAAAAAACAAACAAACCCTAGCAAATAAAGGAGCAGCATTTCTCCATGAAAATGAAGTGTGATTCCCCCCATTTTGTTTAACCTTTTTTTTTTAAAAAAGTGAACATATAACAAGACTTCCAGACCTAAATCCTATGTTAGTTTCAATTGGAATACGTGTTTTAAATATGTTTTGATTTTTTTTTAATCTTATTTCTTAAAAAATAATATCTTTTTAACTTTTGTAAAGTAATGTTTTCATTTAATCCTTTTTAGGTTATTGTAAACTGTCTTGAATGCCATCTTGGGAGAAAAGCAAGATACAAATTCAATCAATCCATCCATCCATCCATCCATCCATTCATCCACTGAGTGAATGAAAAACTGGGTATGTCAGTACCAATACAAGGATTCAATGAATCTCTTCCAGCAGTGGGGCAAGTGTGGTCCAGGCGCCATACAACTATCTTTGTGGCCCCATTACCTTCCTTTGCTCATTTTCCCTCCAAAATGCCCCCTAAGATGCTGCTGGAGGCAGGTTTGGCACATTTTGCCCCACTCTTCCTGGGAAGGCCAAAAAGATGATAAAATTGTTCCCCCATGGAATCATTTAGTAGTGCAAAGTTCAGCCTTGGAGGGCTGCATTAGAGGTGTGGCCCTTGAAGGTCCTCAGGAGGCCAGTGCAGTTCCCTAAAGGCTGACAGTTGCCTGTCCGTATTCTGTTCTAGGAATTACCAATATAGGAATCAGGCCCCCATCACCCCTCTTTCACTTTTGGGCGGCTGGTGCAGCCCGCAGCAGGTAAAAGGAGGTAGAAAATTGACCTCTTGATCCTTGGAGCTTGCCCACTCCTGCTGTAAAGGGACACACACACACACACACATGTATATATGTATAGATGTAGATGCCATTCTGACTGCCAGCAGTTGGATGCAAAATTAGTGGTTTGGTAGGCAAAGAGAACTAAGAAAAAGATGGTACTTCACAGAATGGAGCCAATGATCCACAGCAGCTCCTGAGCCTTTAGGGGCCATTGAGCCATTGCCAAAAAAGTGGGCATCTACGACTTACAGAAAGGATACAGATTTGAGTAGGCTAACATATGTTTGGGGTAAATTTTTAAACAGTAACTATTAATTTCTATAGAATAGCTTTCCAGCATATGTGTGTGTGTGTGAGTGAGAGAGAAACAAAATTAGGGTATGGATCATGTGACCCTTCAGATTTTGTTGGACTGAAACTTCACCTGGTCCAAGCCAGTATGGCCAATGGTGAGGAATGCTGGGAGTTGTAGTCCAACAATATATGGAAGGCAACATGATCCCCATCTTTGATCTAAATCTTACTGGAGTCCCAAGTAGAGTAGACCCACTGAATCACTTGTTGAAAGTTGAGTCAAGACTAAGGTAAGTGCAATTGATCTAATGTATTCCATTCGTTGGAACTATCAATAGGACTCAGGCCTTTCATTTCACACACAACACTGGAAACGACATATGTATACATTGCTTCTAATTCTTTCAGTTTCAAGCACGAACCCAAAAATGGTGCCTGAACTGAACTTGCAATTCTCTTCCCTGCTTCTTCTGTGACTCCTTAACCTTGTTGTGTTGCTGTGTGCCTTCAAGTCATTTCCGATTTATACCAACCCTAAAGCGAATTTGGCCATTTCTGTGTGACGGGGCTCTGGCAAGTCCTTCCATTGCAGCCTCGGCAGGGAGGGCAGTGTGCCAGGAACACTCCCTTCTGCACCTCGCCGGGGTGCTGTGGAGGGGAGTGCACTGGCCCCTCCTCTTCCCTTCTGCAGCGCAGTCAGGCACTTGCCATTGCTGTGCTGGGGAGGGAGGCATCACCAGCGCACTTCCACCTGTCTGCACAGTTGGGGAGGGCAGCAGTGCCATGCGAGGGTAGGTGTAAAATGGATTTTTTTCCATTTTGCAAATATTGTGCATGCTGCTTGGGGGCAAGATGATGGCGGCCTGGCAATGATGTCATGCAGAAGCACAACCAGCCAACCACTGCCATCCTAGCCCCACAGCGGTGCAGCCCCTCATGCGGAAAGGGCGTTAGTCACAGGGTTTTCTGGGAACTGAGAGTTTGTGATGCGCCCAAGGTCACCCGGTGGGTTTCCATGGCTGAGTGGGGAATCAAACCCTGGTCTCAAACCACTACACCATGCTGGCTCTCCTCATTAACATTTACAGCTACATCACCCAAAATTAATGTAACAGACTTCTTGCCCATGCTGCGTGCCCTACCCTCATCTAACTGTGCTCATACAGGAGTCAGAGAAAAGTAGGCCCAAAAAAAAAGAAACTGCAGATTAATCCAAGTGCTAGTTTCTCCCAGTCACTTGCCTCAGCTTCACTCCCTGCTCCCCTGCCACCTTTCTCTGCGTGTCCTGATTTTCTCTCCTGAAAATGCCAAAGAACATGCATTTGTTCAGGCTGGTTGGAATTTTAGCCCCAAGACATAGCAACTGATTCTGTTGGCTTAGCTCCCAGAGTTCTGGCATCTGCTGCATTAACCTTACTCAAGAGTTAATAACAAATGTTTTGAAAAATTGTTTCTGACCACAGCTGAGTAATAATCCATTTGGGCTAGAATGGGGAATCCTTGGCTCTGTGTGTAGCTGTCAGGGCTTGGAAACCTAATTTTAAAAGGTAATTAGTTACAGTCACAGTTCCAAGCCTCACAAAAGCTTATAGTTGGAATTTCTAACCATTACAATTACAGTTTTTGAAAGGTATTGTTTCATTTTTTGTTTCTCAAAAATATCTAAAATAGGATTTTTTTTAAAAAAAATCAGAAGTTGGTGGTCTGTAGGATAAAGGTGTGCTCTCCTCTAACCCACCATCTTGTCCCCTAATACTCATAAATGAGCATCAGGTACAGCTGAAGCCAGCCCAGAAACATATGACTAAGACCACAAGTTATGCTGCAAAAGAGGTGAAGATACCAAGTTATCTTGTTAAGTTACAGCTATGATAAAACATAATGACGCCTTACTTACTGGGGAAACAAACTGTTTAGAAAGAATTGGCTATTTGTCATTATTTACTTCCAAGCTCTGCTTACGGGGAGGAAATCTTCCACTCCCCAATTGACCACCTCATTTGCAGGCGACAGCCATTTCATCACTCACAAGTTGAGCCTTGGAACAACCTACAAAATGATTTGGTGAGAAGGGAGTTGCTCACTTTACCTCATTTTAGGGGTTATATATTTTATTATTTTTCTTCCTTTCTGTTTTGTTAAGCTGGCAGTGCAGCAGTTGGAGAGCCCTTGCCACTGCCATTCTTGCTTCTCAGAAGAAAAAGAAGATGAAGAACAATGGTAGCTGTGGCTACTACCGCCCAAACCTGCAGGCAAAGCCAACACCTTAAAAAACTATGTGAGAGAGAGGAAAGGGGGTTAATTCGCCTTCAACAAAGTTCCCCATGACATTCTTGCAAAGAAACTAGTAAAATGTGGGCTGGACAGGGCTACTGTTAGTTGGATTTGTAATTGGTTGACCGACAGAACCCAAAGGGTGATCACGAATGGCTGCTTTTCATCCTGGAGAGAAGTGACTAGTGGGGTGCCACAGGGTTCTGTCCTAGGCCCAGTGCTGTTCAATATTTTTATCAATGACTTGGATGAAGGAATAGAGGGCATGCTCATCAAATTTGCAGATGACACCAAATTGGGAGAGGTTGCTAATATGCCAGAGGACAGGATCAAAATTCAAAATGACCTGGATAGATTGGAGAGCTGGGCCAGGGCGAACAAAATGAAATTCAACAGAGAGAAATGTAAGGTCCTACACTTAGGTAGAAAAAATGGAATAAAGAAATATAGGATGGGGGACACGTGGCTGGATAGCAGTACGTGTGAAAGGGATCTAGGAGTCTTCATAGACCACAAGCTGAACATGAGTCAGCAGTGTGATGTGGCAGCCAAGAAAGCCAATGCAATTCTCGGCTGCATCAATAGGAGTATGGTGTCTAGATCGAGGGAGGTACTGGTACCACTCCACTCTGCTTTGGTTAGACCCCATCTTGAATACTATGTCCAGTTCTGGGCACCCCAATTCAAGAAGGATATTGACAAGCTGGAGCAAGTCCAGAGGAGGGCGACCAAAATGGTGAGAGGCCTGGAAGCCATGCCCTATGAGGATAGACTTAGAGAGCTGGGTATGTTTAGTCTGCAGAAGAGAAGGTTAAGAGGGGACATGATAGCCATGTTTAAATATTTGAAGGGATGCCACGTAGAGGAAGGAGGGGGCTTGTTTTCTGCTGCTCCAGAGACCAGGACAAGGAGCAATGGATTCAAGCTGCAGGAAAGGAGATTCCACCTGAACCTCAGGAAGAACTTCCTGACAGTCAGGGCTGTCCAGCAATGGAATCTACTGCCTCGGAGTGTAGTGGAGTCTCCTTCCTTGGTGGTTTTTAAGCAGAGGCTTGATGGCCATCTGTCGGGATTGATTTGAGGGTGTTCCTGCATGGCAGGGGGTTGGACTGGATGGCCTGTGTGGTCTCTTCCAACTCTACATTTCTATGATTCTATGATTCTATGAATTGTACACCATTCCCCATCATTTTTCTCACTTCTCAGATTACTTTGCTCCTCCCCTCTTTGCTTTTTGGTTTATCCAAGATTCCCAACTCGATTCAATCTAGCCCCTCACCCAAACCAGCCAGGACCAGCCGTAGTTTCTTTGGGCATGTATCTATGTGTGTTCATCTTTCTTTGGCCAAGACTCCAGGTTATAATTTAGCCTTGGCTTCTACTTTTTGATTCAGGCCTAGGCCTGATTCCTTCCCTGTGACTCTGCTCCTCCTCCCATGGCTGAAGTGATCAGGATTGGGTTTGGGGTATTCTGTCACTAGAGGTACCCATCTCTTCTTCCCAACCGCAGGCTTGAAGGAGATTGACTGAACACCGGGCTGTATGCCAAGCCGAGAGGCACAAAGGAGCTATTTCGGCTGTCCTTGGCAGCTACTCACTTTCTGTGGAAGGCATGTTGGCATGGCAACACTCCCAGCTCATCTTTCACTTTAAAGTCTTCTAGGCAGACGGCACAAGTCTGCTGTGGGGAAAGAAGAGGAGGAAGAGAAAATAGGCATACATTACAGATTGGCATGTGTGCTGACACACAGCAAAAAAATGGATTTCATGTTTTCTGCAAGTCAACAGACTGAGTGAGAAATGGAGAGAGGTTTAGAAAGGATGGTGCACCCAATTTGGCTTCTGTCAAGTCATCTGCCTCTTTGGTTATGAAACAGAAGGTAAACCTGTAAGACACTTGCTTGAGTAAAGGCTTCCCTAACCTTGAGGGCTCACTGAGCAATAGGACAGGTCTCATTTACACAGTCTCTGAACTTATTGGCCAAAGACTGTGTTTTATCTGATCTGAATCAGTTACACCAGACTTTCAATGTGCCTACTATTAAGACTGACGGCTGAAGACATTGGAGGCAGAAGTGGTAGCAGCACACACCTCTCTGGTGTGTCTGGATCCAGCTCTATCGCTTACTAAACTTAGTATCTGCTGAACTCTGAAATCAAGAATTGAGTGCCCAGAGTTTTTTCCTTCCCCATGTTGTTGTTGTTGTGTTCCTTCAAGTCATTTCCAACTTATAACAACCCTACGGTGAACATACCATGGGGTTTTCTTGGCAAGGTTTGTTCAGAAAGGGCCTCCTGTTGTCTTTGTCTGAGGCTGAGAGAATGTGACTTGCCCAGGGTTACCCAGTGGGTTTCCATTGCCCAGCAAGGATTCAAACCTTGATCTCCAGTGACACTCAAACCATGCTGTTTTTCTGCTTTCTCCATATCCACCCCTTTTTTGCTTTTGTAGTATATTGTAACCTTGTGGATCTTGCTTGTGATATCTGTCAGCTGCTCTGGGACCTTTTGGGGGGTGGAGATTAGAGTCAAAATGGAGACAATGATAAATAAATACTGCAATCCAGGGTCTTTTTAGAAAACCTGATTTATGATCAGAGAATGTGGGTTGTGTGGATCTGCAAAGAAGCCAGGTCTGTCCAGCTCAACATTGCCTATAGTGATTGGCAGCAGCTCTCCAAGTCTCTGGCACAGACAATTCTTCCTTGTCACCTAGTATCTGATCATTTTAAACAGAGACGCCTGGGATCCTCTGCATGGAAAAATAACTCTGTCTTATGGTGGCCACCTTATCGTGACCTTAAGATCTTGTACAACCCCTGCCATGCAGGAATACACAAGTAACGCACTCCTGAGGTATAGCCACCCAACCTCTGTTTAAAGACCTCCAACGAAGCACAGTCCACCACTATCCAAAGGAGTCCATTCCACTGATGAACAGCTCTTAACATCAGCAAGTTCTTCTTATTTGGATGGGATCTCTTTTGCTGGAATATGAATTAATTTGTTTATGCCCTAATCTCTGGAGGAGCAGAAGAAAGGTTTTCTTCATCCATTACATGACATCCCCTTCAGATACTGAAAGATGGTTGTTGTGTCTTCTCTCTATCATCTCTTCTCCATACTAACCACACCAAAGCTTTCTGGTTTCCAGGCCTTTTACCATCTGATCCTGTTCTAGCTTGCCAATATTCCTGAACTGTGGTGCCCAGAACTGTGCAGAGGATGCCAAATAAGACTTGACCAAAGCAAAATAAAGTGTTACTATTACTTCATTTTGATCTAGACACTATAAACATGTTGAAGAAATCCCAAATCGTGTTGGCTTTTTTGACCTCCCACATCACACTCATGGTTAGCTTGTGGTCTACTAAGGTCACAAGACTCCTATATCTTTCTCATACGTACTGTTGTCAAGTCAGGAGTTGCCCACACTATATTTGTACATTTTACTTTTCCTGCCTAATGAACTATCATACATTTATCCTGGTTGAAATTAATCTTATTAGTTTTGGCCCATCTCTCCAATTTGTTAAAAGTCATCTTCTGGAGTATTAATTTGGTGTCACCTGCAAACTTGATGAATATGCCCTCTTTTCCATCTCCCAAGCCCCTTATAAAGATGTTGAAGATTTTGCTTTTGTTCAGCTGATACATGCACATATACATGTTCAAACAAGTTGTGCTGCTTCTATTCCCCACCACTACCCCTGGTTCTTTGGAAACAAAACATGAGGAATGCCTGCTTTCAACATTTTGGAAAAGGCTAGCCATGTCTGTTTATCAAAGTGAGTTCTTTACTCACCCCATGTAAGTTTAGCTTTCTGGCATCACCTTTTAAAACGACCTGGGAAAGGAAAGGAAAGAGAAGGAGGCAGATTAGAATCACGGTGTTGGTACTGAATAACCAGGACATATATTTTAATCCTGCTGGCCTTTGTGGAGGCAGATAGAGGCAGCTGCTGAACATGGAACATCTTGGTTTATGCAGAAGTTATATAACATACACATGGTTTCTGGGTGGAGAGATAAGGTTCAGACAATGTGCGCTTCAGATTATTTTCTCCACTAGCAAAGTTCCTCTTTTCTACAATTTTGCTGTCCTTTCCCAGCAGCGCATACCATTGACTATTTGCCTGCCACTGTGTGTACATTCTGCATTTCTAGCAGTTGCCCTCAACTTAGCAGTTCTTTGCTCAAGTCATACTGGGGGCTGACTCCTGTAAGTAAGCAATGAACTGATGATGCATATGAAAGCAGACCGTGGGCTGAAGAACATTGAGGAACTGCTGGGTAATTCAAGATAGACCACCAAGTACCTGCCCATCAGCAGAGACCCTTGCAAGGAATTAAGAACTAAACCAGGGATGAGCAATACAAAGGGAGTGGCAGCCCATTTTCCCACCTGTGACCACTGGTGGGCTGTATCAGATATTCTTAATACTTATTGATAAATTGAAACATACACTAATGACAATGGGGTTTCTAGCTGTTCTTTTTAAAACAACATGTTTGAAATCAGCATGTGCCTGATTTACACTGTGCTTTCTTAAATTCCCACCCTTGACAAATTAGACTCGATGTGTCTTTAGTCACCAAGGTACCCGGCTGAGAAGTTGGACTATACCTCCCACTCTGATCACGGAGAGTAGGACAAAGCTGGGCATTCTGTAGCTCTTGGGGAAAAGAAACTGTGAAAGTGATCAGATTCCATGGGAGAATAACTTCTCCCTTCTCTAACAGCCTGTTAGGTTTGAAGGAAGAGGCAGAGCGAAAAGCAGGTGGCAGGAAAATATAGAGGATGAAAGAAAGAAAAGAGATGGGCTCATTTATGTTTTATTCTAGCTTCTTCCACTTCTAGTTTCAGTGTCACCTACTTCTGTCATGCAGCCCCCAAGAGAGCAACCCAAGGGAATTGAGTCAACAAGGAAAAAGAGTTTGCCTACTTCTTTACTAAGAGAACAAACAAAGAGCATCTGTTTTCTTGATTGCTTATATCCAGCATTTTAAGGAAATTTTCAAACTGGTCTTTGGCAGTCTGCATGGCCGAAAGGATCTACTGAGGGCCATGTCATCTGCAAATGCTGCACACTTTCCAGGGAGTTAGTTCCAGTGAAAACAGTAGGGCTTACTTCTGAGTTGGACATTTATAATAAAACTGCCACTTATGATAGCCAGGCCAGGGATGTTTATCTGCAAGAAATCTGCTTTGCCCAGCACTTCCATGTTTTACAACAGGAATTGGCAACTGTGGAAGGTTAGTGGGGCTGGATTAGCCCCTTGGGGGCTGCACTTGTTACTGGGGGAAAAAAAAGCTGCTGCCCCCAAATGCCTCTGAGGATATAGGGAAATTTTCACCATGTTTTGGATTTCAAAAAAGGCCTCTCCTAGGTCCAAACTGGCCCACGGGGTTCCATAAAATATGGTGGAAATGCAGCCTGATGTCCCCTAGTGGACATTTTGGAGCAAAAAAAAATATTTGGAAAATTTTGCAAATTGTTTTTGACCTCATGGGCAGGGGGCCTCTATAGTTCCTAGAGTGAATTTGAGAGCATTCTGGAGCAAATATGTGTGTATATGTATATAAATATGTGTATGTGTGTGGTGTGTGTACACACACACACACACACTTATGTATGTATGTATATATATGTGTGTACACACACACACACGTGTGCACACATGCACAGGCGCGCGCGCACACACACACACACACACACATATATGAATGAATGGCTTCTTGGGGGGGGCTAGGGATTATATGCAGCCAGTGGGCTGCACTTTGCCCACCCAAGCTCTACGCTATGGACTGAGGAAGCCTCCTTTTGTGTTTGCACAGTGTGATAAATTCCAAGTTTATCTTTACCTGCATAAGCCATAGTAAGTATTGGGCTTGCACACTTCCCCACTCTGCTCCTCCTGTACATACAGGAGGGAGGTTTTGGAAACTTTTAATTTGATGTTTCTTAAGTTTGGCTTCCCCTTTCAACCAAGGTCCATGATTTAAAATTGATTTTCAGGCATCCTGTCAATGACTTGTGTGCACATATGCTACACTTGTGCATGTGTAAGTCCTATTTTGGGTGGGTGTGGAGGTCTAATCACTTGTCCTTGAATGTCACCTAAAAGCCTCCTACTGCCTGGCAGCCATCAAGCCTCAGAAGGAAGCCCTGCTTCTGCTGATTACTGGTAGGCAGCGTGGGGACAAGCAATTCAGACCATGAAGATGTGACTGCTTGGGGCTCCTGGAGGATGGAAAAGATGGGCTGCACTCCATTTGACAGCATATACTCATTTCTTCCCCCTAAGACTGAGCGGAAGCCAGCTGTGTCTCTATGGCCTCAAATCCCCTCCTCTTTCTCCACCTGTAAATGAAAGAAGCATAAGCCCCCTCCCCTGGGCTTGACAGCTGTCAGGCGATGGCAGGACACAGAACTGCCAATGCATAACTACATACCAAAGTAGCATCTTTGTCACACTGTTCCATTTTAAAAGAAACTAACTTTAAACTGTAGGTTTTGCAACTGTTCTATTTAAACTAACCATAGTTCATGTAAACCATGATTCCTGCTTCAAGCAAAATGGGAAGTCACATTAAAGTAAAAGCTGATCAAACTTTGAAAGTCCTTTTGACTATGCGTGGTGACAAATGTGCAGTCCAAAAACATACTCTTCATCTGTCCCAATTTGGCAGGGATAGTCCTGATTAATTCTCTGCTATCCCACTTTCTCAGCTGCTTTTAAGAAGTCCCAGTTTCTCTCTCCTTCTCTCATTTTTCCTCATTGTCCTCTGCATACTTCCACTGATGCAAACTAAGTTCAAAGTGAAACAATCATCTGCACTTTGTTAACTTGGCAAGAGGGAGAGGAGAGGAAGGGTTTTTTCACATGGTTTTTCCCAACATCTTTCCCACACCTTTGTGAATGAAACAGTCCCCATCATGATAGTTCAGGGGAAGAAAAAAACCTTAAAATCCAGCCCATTGCTCCTTTACCTCTTTGTAACCAAATCTTTCACTCTGTGCTTGGTGTCGAAGTTTGCTGCAAAGGAAAGAAGAAGAAAAAGAACACAGCTAGTAAAGGAAGAACCAACCTCAACATTATCACATACCATACTTCTCCAACCTGGACCATCCAGATGTGTTGGATAGTTCTCTAGTCTTACCTATGGCTAACAGAAATGTGGTCAGTTCTTTATCACATGAGAAGGTTTTCAAGTTTTTGAAAGTGGAAAACAAGGCAAGTACTGGTGGACACTGAATGGTTTATCATACAATAGCATTTATGCACATTATGTACCTTCAATTTGACTCCAACATATGGCAACCCTATCATAAGTTTTTCACAGGTCCTTCTCAGCAAGATTCATTCAGAGGAGGTTTACTCTTGTCATCTTTTGAGGCTGAGAGAATGTGACATGTTCAAAGTCACATAGTGGGCATCCTTGTCTGAGTGAGAGTTCAAACCACGGTCTCCTGGGTACCTACTGTATATATTCACTATAAGTCTAAATATTTTAGTCATAAAATTCACCCCGCAAAACTGTGTCAACTTATCCATGGGTCGATATACGTACTGTACCTTAACTCTTATCAAAAAAGAAACCACTTCCTTCTTTGTGTAAAGTGGCAAAAGGTGAGAGCTTAGTCTGTCCTTGGAGAACCTAAAAGAGGCAGCGATACCCTTTATTCT